>MU158835.1:221551-359027 GCA_015888305.1 Antheraea pernyi | reverse complement strand
CCCGCCCCCGCCCCCGCCCCGCGTGCCCTGCGACGCGATCAGGTCGTGCGGCGACCCCGTATACGAGCCGTCGTACAGCTCGTTGATCGACACGTCGATACGCGCACCCCCCGGTATCGGCTGTCAACCAACAACATAAAAATTTTTAGGTGGTACTGGTTTCAGCATGAATGGGTCAGCTCGCCCAGAGTAGTACCACCCTCTCATAGAAACACTGCTTGCATTGTTATTATTGTCCTTTCCTTACACCCTCTCCCTCCATCATTAAAAGGCCGGCAACGCACTTGCGACTCCCCTGATGTAACTAGTGTCTATCGACGGCGGTGATCACTTACCATCACGTGACCCACCTGTTCATTTGCACCACTATAATATTTAAAAAAAAATGGAATTTTTGCCTGTATCTTACTCTGTCATGTAGTGGCCAATGATAGCATAGTTATAGATAAGCGCTTCGACAGTGCCTTGTTAAAACTCAGCTAGCTAGCAAACGTGATCTAGCCCCTTCATTCTGGCCGAATCTAAGCAACATATAACTATCTCTTTTCGACCACCGATATTGGAAATATGCCATCTTATTTCCACATTGTATCTAAAATAACATGACGTTACAATACTAATTCAAGTATGTAATGTAAATGTACGTGCGTTATCGTGGCATTTGCTTTGTCAACATATCATGTAGGTTACGCATCTACAATTTTTTAGTTATAATTTAATTTGGTGGCTTTTATATTTTATTTATAATCTTGTGTTATTTGACTCCAAATTTATTAATATTGGTGACATTTTACCATATATAGGATATATGAATTCTCAGATGACATAAAAACCCCCTGGAAAGTTCTAAGAAGGGAGGCAACAATTTTGGTAAAACATTAAAATTATCGCAAGACCTATATATATAATATATAGTAATATGTACCTACTCAATAATGGCAGTAATAATCTGAGAGATTGGTCACCAAAAATAAAATAAAAGATAAAAATGCAATGATATCATAACGGTAAGAAATATAATACTATCACTAGGTTTTCTTCACCATGTTGATGTGTTTTCTTTTTTAAAACGAAGATTCTTAACAATAGCTTGCGTTAATAATTGAATGATAGAAATTCTGACCAAAGGAAAAAGCGTTATGCTCCTGCTCCGCGTGACTTTTTCTCTCTGCCCTATATACAGTCTTCAACAGTTTTTTTGCCGCTCTGAATATAACCTTAGGCACTATCTTATAAAAATATCAGTTTCTTATAACTTTATTAAAAACTTTAAATTAAATTAAACAATTATGATTTTTTTTAAATAAGGATTGTCTAATATGTAAAATTAAAAAAAAAATTAAGAAATTTATCTAAATAGGTATTCTTTATAATTTTATTTACGTAAATTAGTAAGTAAATACTCACGAAATATGTGAAGTTGAACCTTGAGTGACATAGTTTGAGATGTTTCAGCAGAGAGTAGAGAGTCCCACAGTCGAGGGAACACCACGGACAATGCAGATCATCACAAGCCTCCGTTTGCTGCCTCGAGTTATTATTGTATAGGAATTGATATATTATCTGTTGTCGTTTAGATTCCCCATCACTACTATCAGGTTTCTGCTTCTCACCTGTAATTTTGATTATAATTATTTATTAACTCTAACTCACTCTATTCAACTAGGCATTATCAATTTTTTATAAATAGTCACAGATCCTATAATAATCTTCTATGTCAAACTTCATTAAAATCTGTCCGGTCCTTGAAACATAATTAAAGAACCACAGATTTAAACAAACATACTTTAGCATTTAATTATTTGATGTCATTTATAGTCTTCATCAATCTTTTTAGCAGCTCTGAGTATAGCCGTAAGATCGGGTTTGCACGTAATATTTTTTTTATATCATAGGAGGCAAACGAACAGGCGTGTCAGCTGATGTTAAGTGATCACCACCGTCCATAGACACTTGCAACACCAGAGGAGTCGCAAGTGCGATGCCAGCCTATATTTGGGGGAGGGATAGGAGGATGGGAATCAAACGAAACGCAACAATGCAAGCACTATTACTGTGTTTTGTAGGTCGGGTGGTAGTACTCCGGGCGAGATGACCCAGTCATGCTGAAACCAGTAATAGCTTCAGCATGGTTCTACCACCTACGACCACATATAGTCAAGAGGTTAATAATACAAAACAAACTTAATATATTATATTATATTATGCATATAATATAATACATATTTATAGCTAAATTTATGTTCTGCGCAACTATATTCAGAACAATCAGAAGTTTCGTATGGACTGTGGTTATAGCCTAAAGGTTATTAAGATTATTATGTAAATATTCTCTATATTCCATCCATATATGTATAAGGAGAATTATATATACTATACCTATATATATAACTTATAACTTAACTTATACTTATACTATAGTTATATATATACTATATATATATAGTATAATAATTTTTTACTCTTTATTTTATATTTATCTATATAAAAGAACTGAGTGACAATTGACTTTCATTCCGTTTTCCATCACCTTAGGGGTTGAATTTCCAAAAAATACCACTCACATAAGAACCCGCAGATATTTTTAGGACACCAACAGTATACATTGTGTGTTCATATGTCAGTATATACTGATAATGCAGTATTACTGATAATGTCAATAGTAGGCTGATGTTATCACAACATGCGAACAAGCAATCATTTTGCAACAACCAATAAATATTTGACAAATTTCTCTCAAAGTGACTCCAAAGTCAAGATACAAACATTGAATATTAATTTCATTATATGCCATTACTACCCGATACCCGCCCACTTAGCTGTGCGTTAAAAAATTGCAAAGGGTCAATTGAAATCAAAATATAAGTAACCTAGAACCATTAACGATAAATTCGAATGGAAATAGTTCAATGCCGTTATGTTCAGTAGTTTTAGATGATTGAGTATGAAAGAAATATATTTTCATAATATAAAACAATATAACACACTAATAATATAACACACATGAAAAAATTCGCTAACAAAATAATTGAAAATAGTTTATAAAAATAACTGTTGTAAAATAACACAACAGCATATTATTATCAAATAGCGGTTATTGCCCACATGGATTATATTAGGCATGTTTCTGTAAATGAAATGTATCACATTTTTTTTGTAAATAATTAAATTTAATATTATGAAAATAAATACCATTTTTCACATCACTGCTAGCCTTTTGATGTGAGCTACGGTCCTTGCTACTGCTAGAATCCTTTTTCAGCCCATTCTCGCTTGTCTGGTGATACAGTTTTGGCCTGTTCACCAGACCATTTGTGGGCTCTTGACTCCAACTCAGCTTCAATTTTAATAAAGGTCTGACTTTGAATATGTCAAAAGGGTTTGATTCTGTTTGCAAGTCACTTTCCTAAAAACAAACAATTGCAATCAATAAAACCAGAGTAGATAATTAAAAAATAACAATTTTACACACTTTTTGTAAGTGGTAGAGCTAAGCTGAAGTTATTATTGGTTTCAGCATGAACGGGACGGCTCGCCCGGGGTAGTACCACCCTCTCACGGAAAACCGACGTGAAGTAACAGTGCTTGCATTGTTGCGTTTCGTTCGGTCAGTGAGAGCGCCGAAGAACTCCCTCCCCCAAACACAGGCTGGCAACGCACTTGCGACTCCCCTGGTATTGTTAGTGTCTATGGACGGTGGTGATCAGTTAACATCAGGTGACCCGCTTATTTGTTTGCCTCCAATGACATAAAAAAACATATTTTATGTTAATTTCATGTTTCAAATTTTCTACTTCAGGAATGAAAAAATAAATCTGGCTTCAATTTATAAAACTGTTTATGTTACCAAATTTTGCAATTTTGCATGGCAGATTGTTATCAAAAACTATTACAGAGGTCAAACCAGTCTAAATTTATAAACTGAGGTCGATTGACATAAAATTAAGAGATATACTTATCAAATTCTAAATGAACAAAACCAACTATAACATTTTTGAGTTCTGGTGAAACATCGTCATGTAGTAGCTTTTTTTATTACCAGCTTCTGCCCGCCACGAATAGTTACTTTGGGCTAACAGTAACACAGCGGAAGCTCACAAAAAAAAAACCGATATTAAAATCATTTTATTGGTGCACCGCTCCTATTGGTCTTGATGTGATGATATATAACCTTTCTTGACAAAAAAGCTATCTAACACTGAAATTTTTCTAAAATAGTACCAGTAGTTCCTGAAATTAGTGCGTTCGACCCTAGTAGGTTACAAACAAACCCTCCAGCTTTATAATATTAGTATAGATTACTACTCTTCTCTCGTATTTAACACTTAACTCGAGCCGTCATTCAAATTACAATAATTTTTGATAGAGTGGACTGATTTTAATGAAACAAAGACTGAGTTGTTCCCGAAGATATGCTTTATGATTTTCATGGTGTGGTTTTATTGTGAACCCGTTACTTTTGCAGTGACACAGGTTCATACAAACAAACAGACATTTCTAAAAATGATTGAAATGTATTTTATTATATATTCCAAGGCATTTTCACAAAAATTGAAAAAATACAGACCTGTTAGATTTACCTTCTTATTATATGTATAGAAGAAGGTTCTTAAACTTATACGGTTTTATTACAAAAAAGTTAAATACGTATTGAACGCTGGCTTTAAAAAGGTCTCATATTAAATGCACCGCGGTCGCTGAATGTTCGCCATCTTGCTGTTTTGTCTCGCTTTGGTTACGTTAGGTTAGTCTTGTGAAAAAGGATAACACGACCGTGACTCGAGCGAGCGCGGTGCATTTATTAGGAAACTTTTTTAAACCAAGTATTTAATACGTATTTAACTTTTTTGTAATAACACATATATAGTCGGCTCTTGTAATATTAGTGACTTTTCATATAATATAGTTTAGTAATTGTGCATAAGTAAATTGGATTATAAACAACAAAATGAATTCAATCTGAGATATCACAAAAAGATTCTGGAAAGTTCTAACAAGGAGACTACTTCTTCAGAAGAAACTAACCAAGTATTTATTTTTAATTCTTAGGAAGAAAACAAAAACATGAGACTATTTGATTTATTCAGATACCTGAATATAATGGAAAGGTAATTTAAATAAAACTTAATTACAATTAAACTAACATTAGGTATAGTCTCCCATTGCGCCATTAATGCTTTATGCGGAGATCTTGCAATAGTAGCGCTCCGGCCTCCGGGTGCAGCGTCATGCAACACCAAGTCATACTCGCCATTTGTCAGAAGACAGCGGTTGTGCTTATCATATACTATTAGTTCACTGCCATACAGTTTGGTCCATTTACTATCAGAAATGTGATCTGATGTGGATTTGATGCGTTTTGTTACTGGTTCTAGAAATATTTTAATTATTATTGATATATTTAACATAACATTCTGCTAAATATTTATGAGAATATCAGTTTAATTATAAGGGCTATAGTATAGCTGTTTTACTTCAGTAGTAGTAGTAGCTTTTATCAAATTATTAAACACTACAATTAGATCTTCTGTCAAAATTTGAGGCCTTACTTTTAATTCTAAATATTTGCTTTAATAAAAAGTATTTACTTCAGGTCACTTTTATTTAATTTCTATATTATTACCAAGTTTTAAGCTATCATAGAAACAAGCACCGTTATTTGTACTAAATTTCACACCCTTTAAAATATGTTACGACAATTTTAACTCAACTCCTGTTAATTGTATCAACTTTAATTATAGTTATTTTTTCTATTTTTTTGTAAATATAAAAAGAATGGCTCATTTCAAGTCAAGTGGAATTTTTTGTAGAGTGTTAAATATGCTTCAACTAGTCATGCTTCTTACCATGATAGCTTAAAAAATGGTAATGTAATAAAAATTAAATCAAAAAAGAATGTGAAATACATATTTTTTAAATGAGAAAAATTCAAAATCAAAAGGTAAGTATTTAGGAATAAAAATAGTCATTTTAAATTTTAAACACCCTAATGTAGATATTATTATTTCTTGTTTCTTTTTGATTTTTTTTCTAAATGCTAAAAACTATGTTGATTATTGTACAGATATTGTAAAGGCTTGAACTTGTTATTGGTATGAAAAAAAATCTTATGTTGAAAACAAACGAACAGAATTAAAAAAGAAAAAACAAATTAATTGTAAAATAATAAAATCTAAAACGAAAAGAAAAAACCAAACATAAATAAAGATACCTTCACAATCACCATTAGTAATTTCTGTAGAACTAGAAGCACCATTGGATGTACCAGACCCTGAGGGTCTTGAGACAGTCACCCTTAACATAAGCATGTAAGATTTCACATTTGGACCTTGTGAAGGGCTAAATGTGTCACTAGATATGCTTACAGCTGACGCCATCGCTGGAGGCTCTGATGTTGAGGGATTCAGTGGTACCGAGCAACTGCCAACCTAGAATAGAAATAATTTATTTTGTATTTTTTAATATCATCAGCCTTACTAATACTACACTTTAACTCTTACTGTAAAAACATATTTTAATTAATAATGCTTATTAGTATGTTAACTTTCAATAAGTGTAAAATTCTTTTTAACTGCCTCTGAAATGCCAAGGAGCGTGTCATGGATTCTCGAGTAAAAAGTATGGTGGCATGGCATATGACCTCTCTGAAAACTGTAGCGGAAGCAAATGTCTTAAACAAATTGTTATATTAAATTTATAGTAATAATTTCGAATGAACTATAAAGCAATTATTAAATGCTTCATCATCTTCTTACCCTTATCCCACCTAAGTAGGGTCGGCACAACATGTTTTCCTTTTCCACGCTCGCCTATCAGATGTCATCTCAGTCAACACACCTTTTACACACATATCATTTTTCACACAATCCATCCATCCTTTTTTCGGTCTTCCTCTACTCTTATATCCATCGATCGTCATACTCAAAGCTTTTCTAGTTACATGGTCTTCATCTCTCCTCATAACATGCCCATACCATGCTAACCTATTACTCCTTAACTTATCTGTTACTGGTGCTATTTTCAAACTTCCTCTGATATATTCATTCCTAATCTTATCCATTCTAGTCACACCACACATCCACCTTAACATTCGCATCTCTGCCACATGTAGTTTTCTCTCATCCGTCTCTCTAGTCGCCCAGCACTCAGATGCGTACAACATTACTGGTCTTATAATAGTTTTATACACCTTCCCTTTGAGTTTCAAGGGCATTCGTGGGTCACAAGCTACACCAGACACCTTTCGCCATTTCATCCACCCTGCATTTATTCTATTCCTCACGTCCTTGTCTATGCAACTATCGTTTTGGATCAGAGAACCGAGATACCGGAAATCAGAGCAGGTTGGTAAGGATATACCATTTAAAGCTATAGGAGAAAAGCTGAATGGACCACCGAAGTCGCAAAACAAATGTTCAGTTTTTAGTCTACTGATTTTCAAACCAATTATTAAATGCTTATTGTTATTAATTAATTGTGAATATAAAAGACCTGGTTTTAAAAAACAATATGCACAGCAGAATTGAGTGGAAATACAAAGAGTTCAAAACATAGGACTTTATGAAAATTTACTGTTTAGCTGGAGTAAGAAAGTTGAAGAAAGTTTTTATGGGAGCTGTATTAAGATTTAAATTTGATATATGAAAATTAAAATTAAATAAGAAAATTAAATATAAGCTCTCAGTAATAATAAATATAGATTCTGAGATATTTTGAAATTAATAAACAAACACTCAGCTATAAATCAAGGTTTGGTATTATTTAAAAATTTAAATAGGTACCCTAACCTGATAGCTTTTTACTATGAGTCCTTTATACACTTAAATACACAGTTGTACAAGAGTTGATTTATTTTTATTTTGTTAAAACTTAATTAACTTCAAATGTTTGGTAAATTAAATATTATATACACTTACAGAAACTTCAACTATAGCAGAGGAACTCTCCTTTCTCTTTTTATGGCAAATCTTTAACAGTAATGTTTCCACTTTCACTTGGTAGTCTCTGGGGTCCTCTAAGCTTTTGTCATAGAATCCAAGAAATGTAAGTGTCATGTAACCTCCCAGACTGTTTGGCTGGAGTTCAGTACTCTTCTTCAATGAGATCTTCTCTAACAGAGAGTCCACTTTAAAACCGACGCGGGTTTTATTACTTCGAGACATCCTTCGTTTCATATATGATAGTGTCCTGTTCAGGAATATTGGCTGCGAATATAATTATAAATTAGAAGTTTCCGGTAAGCGCGCGTTTTTATCACAAGTGTCAAGTTACCTACCGATAGCATATTCCGGGTTCTAAGAAATCTATATATCTGAGTCGGTTCTGAAAAACATATTTCAATGAGTAATAATTAAATTTTTATGGTACGCTCACTTTTCTAGCTACAAGAATTCACTAACTTACTCTCAAACGCCTGTAAGAATAACTCATGGTCAGCTTGTAAATGATCTATTTTAGAGTTTTTGTTCGTTTCACTATCTTTATCGCGCTTTTTGGGAGGCATTTTTAGAGCTTTTTTTTATCTGAATTATTAGTGAAACCGCCAAGTTCATCAGTTCGTTGACATGACAGCGTCAGGTTATAGGGATACCAGAGTTGAATACTAATTGTTGTTAAACAGTGAACGCTGCGCGGTGGGATTGCGTTCTATAAGCTTATTGAATAATTACGTGACACGTCGATGTGTATTGTGCAACAAATTAATAAACCTAATTTTTGCTTTAAATAACTGAGATACATACGTTTTTGAGTTTGTCCATAGTTCTCAAATTTTAGGGCGAAATGTTGTTTTAAACTGCTGTAATCCTGGAGGTGGACCCTGTCAGGTTTATTTTGTACTATAACAAATTTTCTACATAGTCTAGTATTCAGTGATAGTAACCATAGAAAGGGTATTACAGTAACATTCCAAAGGTAGTAGGCATAAAATTATTCATTTTTTTATCACAGCTAATAAATGAAAGTTTACTACTTTACAAATATCTTCTTATAAACATTATTTGAAAATGATCTATCATAGAATTTCATAATATCATTTGAAAAATAGCAGTGATTTAAGAATGATCCACACCTAGTAACCAATCAAGTAACTTATTTAGATACAGATTTTTTTTCGACCTGACTATACGCTGTTAGTTTGACGGGCCTTCACAGTTTCACGAGGCTTTGGTGTGCTTAGGGTACGAAAGTGAGCAAACCTCGGCTTGGGCTGTTGACTTCGCTACCTTGCGAATCGAGTTAACTAACTATGCGAATTAAGCTAGCCATACATGTATACGTTGATGAAATACACGTACCCTTTTTACATCATAGGGGACAAACGAACAGGTAGGTCACCTGATGGTAAATGATCACCGCCGTTCATAGACACTAGCAACATCAGGTGAGTTGCAAGCATGTTGCCGGCCGTACCTTCACGTGTATATGTAATTTCGTATATCATTATTTTGGCTAAGACAAACTAACCAAAAAAAGGATCACTACACACACCATACACGTGTGTGGAATGCGTTATGTGACGCATGATTTTAGGTAATGAATGCGGTGTCACTGTATCGCGCTAGCTCCGTGCTTGAGTGCTCAACTCTGGTGGATGAAATCTACGCTGGAGACATTACTGACGGGGGCTACAACGAGTATGCGGAATCGAAATGAGCTCCTTAGCGGTGGGAACCATGAAAGGAATAGAATACGCAATGTCTGAAGGACTAAGGCGTACGACATATTATCTTCCGTTACAACATGCTGGGAATCAGTAAAGACGTTTTGCGGCGGTAAATTTGACCACGATGCATCAAGTAAAAAAATTATACGTAAGATTTCTAGGAAATGTAGCTTAAGAGTCCTGGCAACACTGAAGATCTACTCTACGATAGCTCAGAGAACATACATCGGGCATCCCCAAAAAATTTGAAAGATCACCTATATCTGACAGACCATTCGATATTCTAATGTCATTTGTACATACTAGTGAACACGGAAAGATTATTATCACTCTGTGAACTATGTTCAGGAAACGTATCCTTTGAATAATTTACGGTCACATGTACCTTTTTTTTCATGTTCTTACACTTTAAGTTAATCGTGCAGAAGTTCATAACGTGTTCATTCAGACACAGCAGCAACAATTAATAAAGTTTTAATTTAATATTTCTGTTTAACCAAAGTCGTCAAATAATTTTTGAGTTTTACTACTATTAACTTAGAAGTTTTTAAGAAGTACGTTTTCTTAAAACTAAGTGCAACAAGTCTCCTAAATAAAATAATTTAAAAGAATTCTTTATGCCCGGTTACTTTCATTATATAAAGAGATACAATATCCAAATCTTTTTTATTTTTTCAAAATATTCGTTGTAATAGTAACATATATTGCACTTGTGGATATCAGTACCAGGTACTAAGTAATGAATGTGGTAAATAGTAATATTACTGCACAGTATTTGGCCGCCACAAAATAATTCACGCACACTTGGAAGGAGTCATAAAATATCTAAGTTAATATCTTTGATTAGATCTATGGTTCCATTAGAAGTTTTTTCTAGAGCTATTTTGATCTAGAAATACTCACCTCTATTTGTTAGATTTGAATAAAATTAGTTATGTAGATATTATTATATTTTGCGACTTGCGTATAGTAATTTCCAGTTTTAAATATTTCCAAATATGTAGTATTCTTTTGAAACTAAATAATGCAAAGGCTGATTAACAATAGAAGAACAATTATAAGAAAATTACGAAACATTCAGAAGAATGCCATTAGAAAAGGCATAGAAAAGAGTTCATTGAAACAATACAATCAAATTTTTGGATACAATAATGACATAAACACAAAGGGAACAAAACGAAGTCTGATCGTAGGAGTATTATTATGTTTTATACTGTTAGTTATAGGAGTAGGTGTGATAAATAGTATTTTAAGTGAAAGATGTTTGTTATCTAGTAGCTTTGTTGTGTGGGAAGCAACACGACCTCTCGCCAATTGTGTTTATTGTGAGAACGTTACGAAACCTATTATTCTACATAATGTCAGCAGCAAGAATTTTAAAGTAATATAAAGGACAAAATATGGGGCTGCATTAGAAATTCGCATCCTGGGATAGGGTTGAGGGGGTGGGAGGGCTGGTTTTTTTTTCTGAAATAATAGTAAACAATTATAAAACAACAATAAATATGTATAAAAAACAAAAAAAGAATTATAGTTTTATAAACCTCCAAAATGCTGAAGGAAAAATCGTTCTGTTACACATAACTGCAAACACATATTTAAGAAAACTACGTGTCTCCGCGGGGTGAGGAGATGTCTTTTGAAAGGGGTAACCAACCCCTATAAAAACAACCCTCAATAACCCCAAATTCGTGATGCTAATTTCTAATGCCAAGCCCAAAATCCTGTTATCTCTATTTCACACAGCATGTGTATAATGTTTTTTTCTTTTCAGAAGTATGCCTACACTTCATATCCCATAATAATTAAGAATGCTATAAATAATTGGAGAGCAACCAAAGAATTTAGTTTTAAGATGTTTAAAAAACTATATGAACAAACAAAAGGGAGTTATGACAGTCTAGAAGAGGGTTGTCAATTTCTAAACTTCAAAACTGACCTGTTTAGCTTGAAAGAAGTATTCAATATGCCAGATTCTAGAGCTCACAATGAACCTGGTGAAAATCCTTGGTATGTTGGATGGTTAGTAGATTTAGATAAATTTATTACTTGGTTATTTGCTATGTTCTTTTACATATATGTAGTATCCATTTCAATTACTAATAATAATAATTTAGTAAAAAAAAACTAATTTTTTTTATAATAAAGGAGTGTATAGTTGTATTTAATTAATTTATATTGGCAATATGATATTCTGAGGATACCATTTTACAGGAGCCTGTATAATTACAAATGAAATATAACTTGTATTACAATAACAAAATATTGACAATTATTTATAATGTAATAATCTTTTATATTTTCATATAAAATATACAATTTTTACTTGATGTATTTTAAAAATAATCCTTAATTTCGTAATTTATACTTAAAATTTGTCTACTCCTATAGGGGAAACTGTCATCCAGAAATTTTAACAAAAGTTCGTAAGTATTATAAAATACCAAAGTTCTTGCCAGAAGATGCAGAGTTCCCGGCGACAGAGAACATTTTCTTTGGATATGAAATGGGAGCTGTTATGCATGTAAATATACAAGTTTAATCATTAAAAATATTTCTGTAACCTAAACAGATTTATTTTAGTATTCTTTGACATACCTGAAAATATTTGATTGGGTAAAAAAAAATCTTAGAAAAAAAAAATCACCTTCGATGTGAAAAATTATATTATAAGAAACTAAAAAGCAAAAAATAGCTGAATTATTAAATAAAGAATATAGATATTCGCACTACCTAATAATATAGTTGAAGTCACCTCTGAATACAACCAATTGAAACAAAACAAGAATCATTAAAATCGGTTCATAATTGTTAACGGAGATATTGATTAACATACATTTAAAAAAAAATACATACAACCAAACATAGTAACCTACTTTTTCGAAGTCTGTTAAAAACAGTGTTTGTATATCTATACTCATCTCTGTGGCCTTGAATCGAGCATATAAATCTGTTATATTGATTGCAGTTGGATTATATACCAAGACTGATGTGGCAGGGCCAAGTAAAAGGAAACAAGACATGGTCCATAGCACCTGTACCAGAGTGTGAGCATACTTGCCATAAATTTGAGTATTATGTGGAACCAGGTGATATTGGTTAGTTAAAATATATAATACTAACAAATGTATGTTTTATCTGTAACAGTGTACAATTTTTTTCTTAAACTGGCTCAGTAAAACGACTGCGCTGTTTTATAGAATAAGCAATATAAATGTTGCGAGATGATGCCAATAATAGTTTATTGTGAATGCTCACTGTACAATCATTAAATTCTAATTAGTATTATAAATATGAATGCAAGATTATTACTAGAAACAGCAACAAATTGGTCATTCCATGCTTCAGGCTTGCGAAGTCCAAAAACAGTTTTTTAGGTAATAGTGTTAGGTTTTATAACAAAGTCCCAAAACACATTACCGATTTGCCAGATAGTGAGTTCAAAAACCATGTCAAGGGGGTTTTAATATCTAAAGGCTATTATAGAGTGGATCAATATGTGAATGATTGTGATTGTGACATCTGGTAATGACGGCATCCTTCTGTAAAGAGTTCTGTGCATCTACTAATAATATTCTGGATGACTGGGCTGTATTCCGAAGGGGTGGTAGCTTTGACTTTCATAAGCGCCTTCTCAGGGCCTAAATTGAATAAAGGATGTTTTGATTACATTTTCATAACATAATGACTTAACTGATCATAGCATTTTTTATAGATATTGTCAAGGATACAGAAAATGATCTTTCGTCCAGAAAAACTATAGTTCCCAGGGAATAGGTCAACACTCTATTAGAGTGGGCAAGTTATAGCCAGTAATAATATAATAAAAAAAACATACAAACATTATTATTTCTCTAGAACTATCGAGTAGTATTAAATTGAAAGCTTAGGTAATATGTTTATTCAAGATTCTCTTATGCTTTTTTTTCAGTGTTACTTGATACGCGTGTATGGTATCATGCTACAAGGATACCAAAAGGGCAGTTTTCCCTCACAGTTCAATCAGAATATGGATAGATTTAACTTGACACACCTGAACAGTATTACATATCTAGATGCCAAATATTTTACTCATTTATACAATATATTTTGAAATTTATACAATTTTATGTGCCATTTGTGTGTAGTAGTGTAACTACTTTATTTATCTGATTTTTTATCAGTATTTTATTATTCCTAAGATTTAATATTGTGTAATGTTTTAATAATTTTTAACACCACTTATTTTAATAAGATGTAATAAAACACAAAATAAAATATTGAAAACATTGTATTTTTTTCTAATTCTATGACCAAAATTTCAAAGTGAAGGATTGGCATCGAAACCATATTCTATAAAATATACATACGTTAAAACTACACATGCACTAAACACCAATGTTATATTATTTAAATTTTAGCCGAAGATGATTTCGGCCAATCCTTCACTTCCGAGACTGATTGTAAATTCACATAGAGATCAATTTTTAAAAACTTGTGGGACAATAAGCTCATTGTGTAACAAAATAAGCAATGAATGTACAGCTCACTGAACCCCGAATACAAGTAATGCAAACTCACTATAACAATAAATAATATTTTCATATGACCAGATAGATGCCAATATAAGAATGGACAATTTTAATTGACATGGCATGCAATTATCACAAAAGAAATGGTACTTTTTATAAAGTACTTTTGACATGGACACCATATTGTATAAATTTTGTATTGCAACTGCCCAATAAAAGGGGAGGTACATTATGATTATTTGGACAGAGAGATTAATAATTGATTTAGAAGAACTGCCAGACACCCAGTACTGCATCTTTTATGGCTTCAATGTACTGGGCTGGTACCCAGTAAACCCAATATCTAGAAGCTTCCGTTGGTCCTAATTGTAGGCCCTGTAAATAACATATAATTTAATCAAAGTACATTATTCTATGACTATTTTATACTTTATATTATATTATGGCTCACCATGATATGATATTCTTCGTGATCTTTGATTGGTTCTGATGTGATGCCTGTAAGCAATATTCATGATTTTTTTAAAAATAAGTCTCGATTTTTTCATTTCAATATCTAATATATAAAAATCTTGTGTCACTGTGTTTGTGGTATTGAACTCCTCGGATATGGTTTGACGGATTTTTATATGTACATTATATAGTTATAAGAATAGATCATAAAGTATATTTCATAGGTCTAGGTGATTGAGGTTTGAATATCCAGAAAAAAAAATTTAGATATACTTTTTTTTGTATTTATTATTTATTTGGCATCAAAAATACCCACAACCCTTATCTCCCTAACTCCACCCTCCCACTTTTTATAGGCAATTTTATTATTTTTTTATGAACCCTATATTTTTTTATGGATATTCCCTATCATTTAACTGTTTAAATTATTTCTATTTATAATTATTGCTTTAGCTGCTTTAGGCTGGCCCTAAGAGAATAGTAAATTGTTGTGTAGGTGATTGGCGCAGGAGCCACCCAGGTGTGAAGATATTTATCGCAAACATATATAGGTAAGTTTATATCTCAATTCAAACTGGTATGTGATCTTACTAACAGGTTCTAGGCTTATTTAAGATTTTTCGTTAACCACATAGGTGTGTATTTGAGTCCCTGGTTAGTTTGGGTTCACAATTGGAAATAGTAGGTGTCGCTGCAATGGGCTTCTAGGATTTTAATGATATTTTGTGATTAGAAATGCAAGAGAAACAAATAGTAACCAATTTAGCGCAGACAAAGTTGCATGGGTCAACTAGTAAGTATATGCTTCTGTTTAAAAATAAGAAGAGTAACTGCTAAAATGAAAGTATACACATATATTTTACAATAAATTATTGATAGTGCATATTCAGGACTAACTTTTGATGGATGTCATGGCAAGCTTTTCAGTGCGTTCTTTTGTGCCAAGCCACAGTTGGTCCTGCTCCGGTTTAAAAGTAAGCCTTACTTTGCCACCATGTTTATTTAACATTCCGCTCAAGGGCACTGGTGGAAGTGGTTCCTGAAATAATGTTTATTAAATATTTTATGACTGTATACTACAGTTTATTAATCATACAATATTATAAGCCATGAAGTTATGAATGTCTTATTCCACTAGTTAAAAAATTACTTTCCGCTATTCACTGAACAAAAGACTAAGGATTAGGGTTAATTCATGAGTAAATAATTATATGCTTTTAACATATACTTATTTCTGAGATCCGAGTTATCAAGCCAATAATAATAAAATAACAATATATAATTACTAAAACAGATCATTGTTATTTGTTATGAGAATAATCAATTACCTAATTTTAAAAAAAAACAGGCCTATATGCCACCCAATGGTTCATTTTACTGAAGCCAACATAAAAGTAGGAAAGTGAAGTTCTGTAGCGTGTTCATGTTCCGCCTGATTTAATTTCTAGTATGTATGACTGTGAACACACCACTTTTTTTTGTATAATGTTAATTTGTCAAGTAATATGCTTCTAAAGAATAATTGGTATTTGGAATTATTTATAGGAAATAGTTACAATGACATGAACATAATAAAATTAAAGTTAAACAGTCATTTACAAGTAAAATCAAACTTGCAAAAAATTTTTTTTGGCAGTAAACACCAATAAACATTTCAAAATACGATTTTAGTGAATTTAATACACTTGGTCTTTTCGAATGGAATTTGTATTTGTTTCGAAGACCTAAGATATATTATTAAACTATACCTTAACACCTTTGATTCCTGGCATTACATCAGGTGGGATGCCTTTATCTAGAACTTTCCTGTGAATTTTTTGCATGCAAAGAGGCTCTTTACTTGTTTGGCTAGCTGCTTTCTCTTCCAGTGCTTCCTGAAAGTTAAGATAATGATCTAGTCAAGAGTTCTCTTTGTATCTAGTTTCAGCTGTGGCTTTCCCATTCCAATAAACAGTCTGTTTGTTTATGATTTAGACCAGGAGGAGGTATTGCATTTGATTGGTCATATTTGTAAGATGCGAGTTTCAATGGTGGTAAAACAATTTTAATGTGTGGTGATGATTATCTCTAGTAAAAAGACAGCCTTAGTCTGAATTTTCCGTGAAGAAGAAACAGTGACAAAACCTTTTAATAATGTGTTAAGATATTATCTAAAAAATATGCATCTTACTAGCTACTACTATCAAGTTAAAAATTTGCCATAAATCTTTTATAGGTGTATTCCAATAACTGTAATTAAATACCATTTCTTCTCCTCATAGCATATTACTGTTTTCTGCCACATCATTGTTTCACATCAGTTGAGATTGTGGTTATTGATTAAAACCTATCACAATTATAAAGACAATATTGTATAAAAAAAAACATACTGATGATATTCTTTTGCTGGAAATTGTTGTAATGGAATAGTTATGTAAATAAACAACATGTAGTCCACAGTTTCTCATTTTACATACCTTTGGAGCACTCTTCACAGCTAAAATGTCATCCATTTTAGATCCAACCAACATTACTTTGCCACCTTTCACAAGACCGGTCATTCTTAAAGTCATATTGTCCCGTGCCATGCCTTTAACGATCAGCTTCTGCGCGGACTGCTGCACCCCGCATATTCGCTCTAAATGAGCTTTCAATTCCAAAACTGTCGCGTCATAGGCAAACGTTATATCGTGTTTAACTTTATTAAAAACTACAGTAAATTCGATCTGTTCAGGAATATCACACACTTCAGAATCCTCGACGGGCTCTGAAGTACAAGCTGCACTCTCTGTGGGGGCTTCTATGTGTGATTTTTCGCCGTCAACACTTGGCTTATCAACCGTTTTACTCGTGCCATTGGATAATAAATTTGGATCGCAGTTTTCTGTTGAATCTCCTTTCTCTGACGCTAGAAAATAAAATTATACGGTGAGTTTGCAATTTTAAAGACAAAAGACCGACTGTTCTTCAAACACAAAGACTTGTCGCATCGAATAATATAATATTACTCACCTGTATATTCCATATTTTATGTAAATTTTGCGATCAGGTGTAAAATAATATACAGCTTCAATGTTTATAAAAAATAATCGAATGTATGTAGCCGAAAGACTGACGCAAAGATTTTTTGCGAGACTTCTTCGTACTTTATATAAATAGGCAAAGATATTTTAAGCATGCAGCCTAAAATGACGTTTACCGTTAATTTCAGTATGTAGTCGAAAGAAAATACATATCTTAAGCATAATATTTTTTATATGAAATGAAATGTACTTATTTAATTATTAGTAAACTAATATGATATCTAAAAAATATAAAAAAAGAATGACATTCCATCGTTGAAGTTATTATTTAAATTATATTTAAAACTTAAGTAGACCATTTTATTATGTGGTCATAATACTATGCTGCGGGTTATGCAACCATCGTAGAAGTTTCGCGATTTCAATTCTATAGTTTATACATAAAACGATGAGATCTTTAGTCCAGGGTAGTCCAGTGAAGCTGTTAAAACCTTGCTAGGTCAATAGCGTAGTCAGTTCGAAAAAAAAAACTTTAGTCCGGTGAAGCTGTTAAAAGCTTGCTAGGTCAATAGCGTAGTCAGTTCGAGAAAAAAAAAGTTAAAATCTTCATCAAATTGAAAAACTTACCGTAGTGATTTGCTTTACAACGCAACGCAGCACGAAATAAACTCATAAAAAAACGAGTATCCTTTGGGTGAACTTAGAATTTCAATCTGATCTAAATCTAATCTAACCTGATCAGAGTTAAATTTACATAATATGGTCCACTGATAACTTTTTCATATTGACAAATGTGTATGAAGGCGTTCCAAATAACGTTGCATTTACGGATTACACAGTCTATATTTGCTTATTTTATTAACTATCTGGAGTTTTATATGGTATCTGTTGGCCAGCACGTGCGATGACAACGTTAGTTAAATTCACATATCTCAACTATGATTGTTATTGCTATTCTTGGTAACTTGGAATCTATGTCAGATAAACTGCAATCATATTTTTTACAGCAGAAAAGAGGAATATTATATTAATTATAATGTATAATAATAATATTTATTATAACACTTGTAGTACAATACAATATAGAAAATAGTACCTAATATAGTAAAAATATAAGTAATGACGAGGCTCAATGATCCATTACGCTTTGCCTTTCTTTTATAGTTTATGGTGAAATTAGATTACTCTCTATGCTTTTGATCTGAATGCCTTTGCCTACTTTTTATTGAATTGAATAAATGATAACTATAAATAGTTGTCGATTATTGGAGTTTTTGGCGGGATCTTGGTCTGTCATGTAGTGGATTTTATTTTTTATTCATAATCTTGTGGTACTTGACTCTATATTGTGTAAAATTGGTGGTGTTTTATGTAATATAGTTTGTTTATTGTGCATAAGTGAACTGAATAGAAAATAATACCACGGACCATGAATTCTGAGATGCCACAAAAACTCCATGGAAAGTTCTAACAAGGGAGCCACCATCTTGTTAGAATATTAAATTAATTACTCGACAATGGAAATCAACAAACTCTCTGGAACATAGTACGCTACTATTAACAAATAAATTACGATAAAAAAGATACATAAAAGAAGATATTATAGAAGATTTGGCGCTTCTGCCTTTACATTAATTTGGACATAGAAAACATTTGGCGCGTATGCCTTTACATTAACTTGGACATAAAACTGACTAAAGAATACATAAGAACTATAGAAGATTTGGCGATTAGGCCTTTAAAGAATACATAAGAACTACCTATATTGACAACTTCAGAATTGGCAGTATGGATTAATTCCTTCGCCTGTCCTATTGGACGAATATTATTACTACTACTATTGTCGATTATTGTTTCCATGGTAACTTATTTCTAAACATTTCAAATATAAGTTATACAAAATATTTATTTTATATATACATAAATATAGAATATTGTAAATACTAATAATGAGTTTCGAAGATCCCTTGGCCGGGATTTTAAGTGATGGCAGTGATGATAGTTTTTTTGATGATGATATTTTAGGAAAGAAGAAGCCGTCCAAAATTAAAAGCGCATTGCCTAACACGGAGAAAAAAAAAACCCTTTTTGAATTAGAAGATGATAAACAAAATAAACCCAAGTCAATAGAAATAAAAAAGAATGCTGTATTAGATTTAGACAAGAAAAAGATTGATGAATTTAAATTGAATCCTGTATCACCCGGACCAGCTAAGCAAGCACCTTCGAAAGATTCGTTTAAATTTCAACCAACTGATATGACTAAATCGCCAAAAAAGACTAAAATAACTGCAAGTGCTGATAAACTTGATTATTTGCATGAACCTAAGAAAGGAACGGAAAAACTTTTAGATAAAAGTAAAAGTTCACAGTTACTATTAGATGATATTTTAGGAGGTCCACCAAAGAAACCAGTTTCCAATCAAGCGAGACCTGTCACTGCAGCTAAAAATGACTTTAATTTAGATTCTTTTTTGGAGACTGAGACTTCTAAAACTGTACCAAATAAAAGTGTTTCTCAAAAGAAAATTCCGCAGAAAGAAGATACAGCGCTTTCAAAGAAGAAATCTGGCGACGATTGGTTAGGTTTATTCCAAGATAAAGATATAGATGACCACGAAGATAACGCTGGAATGCCATCGTGGCTCATGGGCGATACTAAAAAGGAAAAAGAAAAGCGAAAGTATGATAAACCTGTAGAACAAGACCAATCGAAAAAAGATGAACCAAAAGAAGATCACAAGGCTCAAAATGAAACACAAAATGATTCAGTTCCCGTGAAAAATATTGAAGATAAATCGCCAAAAAATTTAACATCGATGCCGAATTCGACTATATTGCAAGAAGCCACTACAGATATAACTACAGAAGGAGCTACAATTTATTTTCAGCAACAAGAGGCACAGATAATGGTGGCTATGCAATTGAAAGCACAGGAAGAAAAGTTAGCAGCTATGCAACGTACGTATCATGTTTGTAGATTTCTCTCGTGGACTTCCATTGTTTATAAGTTACTATTTTACATTAGTTGCGGTTATAAGATGTTGTCATATATTCCGCTTTGGGGTAATTTACTGTTTTGTATCGTATTGTAATTTGTAACAATAACATGGAGGTGAATATTTGATATTCAAATTTCAATTTCACACCTACATATTCGTTGTTCTATACCGACACCAGCAGAATTATGTCTTCTAAAAATGTATTAACAATATTTTACAGTATACTATCTGACGAAGAAGAATTTATTAAAGTAGTTTATATATTGTTTTTGTTGAATGGAAATAACTTACTTCCTGTTTGAGATCGGAGGCTTCTGCCTCGGCGGCGGTGAGTCTATCTGTGATGGCAGCCAACTGCGTGTCTCTGTCGCGTTCTATGCGAGAGATTGCCTCCCGACTCCGCTTCTTCTCCTCCAAAAAAATGATGGGTTCCTTAATATTGGTTTCAAAATTTAGAGTACATAATGCAGCTGAATACCTATCAGCGTCTACTATCATCCATCCAGGACACTATTATCATCTTTAAGGCATCCAACTACATTTTATTTGCATTTATTTTTTTATTATAGTTTTCATATTTTATATTATTATAATGGTTTATTGTATATAATATCATATTGTTATTACTGAGAAAATTCTGAAACCACGAATCCTGAAAAAAAAACCGAAAATGCAGTCCTCGGGAATAGTTTAAACTTGACTAGTTTTCTGTTACATAAAAATGGCAATATAGCAAGCAGACCATAATCTTGAAGAACTTTGTTTTTAACCGGAACGGTGGTGCCGCTCAAAGAGACACTATAAATAGCCTACCAAAGCTAAAGCCTACAGAAAAATTGTAAGGCTTAGGATCCCATCAGACTTCGTAACTATATAAAAATTATCATAAATACAGTGGTACAACAAAATAATCCCAAGGAGGATTGATGTCAGGCAGGCGGCCGATCGTAAAAATTAAGCCAAATCATATTCCACAACATGAAAAACATGTTGTACCGACCCTACTTATGTGGGATAAGGGTAAGAAGAAGAAGAAGAAGGCATCCAACTACAACTACTAAATTATAGTAATATACAATGTTGTGTATTCGAAAGTCTTAAGTTAATAATAGGGAAGGAAAGAGGAATTCTTGATAATTTAATGTATGCCCACAAAAACTTGAAAAGTTGGATTTCGTAAAAGACCGGCTTGATTTAATTACTTAAAACTGAGAAACTTGTCGTCTCATGTTTTTTGGGTAATGGTGTTAGGTTTGTAAAGTCCTAAAACTCTTTACTGATTTACCGGACTACAAGTTCAAGGACCATATCAAGCGGGTTCGATGTTAAAATGTTATTATAGTGTGGAATAATTAGTGAACGATGGTGATATCGTGAATTAACACCTTTCTCTATGCTTTCACTAAGAACGACTCTAATTTTAATGCATTATAAAAAATATGTACGTTGAAAAGCTAAACCCGATTGAGTTTCTTGCCGATTCTTCTTGATTACTGCGTCCTTCATAAACGCTTCCTTTGAGCCTAAATTAAATTAAATATTTTTGATTTTGACTTCGGTGACCAGTAATCTAGTTTTCGTAAAGAAAAAATTAATGGATGAATGTAACGTATTGGCAATCGTATCTAAGCGGAGACACTTTTTCTTTAATATTCACAGTGCGCCAGAAAGAGAGCCAGCGTGTTCAACGCGAGGCTGCTTTGGCTCATCATGCTCAACTGGATGCTATGTTAAAAAAGCAAATGGAAAACAGGCATCAGATGCAAAGCATCATTGCTGCGCATCAGGAACGGATCACGCAGAGAATAAAGGTGACGTGTTTATTTATTATGGTTGTGAGTGTTATTAAAGTACACCACAACCTTTCAACACGGATAGTATAGGTATCATATACTTGGATTTATAGGGCAAATAAGGCTTTGAATTACATTAGTAAAGATTTTATTACATTAACACTACCATTACACAACAAGATATCTAAACGGAAGGAGAAACGTTTACATAAAGACAACAGACTATAAACTGTATGATGTACAAAAAAGTTAATTGTTCCTTTCAGCCAACACAAATGCTACAGAAAAATCCGCGATGATAAGTCCCAAGGATACCCCACAGTAGTCATTTTTGTCTTTTACATATTATAAACAAAATTGTTAATTGTAACGCTATTTTTACATATATAATATTAATCTTTACGCAATTAAATAAAGCAAAGACATATCTATCTATATATTCGGATAACGGAAATACAGTTGAGCAAATTGTAGGAAACCTAAGTTATATATAAAATATATAAAAGGATATTATAGAGTGGATCAGTATGTGAATGATAGTGATGTCTGGAATTGACTCCTCTCTGTGCATCCACTAAAAGCATTGTTGTATAATGTATTAGAAATATATGTTAAAAAAAAATGTACCCGATCGAGTTTCTTGCCGGTTCTTCTCGATGACTGGGTTGTTTTCCGAACCGGTAGTAGTCTTTGACGTTCATAAAAACCAGACTAATGTTAATAATTGTAATTATCAAATTATGATATTTATATATAATAATTCAGACTATAATTGATTTAAATATAATCTGCCATACTTACGTGAAATGTATATTTGATGAGATGAAGCAAGATCTACGAGAGGAAATCAAACCAAGTCAAACACTTTCTTCACACACAACAATCGCACACAATTTCCTCTTTTTATTATTGTTTTTTTTTTTTTTTTATGTCATAGGTGGCAAACGAACATGTGGGTCACCTGCTGTTAAGTGATCACCACCATCCATGGACACTAACAACCCCAGAGGAGTCGCAAGTGCGTTGCCATCTTTCGGAGGGAAAGGTTAGAGGAGGGAAAGGGAGAGGAGAGGGGAGGGGAGATGGGTCTCCGGCGCTCTCACTGACCGAGCGAAACGCAACAATGCAAGCACTGTTACTTCACGTCGGTTTTCCTGTACCTCCGTACAAGTAGAATATTGTTTTTAAATCAATGTTATATTTATAAATGTTGTTCACATAAATTAAAAAAGGTTTTATGACGATCAAGAGGTATTGTATCGTACGTAGTAAATACTAATTCATGATGTGCCCATACTTCCTATAGTTTCGTATGTTTATGACTGCACCACAAATTCTGCGGTTGAACACGAATTATCATGATAAACAATAGAAAGATATGGGTGCGAAATGTTGTGAATTATGTAAATATATAAAATATAATAACATTGCTTTTTATGGACAACAGCATAGATATCAATATTCAAGGCAGTGTATATAGTTTGAGTTCTCCAAAAATGACTGAAATTAATTAGAAGACGGTATACAGAAAAAATAATACAGATCTTTCAGCATTCCAAATTGCCATGACCTATGGTACCATTTTTTTTAAATGTCATTGTTGCCAAACGAACAGGTAGGTCATCTGATGTTAAGTAATCACCACCGTCCATGGACACTAACAACACCAGAGGAGTCGCAAGTGCGTTGCCCTCCTTTGCGGGGAAGGGCTAGAGGAGGAGAGAGGAGAGGGGAGGGGAGGTGGGCCTCCGACGCTCTCACTAACCGAACGAATGCAAGCACTGTTACTTCACGTCAGTTTTCTGGTATAGTATGGCATCATATGGTGTAAATATATAAATCCCAGGCTTGAGGATAACAGGAATCCTTTAAACAAATCGAAATTTATTACAACTATCATTTTATAGGCGTTACTAAGCGCAGACGATGGAGTCACAGATATTGTTAATAACATGACAGAGGAATTCGATAATCCATCCGTCGAACGAAAAGAATCACCGCACAGTAGAGAAAGGAAACAGTTGCTGCAATTAGTGCAGTCACTCCAAGAGAACCATGATAAAGAGATTGACCTAATGGAAACATCATACAGGTAATTGTAAATGCGATGTTAGTTCCGAGTTATACGATGTTTCAGGTTTAGAAGATAAGACCAGTAACAGTTATTTAAGAAATAGTGTTAGGTTTTACGACAAAATCCCAAAGCATATTACCGATTTGCTTGATAGTAAGTTCAAAGATCATGCTAAGTGGATTTTGATGTCAAAAGGATATTATAGGGTAGATTGACATATCAACGATGGCGATCTTTGGAAATACCAACCTTCTCTGTGCGTCTGATAAAAACAAATGCAGCTCTGATGTATTTTTATATAATAAAAAAAATATGTACGATGAAAAGATGAACCAGATCGCGTTCGTTTGTTTTCGGTTCTTCTCAATGACTGGTTTGTTTTCTGAACCGGCAGTAGTTTTCAGTCCATAAGTGCCTTCTCAGGGCCTAAATTGAATAAAGTATTGTTGATTTGATGCTAGTATTTTTGTTATATTGTTACTTAAATATGTTTCTTTTGAATCAAAACAAAGTAAAAAACATGCAGTTTATTAAGCTACCAGAAAACTTTAACGTAACTGTTAAAGTTATTTGTTGATACCTATAGAGATTAAGTTCGGAAATATCGTGTTTAATATCAGATGCGATTGTGGTCAAATACTATAAAGTATTAAAATATATATTGATTTATATAGTACTAGTGTCTGCCCGCGACTTTGTCCGCAGCGGAAGCTCTCTAAAGAAAAAAAAACGATTTTGATATATTCTTCAATATTGCTCCGCTGTTATTGGTTTCAAAGTGATGATATATAACCTATAGCCTTCCTCGATAAATCAGCTATGTAACAACACTGAACTCTTGAAATCGGACTAGTAGTTGCTGAGATTAGCGCGTTCAAGCAAACAAACTCTTTAGCTTTATAATATTACTATAAGATAATATTAGTATAGATTTAGAAATCTAGCATTGGATATAACAGTTCACTAGACTAGATTCAACCGTACACACTGTGAAAAAGTCGTAATATCGAGATATTTCCATGTGTTGTAGTTATATATACATTTAATTGTATACATTATGTTTTGTATGTGAAACTAATAACTTGAAATTTTTAAACCTAATTAGGTATCTCGTTAGTTATAAATAGATAGCTATTCCGAATTGACTATTTATTTTCAATTTAATGGAAAGAGTCACCTTAAATTATTATGATCGAGTTAATAAATAAGAAAAAAAAAAAAACTACATTTCGCTTATCCTAAAATATTAGGATGCTTCTGTAAAGATGACAAGATAATTATAGTAAGCTCACTTTATAAATTTAGTTCTTTAAAAACAATACGTTTTTAGAATATCACGTATTGTCGGTTAGAATTGTAATGGTGGTAGAGCCACGCTGAAACTATTATTGGTTTCAGCATGAATGGGTCGGCTCGTCCGGGGTAGTACCACCCTCTCATAGAAAACCGACGTGAAGTAACAGTGCTTGCATTGTTGCGTTTCGTTCGGTCAGTGAGAGCGCCGGAGACCCACCTCCCCTCCCATCTCCTCTCTCCTCTCCCTTTCCCTCCCCTAACCCTTCCCTTCAAAAGATGGCAACGCACTTGCGACTCCTCTGGTGTTGTTAGTGTCCATGGACGGTGGTGATCACTTAATATCAAGTGACCCACCTGTTCGTTTGCCACCTATTACATAAAAAAAAAAAATTTTGCAAATTAAGTGTCATCGATATAAACTAAGATATGCATTATTAATAAATGTTGGTAGCAATAGGCTATTGTACGTTCTTTTAGATATTAATACAGTAATAAAGTTATTTTTATTAACAAAAACTGCCATTAATGGTAATGTATTCTTATATATCTCCATTTACAGACGACAACTAGCCTTTCTAGAAGTTTCATTAAACCAATCAGAAGAAAGAATGAAGGAAGAAAGCGACAAATTAGTTAGGTTTTACTCTGAGAAAATAAATTGGTTGGAAGAACATCATCAGCTCTATAAAAAAATGACAGTAGAAAATCTAGATTCGCTCACTGAGAGACACAAGTCTGAGAATGAAATGTTGAGGCAACAACATTTGGAGAATATAAAAATTTTGCAAGAACATCACGCAACGTTGATGGAAAATATAAAGTGGGTTCTAGTTATTTAAAAAAAAAATTGATAACACAATTTACTTAGCGTTGTATAAGTAAATAATAAATAAAGACATATATTTCAAAAAATGATGCTTTAAACTGAAAGTCTAAGTATATAAGTCTATAATAATGTGTTTAAAATACAAAATTAAGATATTTTAGAGTATTACAGTAGTAGTAAAAATAGATATATGTGCCATGGAAATTGTTCCATGATCCGTTTAACGGTGTTCGAGCATAACAATTTAAAAAATACCAAAATTCATTTCTACTAACATAGACTATAATTTATTAATTACAATTCCCATAGAAACACAGTAAAACAAGAGCAAGTCCTTATTCAGGATGCTGCAGGGTTTTCTAAAGATTTACACGAACTAGTAAATGACGTGAAAGAGAATAAATCCCAGTGCCAAACTCTCGTTGATAAAGTCCAGACATTAGTTAAGGATACTCAGGAAGATGTTGCGAAAAATTTACAGATAAGAGAAGCACAGGTCAAAGGTACTTTTTTATGAAACCCATGTGGTATTCACGCTTATATTTGAATAAAATAAATAATTAAATACCACGTTTCAGATATGATACAAGGATTGAAAAAGGAGCGAGAAAATTTTGAAATAGAGAAAACAGAAAA
Organism: Antheraea pernyi; assembly: GCA_015888305.1. Classification (NCBI taxonomy): domain Eukaryota; kingdom Metazoa; phylum Arthropoda; class Insecta; order Lepidoptera; family Saturniidae; genus Antheraea; species Antheraea pernyi. The sequence goes on along the minus strand of MU158835.1, from coordinate 331,770 downwards.
CAGGGAGTTAGTAAAAACGCTTGAAGCGAGATTAAAGCAAATGACATCCGTAAGTATGTTTCCAATTAAAATATGACTATTCCAATATGAATGTAGTTGCAATAATTATTTTATTCAATCAGACGATCGAAGAGGAAACAGCGTCTTTGAAACATAAAAGGATGGAGTTTGAATTTGAAAAATCTACTTTTGACAAAGAAACTGAGTTTGCTAAAAATTCTATGAAAAAACAGGATGAAGAAATAAAGGTATTAATCTTACTCAAAAATTACGCAAGAAATCCAATTTTATTAATGCTAGATTAGAGGTAAATTTTTATTTATTTATATTCCAGACGTTAAAAGAAGATTTAGAAAAAGAATATCAAGATAAAATTTTCAAAGTAGATGAAGAGAGGAACAGAATATTGAAAGAACATGCTACTGTCACAAAAGAAAAGGCAACAGTATCAACTTTAAAACAAGAACATGAGGTAATTTGATTAATCCATATACTTGTTTTAATTCACCCATTTTTTATAATAGTTGTATTCATCTAGATATTGAAAGCTGAACTGGAAACGCAGTTGGAACAAGTTAGTGAAGAAAGATTAAAGTTAAACGTTGAAAAACAGCGGATGGAAATGGAAGGCCAAAGGATTTTAGCAAAGTAAGCATTCGCAAATACGATTCCTGTTCTTTCAATTCTAAAGATGTAAATATATTACAATTTTTTGTTTAAAGGACTCGAGAGTTAGAATTATTAGCAAAAACAGCAATGGACAAGCAAGGACAAGCTGATAAGAAGTATTCCGAAGCGGAATTCCTTCAAAGGAAGTATGAAGAAAGAATAAGGCTAATTCAAGAGCATGTCGTTTCTTTGAATTCAAGAGAGAAACAAATCGCAAGAGAGAAAGTATCTTTATCGAGAGAAAGATTAACTCTTCATAATGAGAGAAAACAAATCGAGAGTAGACAACAGTGCTCTTTATGTAAATCAGCTCCAAATTTGCCTTACAATTTTGGAACTGATTTTACAATACCGGATACTTTTCCCACACCAGTGTCAAGGGACGTGAATAATGTTCAAGTGAATTCTGCTATGAATGCGATCGAACAAGAAATGGCACATTTAATGGGAAGGAATTTTAGTTTAAGACATAGTGTCGGTGTTGGTAATGCCAATGAGTATGGCAATCGCAAATTTAAAAGAAATGAAGACGAGATAATACCAAATTTACAAATGAATTCAGAAGTGTTCAAGGTAGGTAATGACTAATTGTTGTGAGGAGTATTAATTTTAAACTATTTGATAAATTTAATAATGTTTGTTTTAAGGATTACAGGGATCCTAAATTTATGATGCTGCGATTGGATGTCCAAAAGGTATTAAGTAATATAGATCGATCTAGAGGTGATCTAGAACATTCTGAACATACGGACAGTGAACAATGAATTTATGTAATAATGTGTACCTATTTGTAATTATAAGAAATAAAAGATAGTACATTGTGTATTAGATTCAATTTATTTTCATACTGATGACTATTACAGAACATCTTTTATTATTATTTCCATGTTATCAAAATGTACACAAATACCTAAATAGTATATGCTAACTTAACTTTATAATTGTTATCTCATTGTAAAAATATATAGGTACACATTTTCTCTTAGAATTTAATAGTTTTAGGTACTAAAGTATATAATTCAAACATAATATTACAATTAAAATGATTACACGAATACGAATGGCTTTGCTATACTGGGTTTAATTTATTTAAACATTTTACGATGATAAATATTCATTATGTGATTATTATTGAGGTCTATTTCATATAATATTTATGAATTAATCATAAAAAACGTAAAATTTACCCAGTCTTATATGAAATATAAGTAGCAAATATATAATAATATCATAGTGGACGGCCTGGCCTTGTCTAATTCATACAAATTGCACAGATCTAAAATACAAAATACTTATCGAAATAAATTACAAAATTAAAATTCATTCTGTTATAATTATTAAAAGCCTTCTAGTTAACTAAGGAACAGTGGTTTGTTCTACTATATTATTTATGGCTTATACTGTCTCTATACATAATATTTACAATTCAATTTGCTTAGAATATAATACATTAATTATACTTCGATTATAAATAGTTTAAAATCTTCATTAATTCAACATTATTAATTATCATTAGACGACGTTTCTATAAAAACAATGAAAGCACTCTAATTTCATTACCTCATTTATCACAGTAACAATTATTCAATTCAATTATTAATATACAAAAAAAAATTTGGATAAAAAATTATTATTTTCCTAACTACATTTTGTATACTGTAATTTTTATTCGGTCTAATCTATAAAGAATTATATTAAAATTAATAAAATAACATACATAATTCGATGGCAACTAACTGTTATGATTTATTTGGTTGTGGTTGTTTCTGATACTTGACTTCAAGAAGTTGCGGATAATTTTCTACGATAGACAACAAAATGCCATCGATGTAATTTCGCAGTTGCATGTTGACGTCTTGCTGTTCTTTTAAAGCTTTTTGCAACTGCAATAAAAAATAAATAATTAGCCCCTTCCTTCTATTTGTTTCTTGTTGGTTATTAACACAATTGTGCAAAAAATACAAAAAGTTTGTTGTGATTGATGCAATTTTAGAAAATGCATTTAGATGAAATGTTAAGTGATCAAAAGATGGGTGTTTTATTATAAAGTATGAAAAAGGTACAGCTGTACAGTCAAACAGATATGTCTCTCATGCATTAATAGTTAAGCTAAAATATGTATATACAAAACAAAAACAAGGTAACACAGATATAAACATGCACATTAAAAATATCGTACCTTTTCCAACTCTATGCTGTGATCAGTTTGTGTTTGGTTATCATCGAGCTGCAAAAATGCATATATAACGATAAAGATTTGCAAATGAATCGTACGAAGCACCAAAAAGCGAAGCCATGACATATGAAATTTATGGTATTTCTAAATTTAAAAATAATCAAAACAATACACTACAGTTATAATCGAGATGATACACAAAATAATTTTTGAAATAAAATAATTACTCATTTAAAAAAAAACTTAAAAAATGAGTGAAGGTAATGGTGTTTTGTCATTATTACCTCGTCGTCACTCATTTGCGAGAGTTCGTGGGCGAGCGAATTGGTAGCGACTAGAGGTCCGCTGACTCCGTCCAACAGACTGCGACCTTCCTCGACACCGCGTGTCAGGATTTGTGCTTGAAGTTCTTCTTGTGCTTCTGATAAAGCTACAACAAAAATCATTTTAATATAAAGAAAAATCCAGTGTCATGTTGTTCGTCCACGACGATCTCCGAAACCTATCAACCGATTTTCATAAAAGTTGGCATTTATGTACAATTTGGTCGATCTTAGAGAGATAGGATAATTTATATTTCAATTAATTCCCTCAATATTTTTAAATTCCAAATTAAATCATTGTCAATGTTGATTATTGTTGTTAATTGTCAGTTTCATCATTCTCTTTCATCACTTTAAATTAGATGACAGAAAACTGTTGGACCGACTGTTATAGATATCTTATAGATGGCGCTACGTTTTAATTGTGAAAATAGATTTTATTTCCATTTTAATTCAACATGTAAGAACTCAGCCACAGCAACGCGTGGCTGGGTCAGCTAGTATATCTATATAAATTGCCGAATGTATGTATAGTTATCGACAATCTTTTTGACCGTTTTGAACATGCGCAGAATACAAATTTAGGAACATATATGTATTATATTATATGCATAACACCGAAAGAACTTAAGGATAGATAAATACCAATTTTTAATTCCTACAATAATATTTTAACTTTGTTTTTGGTTAAACTCTTGATTGCATTATGTGCAAATCCGAACTTAAGACCATATTCAGAGCGACCAAAAAAATTGATGAAGACGCATCAGGCACATTTAAGAATGTCTGCACCTATTTGCTAATTATCTTTGGTTGTGTTTATAATTGTCAGAACAAGATTTGTTTGAATGAAAATGTTTGAAAAAATTCCCACTCAAAATATGCAAGACTATATTCTATTGATTCGTGGTATAAGGATATAGTGGTAAGATGTGTGTTGATAAGAAAAGATCATTAATAGTTATTTTTATTTCGCACACGGTTGATGTCTTGCCATTTGAATAATACTCCAACGGCCATGGATCTTAATGCGTATTGTAACTGTCATTATTACCACGAGATGGTGTTGGTCATTAGGTTATCATGACAACGTGTTTGTTATAAAAGATGGATTGTAGTTCATGAAATAATTGGATTGTTTTAAACATGAGTACTTCTACTTAAATTCGAAGTAAGAATCGTCCCTAGATTAGTTCGAATTCGTACATTGGTCCTTCGAGCTGGATAGGAACTGTGTGTTGTTTAACAGGAGTCAATAGTATCTATGGAGCCTATTCAATGGTTACCTTTTGAACTTACATTTTTTACATTCAGGCTGTATTACCAGAGCAGTCGCAACTTTTGTACAAGATCAATACTATGGAGTGTAGAGGTAAGGAGAACCATATCTATGAAAAAATGTCCGTCAAATTGCGTTAAATAAGGGGGCGCTACGGTAGCAACAGGGTTTATTATTTTTTAATTATTTCAACAAGTTTTATAAAAGTAAGCACTATATCAATAAACGTATGTTTTTTTTAGTTGGGTAGCCTGATGTTAAGTCATCACCACCGTCCATAGACACTAACAACATGAAGGGAGTTGCAAGTGCGTTGCCACCCTTTGGGAGGAAGGGGCGGGAGGGGGAGAGAGAGGAGGGGAGGTGGGCCTTCGGCGCTCTCAGTGACCTTACGAAGCGCAACAAATACAAGCACTGTTACTTCACGTCGGTTTGTATGATAGGGTGATACTACTCCGAACGAAAATGATTCAAAATTGACAAAAACTCTACACGTTTTCTTACAACAGTAATTTTTGGTTATATTTATCAAATTATTTCGGACAGACTATACCCTTTCTCTATGCTAGTGCCATTTTGGAGAGGCTTGACTATTATTTAGTGCTTAGCGCTGGACACTTTTTCAACATGTTCCCCATATGAGATAGTGCTTATACAATACAAAGATGTAGGAAGAAGTTACAATGGTGGTGCTTTTTTTTAAACTTTTTTTTTTTTGGCAACCAATCTTTTAGACTATTACTTCCATTGTCAAGTAGTTAATAGTATTTCAAGTTCTTCTTCCATTCCATTTTGGCAACCAGCCTTCTACTAGACCATCACTGCCATTGTCAAGTGAGTATCGATATTACAAGTTTCCTGATATAATCTCAATGAACTAACAAGATGGTAGCCAACTTGTTAGAATTTTCCACGGAATTTTTGTGGTATCTCAGAATCCATGGTCCGTGGTATTATTTTCCATTCACTTCACTTATGCACAATAAACAAACTATATTACATAAAACACCACCAATTTTACACAATATAGAGTCAAGTAACACAAGATTATGAATAAAAAATAAAATACACTACATAACAGACCAAGATCCCGCCAAAAACTCAATGGTGGTGCTTTACCATTAGTATTTAATTATATGAAACTTACATTTATTTTGTGTCCTGAGTAAAACGAGCTCCTTTCTTAACTCATCAAGACGTGGATCAGGCGGTGGGGGCGGAGCCTCTTGCAGTCTCTGTAGTTCGAGTTTAGCGGCGGCGAGTAAAGCGCTTGCAGCCGCTGCGGCGTCCCGCTCGCGGCGCTCGGATTCCCGCGCTGCGCTCAGCTGAGCCGCGAGTTCGCTCACTTGTTCCTGCGCGTCGCGGTGTGCGCGGGCCGCTGCCTCCGCGTTTGCTCGTAATGTTTCAGCTACACCACGGAGTCGCCCAACCTACAGCGGTAAATTAACGTACAGTCCACGCCAAACTTTTTGACCGCTCTTAATCTATATATGTTTTTTTATATAATAGGGGGCAAACGAGCAGGTGGGTCACCTGATGGCTTGTAATCACCCCCTTCCATAGATACTAGCAAAACCAGGGGAGTCGCAAGTAAGTTACCGGCCTTTTAAAGGAGGTGGGCCTCCGGCGCTCTCACTGACCGAACGAAACGCAACAATGCAAGCACTGTTACTTCACGTCGGTCTTAAAGCCCACCCTACAGCAGTAAATTAACGTGCAGTCCTCGCCATACTTTTTGACCGCTCATAATCTATTTGCGTGAACACAAATGTATGTATAAATACGATATCAGAGACAACATTACGATAAATAAATGCCAATTTTAGATTGCTATATTAATATTTTAATCTTGTTTTATATTAAATTCTTGACTGAATTGTGCGCAAATTTGAACTTAGAACTATATTCAGAGCGGTCAAAAATATAGACGAGGTCTGTAGTATAGCAAAAACATACCTATCAATTTACAATTTATTTTATTCACATCAAATAATCCTCTACGTGTTTTTTTATCTAATACCTTTCGTGTAAATTGAAATATTTTGTAACTGTGTGTTAGAAAACGAGTGCCTACCGCTTTATAGTTTACACATATAGCATAAATTATATATAAATAAGAGTATAATATTTAAATATTGAATAATAATTTTACGTGTATGAATTGTATTACTTTGTTCAAATTACATCCAATGACGTGTTAACACCATATATAACAACTAGCGGGCCCGGCAGACGTTGTGCCGCCCTGATTATAAAAAAATCCTTGACAAATTATATACCAAAACGTTCCTCGTGAGCCACTTTATCCACTGGTAAAAACTGCATGAAGATCCATTCAGTAGTTTTTGAGTTTATAGCGAACAGACAGACAGACAGACGCGGGAGGGGACTTTGTTTTATACTATGTAATGATAACAATTTTATGTAAATAATAATTTACGCTGTTATTTTACATTAGTTGCGGTTATAAGATGTTGTCATATATTCCGCTTTGGGGTAATTTACTGTTTTGTATCGTATTGTAATTTGTAACAATAACATGGAGGTGAATATTTGATATTCAAATTTCAATTTCACACCTACATATTCGTTGTTCTATACCGACACCAGCAGAATTATGTCTTCTAAAAATGTATTAACAATATTTTACAGTATACTATCTGACGAAGAAGAATTTATTAAAGTAGTTTATATATTGTTTTTGTTGAATGGAAATAACTTACTTCCTGTTTGAGATCGGAGGCTTCTGCCTCGGCGGCGGTGAGTCTATCTGTGATGGCAGCCAACTGCGTGTCTCTGTCGCGTTCTATGCGAGAGATTGCCTCCCGACTCCGCTTCTTCTCCTCCAAAAAAATGATGGGTTCCTTAATATTGGTTTCAAAATTTAGAGTACATAATGCAGCTGAATACCTATCAGCGTCTACTATCATCCATCCAGGACACTATTATCATCTTTAAGGCATCCAACTAATGTTTAGATACTAGTTAAGATATTTCATTGAATGCGACAGTTGTATTTCAGGATTCATCTGAGCGTCTACAATCATCAGAGTATGTAAATTACTATGACAATGAGAGTTATGTGTTGGAATGAAAAGCTAAACCCGATTGAGTTTCTTGCCGATTCTTCTTGATTACTGCGTCCTTCATAAACGCTTCCTTTGAGCCTAAATTAAATTAAATATTTTTGATTTTGACTTCGGTGACCAGTAATCTAGTTTTCGTAAAGAAAAAATTAATGGATGAATGTAACGTATTGGCAATCGTATCTAAGCGGAGACACTTTTTCTTTAATATTCACAGTGCGCCAGAAAGAGAGCCAGCGTGTTCAACGCGAGGCTGCTTTGGCTCATCATGCTCAACTGGATGCTATGTTAAAAAAGCAAATGGAAAACAGGCATCAGATGCAAAGCATCATTGCTGCGCATCAGGAACGGATCACGCAGAGAATAAAGGTGACGTGTTTATTTATTATGGTTGTGAGTGTTATTAAAGTACACCACAACCTTTCAACACGGATAGTATAGGTATCATATACTTGGATTTATAGGGCAAATAAGGCTTTGAATTACATTAGTAAAGATTTTATTACATTAACACTACCATTACACAACAAGATATCTAAACGGAAGGAGAAACGTTTACATAAAGACAACAGACTATAAACTGTATGATGTACAAAAAAGTTAATTGTTCCTTTCAGCCAACACAAATGCTACAGAAAAATCCGCGATGATAAGTCCCAAGGATACCCCACAGTAGTCATTTTTGTCTTTTACATATTATAAACAAAATTGTTAATTGTAACGCTATTTTTACATATATAATATTAATCTTTACGCAATTAAATAAATAAAGCAAAGACATATCTATCTACATATTCGGATAACGGAAATACAGATGAGCAAATTGTAGAAAACCTAATTGGGAAATATGTTTGTACGGAGGTACAGGCTGGTGTAGGCCTCCAATGATTTTCATTAAATAAAAACATATTTCCCAATTAGGTTTTCTACAATTTGCTCATCTGTATTTCCGTTATCCGAATATGTAGATAGATATGTCTTTGCTTTATTTATTTAATTGCGTAAAGATTAATATTATATATGTAAAAATAGCGTTACAATTAACAATTTTGTTTATAATATGTAAAAGACAAAAATGACTACTGTGGGGTATCCTTGGGCTAGAGGAGGAGAGAGGAGAGGGGAGGGGAGGTGGGCCTCCGACGCTCTCACTAACCGAACGAATGCAAGCACTGTTACTTCACGTCAGTTTTCTGGTATAGTATGGCATCATATGGTGTAAATATATAAATCCCAGGCTTGAGGATAACAGGAATCCTTTAAACAAATCGAAATTTATTACAACTATCATTTTATAGGCGTTACTAAGCGCAGACGATGGAGTCACAGATATTGTTAATAACATGACAGAGGAATTCGATAATCCATCCGTCGAACGAAAAGAATCACCGCACAGTAGAGAAAGGAAACAGTTGCTGCAATTAGTGCAGTCACTCCAAGAGAACCATGATAAAGAGATTGACCTAATGGAAACATCATACAGGTAATTGTAAATGCGATGTTAGTTCCGAGTTATACGATGTTTCAGTTTTAGAAGATAAGACCAGTAACAGTTATTTAAGAAATAGTGTTAGGTTTTACGACAAAATCCCAAAGCATATTACCGATTTGCTTGATAGTAAGTTCAACGATCATGCTAAGTGGATTTTGATGTCAAAAGGATATTATAGGGTAGATTGACATGTCAACAATGGCGATCTTTGGAAATACCAACCTTCTCTGTGCGTCTGCTGAAAACAAATGCAGCTCTGATGTATTTTTATATAATAAAAAAAAATGTACGATGAAAAGATGAACCAGATCGAGTTTGTTTTCGGTTCTTCTCGATGACTGGTTTGTTTTCCGAACCGGCAGTAGTTTTCAGTCCATAAGTGCCTTCTCAGTGGATAAAAAATTATTATTTTCCTAACTACATTTTGTATACTGTAATTTTTATTCGGTCTAATCTATAAAGAATTATATTAAAATTAATAAAATAACATACATAATTCGATGGCAACTAACTGTTATGATTTATTTGGTTGTGGTTGTTTCTGATACTTGACTTCAAGAAGTTGCGGATAATTTTCTACGATAGACAACAAAATGCCATCGATGTAATTTCGCAGTTGCATGTTGACGTCTTGCTGTTCTTTTAAAGCTTTTTGCAACTGCAATAAAAAATAAATAATTAGCCCCTTCCTTCTATTTGTTTCTTGTTGGTTATTAACACAATTGTGCAAAAAATACAAAAAGTTTGTTGTGATTGATGCAATTTTAGAAAATGCATTTAGATGAAATGTTAAGTGATCAAAAGATGGGTGTTTTATTATAAAGTATGAAAAAGGTACAGCTGTACAGTCAAACAGATATGTCTCTCATGCATTAATAGTTAAGCTAAAATATGTATATACAAAACAAAAACAAGGTAACACAGATATAAACATGCACATTAAAAATATCGTACCTTTTCCAACTCTATGCTGTGATCAGTTTGTGTTTGGTTATCATCGAGCTGCAAAAATGCATATATAACGATAAAGATTTGCAAATGAATCGTACGAAGCACCAAAAAGCGAAGCCATGACATATGAAATTTATGGTATTTCTAAATTTAAAAATAATCAAAACAATACACTACAGTTATAATCGAGATGATACTCAAAATAATTTTTAAAATAAAATAATTACTAATTAAAAAGAAGATTAAAAAATGAGTCAAGGTAATGTATTTTGTTATTATTACCTCGTCGTCACTCATTTGTGAGAGTTCGTGGGCGAGCGAATTGGTAGCGACTAGAGGTCCGCTGACTCCGTCCAACAGACTGCGACCTTCCTCGACACCGCGTGTCAGGATTTGTGCTTGAAGTTCTTCTTGTGCTTCTGATAAAGCTACAACAAAAACCATCTTAATATTTAAAAAAATACAGCGTCATGATGTCCACGATAACCTCCGAAACCTATCAACAGATTGTCATGAAAGTTGGTATTTATGTATAATTTGGTCGATCTAGAGAGATAGGATAATTTATATTTCAATTAATTCCCTCAATATTTTTAAATTCCAAATTAAATCATTGTCAATGTTGATTATTGTTGTTAATTGTCAGTTTCATCAGTCTCGAACAGATGGCGCTTTAAATTAGTTTGTTGACAGAAAGCTGTAGGACCGACTGTTATAGATATCTCATAGATGGCGCTACGTTTTAATTGTGAAAATAGATTTTATTTCCATTTTAATTCAACATGTAAGAACTCAGCCACAGCAACGCGTGGCTGGGTCAGCTAGTATATCTATATAAATTGCCGAATGTATGTATAGTTATCGACAATCTTTTTGACCGTTTTGAACATGCGCAGAATACAAATTTAGGAACATATATGTATTATATTATATGCATAACACCGAAAGAACTTAAGGATAGATAAATACCAATTTTTAATTCCTACAATAATATTTTAACTTTGTTTTTTGTTAAACTCTTGATTGCATTATGTGCAAATCCGAACTTAAGACTTGAATCAGGCACATTTCAGAATATCTGCACCTATTTGCTAATTATTTTTGGTTGTGTTTATAATTACCATAAATAAGTATATAATAATTAAAATAAATAAATAAATATAATTAAAATAAGTGCAAGATTTGTTTAAAAGAAAATTTTTGAAAAGATGAAAATGTTTGAAGAAGATAAAGAAGACTCAAAAGATGCACGAGTATATTCTATTGATTCGTGGTATAAGGATATGTTAGGTAAGATGTGTTAATAAGAAAAGGTCATTAATAGTTATTTTTATTTCGCACACGGTTGATGTCTAGCCATTTGAATAATACTCCAACGGCGATGGATTTAATGCGTATTGTAACTGTCATTATTGCCACGAGATGGTGCTGGTCATTAGGTTATCATGACAACGTGTTTGTTATAAAAGATGGATTGTAGTTCATGAAATAATTGGATTGTGTTAAACATGAGTTCTTCTACTTAAATTCGAAATAAGAATCGTCCCTAGATTAGTTCGAATTCGTACATTGGTCCTTCGAGCTGGATAGGAACTGTGTGTTGTTTAACAGGAGTCAATAGTATCTATGGAGCCTATTCAATGGTTACCTTTTGAACTTACATTTTTTACATTATGCTGTATTACCAGAGCAGTCGCAACTTTTGTACAAGATCAATACTATGGAGTCTAGAGGTAAGGAGAACCATATCCATGAAAAAGTGTCCGTCAAATTGCGTTAAATAAGGGGGCGCTACGGTAGCAACAGGGTTTATTATTTTTTAATTATTTCAACAAGTTTTATAAAAGTAAGCACTATATCAATAAACGTATGTTTTTTTTAGTTGGGTAGCCTGATGTTAAGTCATCACCACCGTCCATAGACACTAACAACATGAAGGGAGTTGCAAGTGCGTTGCCACCCTTTGGGAGGAAGGGGCGGGAGGGGGAGAGAGAGGAGGGGAGGTGGGCCTTCGGCGCTCTCAGTGACCTTACGAAGCGCAACAAATACAAGCACTGTTACTTCACGTCGGTTTGTATGATAGGGTGATACTACTCCGAACGAAAATGATTCAAAATTGACAAAAACTCTACACGTTTTCTTACAACAGTAATTTTTGGTTATATTTATCAAATTATTTCGGACAGACTATACCCTTTCTCTATGCTAGTGCCATTTTGGAGAGGCTTGACTATTATTTAGTGCTTAGCGCTGGACACTTTTTCAACATGTTCCCCATATGAGATAGTGCTTATACAATACAAAGATGTAGGAAGAAGTTACAATGGTGGTGCTTTTTTTTAAACTTTTTTTTTTTTGGCAACCAATCTTTTAGACTATTACTTCCATTGTCAAGTAGTTAATAGTATTTCAAGTTCTTCTTCCATTCCATTTTGGCAACCAGCCTTCTACTAGACCATCACTGCCATTGTCAAGTGAGTATCGATATTACAAGTTTCCTGATATAATCTCAATGAACTAACAAGATGGTAGCCAACTTGTTAGAATTTTCCACGGAATTTTTGTGGTATCTCAGAATCCATGGTCCGTGGTATTATTTTCCATTCACTTCACTTATGCACAATAAACAAACTATATTACATAAAACACCACCAATTTTACACAATATAGAGTCAAGTAACACAAGATGTTCAAGTGAATTCTGCTATGAATGCGATCGAACAAGAAATGGCACATTTAATGGGAAGGAATTTTAGTTTAAGACATAGTGTCGGTGTTGGTAATGCCAATGAGTATGGCAATCGCAAATTTAAAAGAAATGAAGACGAGATAATACCAAATTTACAAATGAATTCAGAAGTGTTCAAGGTAGGTAATGACTAATTGTTGTGAGGAGTATTAATTTTAAACTATTTGATAAATTTAATAATGTTTGTTTTAAGGATTACAGGGATCCTAAATTTATGATGCTGCGATTGGATGTCCAAAAGGTATTAAGTAATATAGATCGATCTAGAGGTGATCTAGAACATTCTGAACATACGGACAGTGAACAATGAATTTATGTAATAATGTGTACCTATTTGTAATTATAAGAAATAAAAGATAGTACATTGTGTATTAGATTCAATTTATTTTCATACTGATGACTATTACAGAACATCTTTTATTATTATTTCCATGTTATCAAAATGTACACAAATACCTAAATAGTATATGCTAACTTAACTTTATAATTGTTATCTCATTGTAAAAATATATAGGTACACATTTTCTCTTAGAATTTAATAGTTTTAGGTACTAAAGTATATAATTCAAACATAATATTACAATTAAAATGATTACACGAATACGAATGGCTTTGCTATACTGGGTTTAATTTATTTAAACAATTTATGATGATAAATATTCATTATGTGATTATTATTGAGGTCTATTTCATATAATATTTATGAATTAATCATAAAAAACGTAAAATTTACCCAGTCTTATATGAAATATAAGTAGCAAATATATAATAATATCATAGTGGACGGCCTGGCCTTGTCTAATTCATACAAATTGCACAGATCTAAAATACAAAATACTTATCGAAATAAATTACAAAATTAAAATTCATTCTGTTATAATTATTAAAAGCCTTCTAGTTAACTAAGGAACAGTGGTTTGTTCTACTATATTATTTATGGCTTATACTGTCTCTATACATAATATTTACAATTCAATTTGCTTAGAATATAATACATTAATTATACTTCGATTATAAATAGTTTAAAATCTTCATTAATTCAACATTATTAATTATCATTAGACGACGTTTCTATAAAAACAATGAAAGCACTCTAATTTCATTACCTCATTTATCACAGTAACAATTATTCAATTCAATTATTAATATACAAAAAAAAATTTGGATAAAAAATTATTATTTTCCTAACTACATTTTGTATACTGTAATTTTTATTCGGTCTAATCTATAAAGAATTATATTAAAATTAATAAAATAACATACATAATTCGATGGCAACTAACTGTTATGATTTATTTGGTTGTGGTTGTTTCTGATACTTGACTTCAAGAAGTTGCGGATAATTTTCTACGATAGACAACAAAATGCCATCGATGTAATTTCGCAGTTGCATGTTGACGTCTTGCTGTTCTTTTAAAGCTTTTTGCAACTGCAATAAAAAATAAATAATTAGCCCCTTCCTTCTATTTGTTTCTTGTTGGTTATTAACACAATTGTGCAAAAAATACAAAAAGTTTGTTGTGATTGATGCAATTTTAGAAAATGCATTTAGATGAAATGTTAAGTGATCAAAAGATGGGTGTTTTATTATAAAGTATGAAAAAGGTACAGCTGTACAGTCAAACAGATATGTCTCTCATGCATTAATAGTTAAGCTAAAATATGTATATACAAAACAAAAACAAGGTAACACAGATATAAACATGCACATTAAAAATATCGTACCTTTTCCAACTCTATGCTGTGATCAGTTTGTGTTTGGTTATCATCGAGCTGCAAAAATGCATATATAACGATAAAGATTTGCAAATGAATCGTACGAAGCACCAAAAAGCGAAGCCATGACATATGAAATTTATGGTATTTCTAAATTTAAAAATAATCAAAACAATACACTACAGTTATAATCGAGATGATACTCAAAATAATTTTTAAAATAAAATAATTACTAATTAAAAAGAAGATTAAAAAATGAGTCAAGGTAATGTATTTTGTTATTATTACCTCGTCGTCACTCATTTGTGAGAGTTCGTGGGCGAGCGAATTGGTAGCGACTAGAGGTCCGCTGACTCCGTCCAACAGACTGCGACCTTCCTCGACACCGCGTGTCAGGATTTGTGCTTGAAGTTCTTCTTGTGCTTCTGATAAAGCTACAACAAAAACCATCTTAATATTTAAAAAAATACAGCGTCATGATGTCCACGATAACCTCCGAAACCTATCAACAGATTGTCATGAAAGTTGGTATTTATGTATAATTTGGTCGATCTAGAGAGATAGGATAATTTATATTTCAATTAATTCCCTCAATATTTTTAAATTCCAAATTAAATCATTGTCAATGTTGATTATTGTTGTTAATTGTCAGTTTCATCAGTCTCGAACAGATGGCGCTTTAAATTAGTTTGTTGACAGAAAGCTGTAGGACCGACTGTTATAGATATCTCATAGATGGCGCTACGTTTTAATTGTGAAAATAGATTTTATTTCCATTTTAATTCAACATGTAAGAACTCAGCCACAGCAACGCGTGGCTGGGTCAGCTAGTATATCTATATAAATTGCCGAATGTATGTATAGTTATCGACAATCTTTTTGACCGTTTTGAACATGCGCAGAATACAAATTTAGGAACATATATGTATTATATTATATGCATAACACCGAAAGAACTTAAGGATAGATAAATACCAATTTTTAATTCCTACAATAATATTTTAACTTTGTTTTTTGTTAAACTCTTGATTGCATTATGTGCAAATCCGAACTTAAGACTTGAATCAGGCACATTTCAGAATATCTGCACCTATTTGCTAATTATTTTTGGTTGTGTTTATAATTACCATAAATAAGTATATAATAATTAAAATAAATAAATAAATATAATTAAAATAAGTGCAAGATTTGTTTAAAAGAAAATTTTTGAAAAGATGAAAATGTTTGAAGAAGATAAAGAAGACTCAAAAGATGCACGAGTATATTCTATTGATTCGTGGTATAAGGATATGTTAGGTAAGATGTGTTAATAAGAAAAGGTCATTAATAGTTATTTTTATTTCGCACACGGTTGATGTCTAGCCATTTGAATAATACTCCAACGGCGATGGATTTAATGCGTATTGTAACTGTCATTATTGCCACGAGATGGTGCTGGTCATTAGGTTATCATGACAACGTGTTTGTTATAAAAGATGGATTGTAGTTCATGAAATAATTGGATTGTGTTAAACATGAGTTCTTCTACTTAAATTCGAAATAAGAATCGTCCCTAGATTAGTTCGAATTCGTACATTGGTCCTTCGAGCTGGATAGGAACTGTGTGTTGTTTAACAGGAGTCAATAGTATCTATGGAGCCTATTCAATGGTTACCTTTTGAACTTACATTTTTTACATTATGCTGTATTACCAGAGCAGTCGCAACTTTTGTACAAGATCAATACTATGGAGTCTAGAGGTAAGGAGAACCATATCCATGAAAAAGTGTCCGTCAAATTGCGTTAAATAAGGGGGCGCTACGGTAGCAACAGGGTTTATTATTGTTTAATTATTTCAACAAGTTTTATAAAAGTAAGCACTATATCAATAAACGTATAATTTTTTTTTAGTTCGGTAACCTGATGTTAAGTCATCACCACCGTCCATAGACACTAACAACATGAAGGGAGTTGCAAGTGCGTTGCCACCCTTTGGGAGGAAGGGGCGGGAGAGGAGAGAGGAGGGGAGCTGGGCCTTCAGCGCTCTCAGTGACCGTACGAACGGCAATAATACAAGCACTGTTACTTCACGTCGGTTTCTATGATAGGGTGATACTACTTCGAACGAAAATGATTCAAAATTCACAAAAACTCTTCACGTTTTCTTACAGCAGTAATTTTTGGTTATATTTGTCAAATTATTTCGGACAGACTATAACCCTTTCTCTATGCTAGTGCCATTTTGGAGAGTCTTGGTACTATTATTTAGTGCTTAGCGCTGGACACTTTTTCGACATGTTCCCCATATGAGATAGTGCTTATGCAATACAAAGATGTAGGAAGAAGAAGTTTCAATGGTGGTGCTTTACCATTAGTATTTAATTATATGAAACTTACATTTATTTTGTGTCCTGAGTAAAACGAGCTCCTTTCTTAACTCATCAAGACGTGGATCAGGCGGTGGGGGCGGAGCCTCTTGCAGTCTCTGTAGTTCGAGTTTAGCGGCGGCGAGTAAAGCGCTTGCAGCCGCTGCGGCGTCCCGCTCGCGGCGCTCGGATTCCCGCGCTGCGCTCAGCTGAGCCGCGAGTTCGCTCACTTGTTCCTGCGCGTCGCGGTGTGCGCGGGCCGCTGCCTCCGCGTTTGCTCGTAATGTTTCAGCTACACCACGGAGTCGCCCAACCTACAGCGGTAAATTAACGTACAGTCCTCGCCAAACTTTTTTACCGCTCTTAATCTATATATGTTTTTTTTATATTATAGGGGGCAAATGAACAGGCGGGTCACCTGATGGCAAGTAATCACCTCCTTCCATAGATACTAGCAAAACCAGGGGAATCGCAAGTAAGTTACCGGCCTTTTAAAGGAGGTGGGCCTCCGGCGCTCTCACTGACCGAACGAAACGCAACATTGCAAGCACTGTTAATTCATGTCTGTTTTAAAGCCCACCCTACAGCGGTAAATTAACGTGTAGTCCTCGCCATACTTTTTGACCGCTCTTAATCTATTTGCGTGAACACAAATTTATGTATAAATACGATATCAGAGACAACATTACGATAAATAAATGCCAATTTTAGATTGCTATATTAATATTTTAATCTTGTTTTATATTAAATTCTTGACCGAATTGTACGTAAATCTGAACTTAGAGCTATATTCAGAGCGGTCAAAAATATAGACGAGGTCTGTAGTATAGCAAAAACATACCTATCAATTTACAATTTATTTTATTCACATCAAATAATCCTCTACGTGTTTTTTATCTAATACCTTTCGTGTAAATTGAAATATTTTGTAACTGTGTGTTAGAAAACGAGTGCCTACCGCTTTATAGTTTACACATATAGCATAAATTATATATAAATAAGAGTATAATATTTAAATATTGAATAATCATTTTACGTATATGAATTGTATTATTTTGTTCAAATTAAGTCGAATGACGTTAATAATATTAACAGCATTTATAACAATAACAGTTTTATCTAAATAATTAATTACGCTGCTGTTATTTTAAATTAGCTGCGGTTATAAGATATTCTCATATATTCTGCTTTGGGGTAATTTTCTGTTTTGTATCGTATTATAATTTGTACCAATGGCATGATTATGAGGTGAATATTTGATATTAATATTTCACTGTTATACCGTTATATTCGTTGTTCTATACCGACAACAGCAGAATTATGTATTCTAAAAATGTATTAACAATATTTTACAGTATACTATCTGACGAAGAAGAATTTATTAAAGTAGTTTATATATTGTTTTTGTTGAATGGAAATAACTTACTTCCTGTTTGAGATCGGAGGCTTCTGCCTCGGCGGCGGTGAGTCTATCTGTGATGGCAGCCAACTGCGTGTCTCTGTCGCGTTCTATGCGAGAGATTGCCTCCCGACTCCGCTTCTTCTCCTCAGCTATGTTTTCTTCGCAGCGACATTCGATCTGTTCATACACAAACAATTATCATAATTTAGTAAAAAACAAACACCTAGTGTATTCAGTTTTACAGCAAGTATGTATGTTTGACAACTGAACGACGAATATACTGGTTGTTTTTAACAATAGAAAATAGCAATCACCATTTTCTAATAGTATAATCATATCAACCTACAATTCTAATTACGAAGACGTTTATTCAATGACGAAGAGGAAATGAGAGAAGAAGAAAGGAAGAAAAGAATTGAGAGGAAGAGGAAAGGGGAGGGGAGGGGCGGTGGGCTTCCGGCGCTCTCACTGACCGAACGAAACGCAACAATGCAAGCACTGTTACTTCACGTCGGTTTTCTGCGAGAGGGTGGTACTACCCCGGGCGAGCTGACCCATTCATGCTGAAACCAATAATAACTTCAGTGTGGCTCTACCACCTACAAAAACACGTTCTCAGGAGTACAGAAAAAGATGGTGCATGGTGGTAGGGGCCTTTTCTATGTCCGTCTGACCAGTTACCGCCCTGAAGTTGGAAATCTATCGCCATGCACCTGTTGGTGTGTTCCAGGAGCTGCAATTGAGAGCCAGTCCCCTTCTGAGCCTAGCCCGTTTACTATCTTAGACAACATCGTTATTTAATATCAGGTGATCTGGTTAACGCTAAAATCTGTAAAAAAACCTGTATAGGACACCTTTCATCCCGAAAAAAATGTACCGAGGGTGCAAAAACTACCGAGGAATAATGTGATCGTGAATCGGTTGCGGTTATTACACATTAATCTTCAACACATTTTATTTAACTATATATATTTTTTATATTTATAGTTAAATATTAACAATCTCAACCGTTTTCAGGTTCAACGGTCAATTAAGGAACGTGTTTTTAATTCCTTATGTTGTTTTAGTTGCTAATATTTCGATCTCTCTATTACTCGTTTCAATTCAACGCAAATGTTTTGCAGTTGTTGTTGCAGTGAGACGTGGTAGGGGGCCATTATATTCCATGCGGAAGTACAATGTAACGTTCACTGTAATATTTACTGCTAAATAAAGTATATATTTATCCAGAAAAGATTGAGACTACAAACAAAAGAGGTAATAAAGAGATAATCACATTATTACGTACCTCACGAATCTGTTCGTCGAGCATGTGTACTCGAGCTTGTAGCACCGCGTTATCAGCCTTTGCCCTTGTGTACCGCTCGTCTGCGGTGCTCTGTGTGTCCGCCAGGGTCGTTACTTGTTGCTGTAGAAGCTGTACCTGAGAATAATGGAAAAAATATTTTATTAATACAGGATATAGTCAACATGTTTAGGTTTCATTTCTATCTATATATAAATACAAGTTTTCCACCGCTTGGTCTATGTATTTCTCCAGGGGCCAGATTACTTTTATGTCTTGAATTTAGAAAACATAGTGGATGGAATATTGTTAAGGTAATTCGAAAGCTCTCTTAGACGTTTTCTCCTTTCAGAAGTTAGCAACTCTAATACTATATAATTACAAAGTATTTCTAGTTGGCAACTACTGATACCTACTAATGGGGGTATTATAATTAAATCGGTATACTGTATATATGTTTTAATATCGAATATGAGTACGTATATCTACTATTTTCTGTACGTAATTAAAAACAGATGTAAAAGCTACCTTGATGCTGGTCTTCAAAACTAAAATGCGGTCTCCTAACGCAAACGGTACGTTAACCAGCCATTTTGCGCTCCTAAATTTACAGCTAATATTGGGTACAGGCAGTCCTCGACTTACGTCGTTTCGATTTACGTCGTTTCAAGTGACGTCGAACATTGTTTTGACAATATTCCTCAAGCATACATCAATTGTTTCGATTTCCGGCATAGGAGAATTCACTTGTCGCGTGGATTACCCCGCACATGCCACTGATTTTGTTCAGTTCATGGACAACGGACAATCAAGACGTAATACATTAGTTTTTTTACATGTTTGACAGTTTTTGTTTTTACATATATATTTAAATGCATTTTAATCTAACTATGCCACCTAAACAAAACAGTAATAGTGAAGAAGAGAGTAAAACAATTATAATGGAGGTTTATTATTTCTCATTATATATTTTGATTATTAAAGTTTTATTATTATTATTAAAATTAATAACACATAAATACCAAAAATAACTAGCAATTTCATAAGTACATATAAATTATTTTAAGAACTTACTTTTGATAATAAACTATGTATATCATTTGTTCTAAATGCAGTTTTTTGTTTGAGTCCGTGTGGATCCTAACCCTCGAGTTTTACATGTAAACATATGAAAAAATATGTATCGACTTACGTCGTGTATTTCGAGAACCTAACATGCCGTAAGTACGAGGAATGCCTGTATTTAAGTCATTTACGGATTAAACATCTCCTCAGCCCTTGAGTTTGATCGGTCTAACCGAAATCGGTTAGGAGAGTTATATATAGTGTACTAACAACTAACTAGTATGCTATGCTAGTGCTTAAACATCGCATCAATCGACATACGTTCAATTACTTTAATGAGTTTGAACTTTTGTTTAAGGAAAACGTAATATAAAAACAATAACATGATGGCTCTCTAATATTAATAGTATATATGGCCTTCAATACTAATACTAATCTTGAAAAAATATGGATATAAAGCCAGAATATAAAAAAATGAGACCGTAAATATATTAATTTAACAGACAAGCCTAAAGTTCTGTAGTATTTATAATGATATGACACATAACACCATAATTAACAGGAAGATGTTCGAGTCTCAACAGGAAGAGAATAGTTTAGAGTTTTACATGTTCACTTAAATGAATGACGGAATACGAAGAATAAAATCCTGACTAACATCAGTGCGAATGTAAAATCTCATATTAACGTAAGTGTTGTAACTCAAGCAAACCTGAATAATATTATAGTATGACATATTAAAAACTAATAATTATTTTGGGCTAACTAACACGCAGCGGAAGCTCTCAAAAGGAAAAAAGACACGATTTTGAAACAACATTCTTCTTTGGTACTCCGCTTCTATTGGTCTTAACGTAATGATATATAGCCTATAGCCTTCCTCGATATATGAGCTATCTAACATTAAAATAATTTTTCAAATCGGAGCGGAACCTTACATATTTCGATACAAACTTTCATCCCCTACTTCCTATTATTATTTCACACCCTTGAGGATAAAACTTTGAATATCATATTTATTTATATCGAATTAACGGCCTAAAAAATAAGTTCCAAGTTTTTAGCTCTAACAGACGATACGTCCATACAACTTTTCATCCCCCCTTACAATCCCTTTTTTCGCATTAAGCCCTTATCCTTTCTCAGGCTCTACACTATCTGTGTACCAAATCTCATTTAAATCGGTTCAGTAGTTTTGGCGTGAAAGCGCAAGAGACAGACAGACAAAAGTTCTTTCGCATTTATAATATTAGTAAGGATAATTATATCGCGTGTGGAATGAATCAAATTGTATGTTTGCCAAAAAATTGATTCAGTTTTTGCGTAGAAATTTATAATAATGATATTTTAAATTAAAGTTGCGTAACAAAAAATCATAATACGGGAATCACCTAATACATCCTTTGAGTTTGTTGGTTTGTTACGCTTTCACGCCATAACCACTAAACCGATCGCTATCATTTTTATGTTATTCATGAAAGGTACATAGAATATTTTTTACTTGGAAAAAAGTACTGTTCCCAAGGCATAGACAAATATATTTACAATATTAACGCCAGCAAGACCACGAGCTAAAACTTGTATATAAAAGCAAGTGTTGTGACTCAAGCAAACCTGAATAATATTAGATGATGGGTTACATTAAAAATAGTTATATCGTATGTTGAATGAATCAAATTGTATGTTTGCCAAAAAAGTGATTCAGATTCTGCGTACAAATATATTACGATGAGGCTATTTTAAATTTGAGTTTCTGAGCAATATCATAACATGGGGCATATAACACACGTGCTCATAATCTAAAAGGCGCCTTGCAAGTATTACGTCAGACGTTTCGCCATTTTTGATTCGCTGCGTGCTCTTGTCAGCAAATCTGTGTAAGGTTTTTTTTCCAACTGACTACACAATTGGCCTAGCAAGGCCTTAACAGTTTCAGCCTTAGCAGCTTAAAGGACTACTCTAAGTACAGCTCTTTCCCCTCTCTCTTATGCTTACAAAAGTATGTATTCAATCAAAAAAGTAGGTAGTGCCTTACGCGCAATTAAAAAAAAAAACTGTGTTGCGTATTGTTAACATTGTTACTATAATATGTATTAAAATATTACAAAATAATGCCGAAAACAAACTACCACTTTAGTGTATTCATCTCGTTCTCTAAAAATTAATGTGAGTACTAAGTTTCACTTCACCACTTTTTTATTAGTTTCCATTTTGCGATTAAAATGACCGTATTTCAATTATGTCCTTATATTTTGAATAAGTTAAAGAATAATTGATTGTTTGAAATGAATATTGAAATTAAATGAATTTAATCAAATTTTCACTACAGTTAAACAAAAAACTAAATGTACAAATGTACGTAAACGATTGGTTGTCAATATTTTTCATAAATTCTGTTTATACATAATAAGCCAAAACCAAATATTTGTGACCAGACTCAACTAAAACTATTGACCTGATCTTAAAGAATCGTATAATATACGATACATGTAGAATAACAACTATATATACATGCAACTGTCACATAAAAACGACGAAACACAAAAACTTTCGAAATTATGGAAATTATGTATTAAATAATATGTCAATAGATACGGATATATTAAAAACCAAACTAGAAGAGTCTTTTCCGTAGATTTATTCAATCAATTGTTAGCGTGCATATTACGACATAGATAATATTTAACTGACATAATATACAAATTGGAATAATTGTTCGAATATAGATCCATAGTAAGTGGTAGAGCAACGCTGAAGCTATTACTGGTTTCAGCATGAATGGGTCGGTTCACCCGGGGTAGTACCAACCCTCTCACTGGAAACGTGAAGTAGCAGTGCTTGCATTGTTGCGTATCGTTCGGTCATTGAGAACGTCGGACCCACCTCCCTGTTCCCAAATTCCTTGATTCCCCCCCAAACACAGGCTGGTAACGCACTTACGACTCTCTGGTGTTGCTGGTGTCGGTGGTGATCACTTAACGTCAGGTGACCCACCTGTTCGGTTGTTTCCTGTGATATATAAAAATAAAATAGAATAAAAATTACACTACTTGTATAAATAGTAACCCGTGTCATTATGTAATTTAGGATAAGTAAGCATTAACATACAACTACGTGCGAAATTGTAAATTATATACATAACGAATATATCCGTAAGCGGTGTAAAAAGCCAAGAAAACCTGCAATTTTTTAAGTTTAAATTAGATACTAAGTGACTTAATACAGTTGTCTAAATTATGATATCAGCTCCGTGAGAAAATAATGTAACTCATTGTTAAAGTTTAAAATACTTTCCTTTTAGGTGTAGTATAAAACAATGTACTATTTATATTGTAAAATTTATTTAAAAATATACGAATCATTAAACTGATTAACAGAACAAGTACATTAAATTTGATTTTACTTATTGTCATTGTTTCCTAAATGATTTTCATGCATTGGCTTAGCATATGATTAAATTTTTTTGTTATAGAGTTCTTAAATACTGAAATCTGTTAAAGTAATTTATATAAGCGAAGTAGACGTTTTTTATTTACATGATGTTGACATACATAGGATATAGTGTGTAAATAAATATATAACATAACTATTAGGTAATATTTTAACAAAATGTGAAGTCTTGTATCTGTTCTTTGTCGGTACATTCTATGAAACAATAACATGGCATTATTTACACGTAATAACTAATTAAGAGCACGCTGGTACGAACATAAGTGAAAGCGAAATCATTTTACTTCTACTGTCGATACTTGCACGTCAGATTAATAGTTCGCAATAATTTATTGAACGAACTACAAGTGACAATTAAATTTATTGTACCCGACTTATGATTTGGCATGTCGAGGAGAAAATCGAGCTAGACGGCCATGTTCGGTTTCGTATAGCTTTGTCTATTGCATTCATTGCTGTGTGCGATAGAGATAACGCTTTACAAAACCGAAACGAGCCGATCTTAGCAAGACGTCCCACTCTTCTCCCCGATGTGCCAAATCAAACGCAGGATACTGCGATAATATAAGTAATAATTGAAGTGTACCAACTATGTAATCATAATAAACGATGATAGAGTGACTGACTATCAATTGCAATTGTTGGAAAACACTTATGATGGTTATGGTATACGTATATATATATATATATATATATATATATATATATATATATATATATATATATATATATATATATATATATATATATATATATATATATATATATATATATATATATATATATATATATATATATATATATATATATATATATATATATATATATATATATATATATATATATATATATATATATATATATATATATATATATATATATATATATATATATATATATATATATATATATATATATATATATATATATATATATATATATATATATATATATATATATATATATATATATATATATATATATATATATATATATATATATATATATATATATATATATATATATATATATATATATATATATATATATATATATATATATATATATATATATATATATATATATATATATATATATATATATATATGGTAACTGACTAGGGGAGCTTAGAAACAATGCTACCACCATGCAATAGTTTCCTACCATGATGTTTTTTTTTCCGAATGCTCCTACTGTTTCGCCATGATTCAAATTTACATAAATCTTCGCGATGTCCGAACACATCAACCACTGAACTATCATCGCTTCAAAAACCAAATCTTCCAACAAATTAGTTGCGAATAGAAAACAATTAATTTTTTTGCAATTATTTGTTTATTCTTTCTAAAGATAGTAATGGTGTTTATTAAACTCTTATCTCTCTTTAACTCCTTTTTGAAATAATATAAACTTTCCACATACATAATTTGATTAGAATCGTTCCAGGCGTTTTAAGTTACGTGCAACATGCAAACGAAAAAATAGATAAGATAATAAGGTCAAAATCGAGTTCAGAGATATTTAAAATCACAGAATTTATAAAAAACAACAAAAATATAGTAAGAAATATTCGCAAACGTCGATGACCTAGGGTCAAACCATATTAACAATTAAAAGCACTTGTTGTTCTTTCATAGTTTTTATATTAAAAAAACTAATTTTATTATATCTTACTGTAATGATATATTTATTATGTATCACATTTAAATTATATTTATTCCACTGAGGTTAACTGTTGTGATAACCTCATAACAAATGTGCCCCGACGTATGAAGATAAATGTCCGAATGTATGAATAGTTATCTGATATGTTTACCCGAATGTCCATGTGAGATCATCCTTCATTAGTTATGTCAATATTTCCAATGTATAATAATGTTGCTTAACGACCAAAATGTTAGTTCATTAATAGATGTTATACGTTCCCTATGTATTCAGAAATTTTATACTGATATTTTTTTTCGGTTTTTAGTTTTAGGGCTGAACATAAACCTCAACAAAATACAACGTATAAGTATTATTTATGTAGTGTTAGTATTAATCACTTAAAAAATTCAATGAAAACTAAAAGCAGTTGGCATTTGAATTATACAAAAGTAAATTCGATTTTGTAATTCTATAGATTCGTAGATATCGTATTGATTTTGGAAAGATCTTATCTAACCATAAGTTGTGTTGCAAGGTCATAGACTGTGGTGACCACTTACCATCAGGTGGCACGCATGTTTGTTTGTCACTATCTATACTAATATTATAAAGAGGTAAAGTTTGTGAGTTTGTAGGGGGTAATCTCAGGAACTACTAGTCCGATTTGAATAATTCTTTCAGTATTATATAGCTCATTTATCAATGAATGTTATAGGCTATATATATCATCATCCTAAGACCAATAAGAGTGGAGTAACAATGAAGAATGTTTCAAAAACGGTTATTTTTCATCTTTAAAGGTTCCGCTGCGTGTTAGCGTTAACGCAAAATAACTATTCCACGCGGACGAAATTACGGGCAGAGTCCAGTCATGATTATAAAAAAAAATTGTTCATGGGGAATAGGTATTTAATATCTATTTATTTCGCATTTATTTAAAGTAGACGCTTTAACATCAGGCAGCACGCATGCTTGTTTGTCATCGTCATTAGTTACATTTGCCATTGAAGTCATTAATTGTTATCAAACTTTCTAACTTATATAATGACCAAGAAGCAATATGATAGGCAAAATAGAATACGCGAGTTTAATATTTTATGTTCAGAATTAATTGCAGTACTGGTTGGAAACATGTATATCGATTATTAAAAGGTAGACATCGCCTTTTATTATAAGTAATCGATACGTAAAACATGATTGTAATAGTTAAGTGCAATCAATGAGCACTTAAATTTAATACACAGTAAGTGAGTGCTCGTGACTTCCTCGAGTGTACATTTTCTTGGCTCCGTCGAGTCGTCTTGCAACTTTCCATAGTTTGTTAACAACGCGTTTACCTCAGGCGATGTATATTTATTCGACTAAATTGTCACGCTACATCCCTTGCTTGCTCTTTACGTAATGATCGATAGAAAGTAAATCATATAAATTAATCATCTGCGTTTTTTCTGCAATTAAAACGTCAAGCGGTACAATGAATCTACGGAGTTATATTTCGCAATGCGTTTGGTCTTTGGTTGTCTATTCTGGTGAACAAATATACTTCTAACTGATCTGATACAAGATCTATAAAGAAAGAATATATATATATATATATATATATATTATATATATATATATATATACTTAATATGTTACGTATTATTTTAAACGAAAAATGTACTACTTAAGAGGATTGACAATAAATTACACGGGTCTTTGGTTTGTTAATGGGAGATATTGATATATTTAATATTTTAAGCATTATTTAACCGAAAAATGTACTACTTAAGAGGAATTGATAATAAATTACACCGGTCTTTGGTTTGAACAATGGAACCAAATGTATTATTGTCTATTCTGGTGAATAAATATACTTCTCACTGATCTGATACTAGATCTATAATGGGAGATATTGATATACTTAATATTTGAAGTATTATTTAACCGAAAAATGTACTATTTAAGAACAATTGACAATAAATTACACGGGTCTAGGGTTTGTCGTGTTTATAGGATAAATTAGAACAATTCAGCCAAAGAGCGCAGAGTTCGAATTTTATACGCAGTTACTTCTAAGGTGTAATTATATTCTTACTATATCACAAAACAACTAGAAGATGGTTAGATGAAGCCTAAGCAGTGGTTTAGTCTAAACTATTGTTAGTATACATAGAAGTTTGCTTAGATTAGATAAGATCTTACTGAACACTTTACAATAGGTTATAAAGTAAATTTTCAAAAAAAGTATTAACCGACTTCAATATCAATCAAAAACCCATAAGGCACTAAAAAGCGGAAAATAAATAGTTTATCAAAAATAAAACATATGAATATGTGTGCTACCTAGAGATGTACTGGAAGTCGGTACCAACCAAAATTTTTGTATTACAGAGACGCGAGAGTGGACTTAAACTTTGTACCTGTAGATGATATGATTTTCGGTTTGGTTGGCACCGACTTCCAATACATCTCTAGGTAGCACACATATTCATATGTTTTATTTTTGATAAACTATTTATTTTCCGCTTTTTAGTGCCTTATGGGTTTTTGATTGATATTGAAGTCGGTTAATACTTTTTTTTGAAAATTTACTTTATTTTTCCATTTTTAGTGTACATAAATATATTTTACTAGCAGTGCCCGCGAACTCCGTTCCGCCTTAAGTATATTAAAATATGCGCATTTTTGCGGTATGGTATCTATCGGTATGGTATGCGATATGGTTTCAATTGGTTGTACAATAAGTAACGTTTGGTACGAACGCAACCTTTTCAGTAATCCGCGATAGTTTCTACCACCAACTCAGCTACCATCGCTTCACACATTATACACCTTAAGTAATGTAATTACAATGCTTGCGTCATGTTGCAACACAGCAACGAACATAAGCACAATAGGCTCCTAAGAATTGAAGAGTTTTTTTGTAATATTGGTGGCAAACGAACATACGGGTCACCTGATGGTAAGTGATCACGGCCGCCCATGGACAATTGCGACACGAGAGGAACCACAGATGCGTTGCCGGCCCTTAAGAAACGAGTAGGCTCGTTTCTTGAAAGTTTTCTTACTTTGCCACGGATCCCATAATCAGAACCTAACCAAACTCTCATCAAACTACCCTTGCAGTACATCCTTTTCAATCAAAAATGAATCATCGAAACCGGTTAGCGTAATATTGAGTTATTCGTCTATTTGGCGTGTACATACTTAATGCAAATTTGAAACTTATACGGTTTTGCACTGGATGCCGTTGTCGGATTTACGTTATTAAAATTAGAAACATATTTTTAATGGACTCATATTTTTTAATTATTGCATTTATTCTGAATATTTGATAACAAGTCATTTTATTTGAATAATAATCATATTCATTACTTATTTAGTGTTTTTTTATGAATAGAGAATTTAAGAAATGTAGACTTTGTTCGTCGAATAACTGCAAGTAAAGTGGATCAAATTCCAGTATCTAATAAGTGCACGGGTCAATGCGCATCATGCATAATTAACAATTGTCCCACTTAAAATATAATGTATTGTATGCAAGTAGTGGATTGTCGCGGTGGAATGGGGTGTGCTATATATAGTTGGTACTATGTATAATTAATTTTTTTCTTTGTAATGAATTATTGATTTATGTATTTGTAGAGTCTTAGATGGAAATGTTTATTTTCTGTTGGGTTTTGTTTTACATTATTTCTTGTGTTATTTGTAGTTTTAGTTACGACCATTCAACATTTTTTTCAATACTTTATAGGTGTTAGCGCTTGACCACAATCTCAATGCTAATATTATAAAGAGGTAAAGTTTGTGACGTTGTAGGAGGGTAATCTCAGGAACTACTGGTCCGATTTCAAAAATTCTTTCAGTGTTATATAGCTCATTTATCGAGGAAGGTTATAGGTATCATCACGCTAAGACCAATAACAGCGGAGCACCAATTAAGAATATTTCAAATTCGGGTTATTTTTCCTCTTGAGAGCTCACAAACTCTACCTCTTTATAATATTAGTATAGATAATATTGTATACATGTATATATTTATTTATCGATTTTCTTCTGTTTTGTTTATTATAGGCACTACCTACAAAAGTTTTTGCTTAACATCGATACCGCTGGTTATCTGGAAGAAAATGCCTTATGGCATTAAGCTCGCCAGTGTACAACTCAAAAATGCAATAAAGAATTCATTCATTCATGAATACTGTGCCCAAACACTTTTTTTTTTCGAACTGACTACGCTTTTGTCTTAGCAACGTCTTAACAGCTTCACCGAACTACTCCAAACATGGTATAAACTAAGTCATCATCATTAATTAAGTTCTTAGAAGGCATCCCAGATAGAAGGCATTTTTTTAAAAATATTTTTGGTATTTTATATTATTATATTTTGTTTGTTTGTTCCGGGTTATGTCCGAAACGGCAGGACCTATGTTAACGGGAATTTTACTGGCAGATATGCGAAATTATAGCGGTTGACATATTCTATTTTATTTGTTGAACTGTTACCCGTGCATTCGTCTATGTGAAATTTATTAAAAATATGTTGTTTATTATAAACAAGCGAGTGAGACGTGTGCTTTACTGGACTTCAAGAATAAATATACATAACTGAAAGTCATATGTTTATATGTAATTCAAATTATATTATCTTTTTGGTCAATTTGGCGGCCATTTTGATTTATTTACCGCGCTTGCGTCTGTCTACATAACTCAGAGATTATAGCCAAGTATAAGAAGACTAACTTAATTATATCGACAATACTGGTATATTAGATCTATATAATAAAAGATTTAACACATATTGTTCGATAATGTATAGCTTAAAACTTTAATTACCTTCTTATATAGTCTACGTGAGCACTGAGGGTGATATATTATAGGTTAAAGTTCCAGGTATGTTGCTGATGATAAATCCCATTCCATTCGATACACTGTTATTATTCACATTTCTAATGTACACGTTACATGTTACAGTAGATGGAGTGCGTGTCATACTTACAAATGTTTTTGAAATAGCTTCTCTATAATGTACAACATCTACTCGTAATTTATATTTTTTAATACATTTTAAAAAAGCGCACGCGGAGACGCGGGTAACAGCTAGTTTATTATATATAGCATAATCGCAGTATTAAAATATATATACTACTAGCGGGCCCGGCGGACGTTGTCCTGCCTTGATAATAAAAAAAAAATCCTAGAAGTCAACCGCAGCGTGCCGTGTCCAATTGTATCTAAATGATTTGAATTGAATGAAATCGAAAATTGAATTGAAATTGATTCTCGAATCCACTGGAACACACACACAAAATTTCTTCAAAATCGGTCCAGCCGTTTAGGTGGAGTCAGTGGCATTCACACGTACAGAAGAAATTTATATATAAAAAGAGGTGTTGTTGTGTTTTCGACAACTTTTAGCAGAGAATCGAAAAACCAAGAAATGTATGGCAGTGTGTCAGCTCAGATGAAGCTATCTGGTTACATATGAATGAATTCAATAGCATTTCCTATACAAGTACTTTCGGTGTCAACGACATTTGACAATCTACTTAAGTATCTTAAGTAAATATCTGTTCAGTTAGTTGGAACATAATTACCATAAATACCACAAAGTATCCACTTATCATGGATACTGCGAAGGGCGAAGTAGATAAATGTATTCGTTGAGTTACATACAA
This sequence comes from Antheraea pernyi, assembly GCA_015888305.1. Taxonomy (NCBI): domain Eukaryota; kingdom Metazoa; phylum Arthropoda; class Insecta; order Lepidoptera; family Saturniidae; genus Antheraea; species Antheraea pernyi. The sequence goes on along the minus strand of MU158835.1, from coordinate 300,475 downwards.
AAATAAAACGACAATAAACAGCTGGCTTTTATATATTGGTTTGGACAGTATTTTATGTCATAGTGAGTACATAATGAACACATGAACACGAACAATATAACCAACAGTGTAATAGTTATATCGATCTGGAAAACCTCAAAATTATACTGAGGAAGGTAAGCCGCACGAGTAAAATGAATATGTATTAACCATTCCCTAATCCCTGAGCGCTTCGAAGAGGGTTGCCACGTCCCTTTAACACGCGATTAAGTTCAATACAAGAAGTTAAGCATGTAAAAAAGTATTTTTCTTTAGTTGATTTTTTAAGCCATAAAAGAAACATAGAATCTACTGACTGTAAAACATTATAGTAAGGTGTTAGGTATTTAGGTTACGTACGATATAATTACGCAACAAAAAGGGAATAAGTGCTACATCTGTTTATGTCACAGAACAGTACGCGTTTCTTTTAAATAGCTACAAGTTGTGATTTATTGTATAGAATAATAATTGTGAGTGATCTTTTTACATTCTATATATTTCTCAAAGTATTTTGAAATATGTAGATGCAAATAATAACAACAAAATAAAATCGAAAAGCATGTTTATTATCTTCGAAGATTGCAATATGTAACTTAAGGCGTAACATTGAGAAGTAGAAGAAGGAAAAGAAAAAGTAAATTCAGGTATAATTATTATACCTTTTCAAATTATAAAAAAAAGGAACTTAGAAGAAAATTCTTGGTTGTAAAAGGTTGTAATTAATATAATATAAGTAATTAATAAGGCAATATTTTAGTTCGATTGTTCGAATCGTCGTAGTGGGACGATCTTTAACGAAATAGGAAGGAAAACTGTAACAATTCTGCGTGTAATAGAACTCGATACGGTTGATCAGTTCACTGCAGTATTATGATAAGTAATTGTAACGTACAATTAGTATTTACCGCAAATGCAACAATGCATTATCCGCCATTAGTTCCGTGTGACTTCTTTCCGATATTTATCTCAGTGAAGGTTAAAAAACACACGCTTATATCTGATTTCAGGAATCCGTCGGTTTTGTAAGTTCTTTTATTGAATGAACTAGCTGATACCCATGATTTCGTTTGCGTTATTATTATCATTATTATCTTAATAATAGAAAACAAAAAATCATAGACAAAATGAAATCAAAAATATAATTTTGTATCGTCATCATTATGCCATAGAACCTTTTTATATAAATCGATTGTTGACGTTCAGATCTCAGTTAATTAATAGTATCGAGACTTTTTGGTAGTCATGCACGTGAACGTCAACAAAACAGAAAAAGGTGTCATTCATTCTTCTGTTTTTCATCGAACTATCGCGGCGATCATATTATAATCAGCAGCTGAATCATCAAATAAATCCATAATTCAACATTCGTGGAAGCTCAGCGGCCAGCTGCAACAGAAAGGAGATCACGAGGTACGTGCATTTTATCTTTACTGTTGTTAGCTGGATCTGAACGAAAACTCTAAAGGTTCTCGAAGACCCTTCGGGGTCCCCCAGAGTAGCAGAAAGCCACCATAAGTATTTCGGCGGTGCGCATGCTACATCTTTTTGGTGCCGAAACACGGGGAAAAAAAAATCTTACAAAATTCCCTTAATCTTTTATAGCGCAAAAATCATAGTTTCTTAAAACCTTAATAAGTGTCTGAGGAGTAAAAATAAAATATATCTAATAGTTTTTATTAATATATATAAGCTTACGAGTTACTTATGTGACAGTAAAATACTTTACCACTTATTGATTGAAATATATATTTTTTTCTATATGTTAAATATGCAAGATTTGTATATGTTACACATGCAATTGACTTCCAGATTACTTAAGATAGAACTTTGTAGACACTCCATTGATGTGGACTGCAAGGCTTATACAGTATATACCTTTCAAAATGTTGAAGTTGTCCGCTATACATATATATTGTTGCACATCTATAGTTTGGAATGTTACCTGTTTGGTGGCGATCTTGTTGGCTCGCTTTAGTAGAAAATCTTAAGGCTTTAAATGAATGCTTTAAATACTACAAATTTCTTACGTTGTTACAGAAGCAAAAAAGCAAATAAGCATACGTATCTCTAGTATCTCCTATAACATACTAGCAACTGCCCCCGACTTTGTTCGCCGTAAATACAAATATATAACATAGTAACAATAAAATATAGCCTAACGCGATCTGGCGGTGAGTTATAGTAAAATGGATTGCACAAAACATTTTCCATGAGAAAATATTTAAGTGTGCCAATCTTCATGGTGTTCGGTCAAACGATTATGAAGTTTATTGATCTGTGTCTATTTTAGTCAAAAACTTGCAGTTTGCATGCATGTCTTTGAATATGTGAAAGCTATATAAATAAAAAATCAATCAATTGCCGAATGTATATAAGCTCATCACTTCATGTCGCGCAAATTGCTGGAAAAAGTTATAAATAAAAGATTAGAAAAATGGAATTTAGGGAACTAGCAGATACGAATGTGAATGAAATGGATTTACCAAAATTGTGAATAAAGTCTCGGATTATGTTCGGGGGAAAGGAGACTTAAAAAAAGCTCATCACTTCAGCGCGGCTGCACCTATTGGCTAATTTTTTTTTTCTTATTTGTCATTGTCAGGACTAAACTTGTATGAAAGAAAATGTTGTAAAATCGTATGGAAGAGTGATTTATTTTTTAAATTCCATAAAAAAAAGTGTGCGATACACACAGATATATAAAAACCCAAGATGCAGTCTCGAATAAAAGTAACGCTCAAACCGTCTCCAAACACTCACCGTTTTTGCAAATTCGATCTTACGCGAATTATTTAAAGTGGCTTTTAGAAAGAAGTGTACAAAAAGTCCAAACACGCGAGTGACGGGAGACTATTTGAAATGAGCGCATTGTGCGCTCAATTTATGCGGATGGTTTTGAGACGTTGACTGTGCATCTTGGGTTTTATATATCAATGGCGATGCACAAGACAATAGGAAGGTCTTCAAAAATATTGACAGAATTAGCAGATTGACCTTCAATTGTTCGGTTACTCGTACTATAAAAGAAAGATTGGGTTCCATTTTCTTTGTCAGTACATCCATGCGAAGCCGGGGCAGGAAACTAGTAGAGAAGTATAAATAGTTCCTTTGCAGTATGTAACATGACGCTAACGATGCTAATGTAGAAGTCGGAAGCATAAAATTGTCAACAATGTGGCCTGAGAACCGTTTTAATTGTTACAATTTTCTCTAATAGACCGATACGGTGCTAGGAAACGTTTATTATACGCTCCATAGCAACGAATACCGTGTCTTAATTGCAGAAAATAAAATTATCAACTTCTTCTTGAAATGGTTCAGGAAAATAGTCTCTCATTACTGTAATAATAGATGTATCCACAGTAAATGCGAATGAATAAAATAGAGAATTCTTATAAACATGTAAATTAGAATTTGTTTCAATAAAATTATGTATCTTATCCTTTCTTTTAAGTATATAGTGAGGTATCGAAAATAATATCTATTTTAAACTGACTAACGGTGTTGACAGACGGTCCTTTACACTTTTACCAGGTTTTAGGACGAGCGCAGAAGGTTACTTAACCTAAATAAAAATTAGCTCGAGAGTACCAAAGAGGCCAAGGAACCAAGGTAATGGATCTTGCATACAAATTTCACGAGATTTAATGAAAATAATAGCAAATAAGTTGACCGTATTCTCATAATTTAATTGCTTACATAATAATGTTTAAGTTCATTGAATGTAAATTGGAGCATTGTTGCAACATGGGGCTTCATGAGAGGCCGTTCTATTATCTACTTTGAAGGAAATCGTCCAATACTAAGTGGCTTAGTGTATAGACATCGTGGCAATCAAGCATTTTGATTGGTTGAAAAGATATTCGACGTGCGTAGGTACGAACCCTGACGTGGATCAGAAGATTTTCCCAAATTCGCGTACATTAATCAATATAAATTGGTAACACATGCGTTGGACAGTGAAGGAAAATGTTAATGAAAGCGTGATCATAGAAATGTTCTTATAGTATGGTGGATATGAGGTAAAGATACAGAATGATTGGTTTTTCGGCATTTTAAATTACTAATACGTTTCTGACTGACATGGTAATCATATGCGTAAATTCCTTCAGGAAGAGGCCATTAAGTCAGCTGTGCTACATTTACAGGGTAGTATTGATGATTCACTACCTTATGTCGAGTAATTTAATGTATTACTTCGGTAATTATACCTTTAAATTTTCGAAGATGTTCAAATTACTCAAATAAAACAGAGTGTGTCGTAAAGACACCGTATAAGTTAATTCTTGTATTAAAGTGATCGGATGAGATCCGGTGTTTTCAACACTCTACTCGACACAGTGTTTACTTGCACCACTTTTTGTCACACAAAAATGTTACGGATCAAAATTTCAAAGCCCTGGCATAAGAAGTTTTCACTTCAATAAGACGATTTTTAACGGACATAAACTTATCGAATAATTTGACATCCTTAAAGACATCGTTTACTGCTAGATTAATATTTTTTAGTATATACGTGTATTCATTCTTATTCAAAAAATAAAATGGTCTACGAAGATCTAATCTACTTTTCTTAAAGAACATTTCTTTTGCATGCTTTGGCTTTTAATAGATTCACTTTCAATATTTAAAAAGAAATCAATTTATTATTAACATTAGATACTTCATCATCACGACAACGCACTTTATAACAATATATCAAATTTATCATTACTTGTGTAACAGACACTAAAAGTTCAATGAACAATTCATCTGCGTAACAGAGACAACGATTTCAAAACTAATTACCGTAAAGGTTTAAACATAATCTCTAATGTACAACAGAAATAAATTTCTCTCATATAATTATTGTAGTGAAATCTCGCCTTTGAAATTGTTCTATAATAAATGGAAACCAGTCGTTGTAGATAATATATCAATCAAAGATTAGATATTTACAATTCTATAACAACTTAGTTAAAATTCGATAAACAGGTTTAAGATTGTTATAAACTATTTTGTGTATTTTTTTTTAAATATTACATATATTTTTATTTCTAAAATACTAGCTTCTGCTTGCGACTTCGTCCGCGTGGAGTAGTTACTTTGGGCTGACGCTAACACTCAGCGGAAGCCATCAAAAGGGAAAAAAACCCGATTTTGAAACATTCTTCATTGGTGCTCGACTCCTATTGGCCTTAGCGTGATTATATATAGCCTACAACATTCCTCAATAAATGAGCTATCTAACACTGAAAGAATTTTTCAAATCGGACCAGTAGTTCCTGAGATTACCCCCTACAACCTCACAAACTTTACCTCTTTATAATATTAGTATATAGATTAACTTTAACTATGGTCCCGAAATTAGGTAATGACTGTCACATGGAATACCTAATACCTGATTGCAGATTCACTTAATTGACCTAAACAATATATTTATTTAAAGTCTAGCTGAAAAAAAATGTTATTTAATTTCGTGTTTTTTTTTTAAGAATAATTCATTATTTTTCAAATACTATCCTGTTTGTGCCGAAATTATATTCAACATTTGGAATATGTAACTATTTAACAAAAGTAACAGTTTGTTCGCCAAACGCCCCGTGGCCCTAAAACCCAAAATTGTGTGCCTATTAATTTCGGCTTAGATCGATAATTATATCCGAGCCCCTCGTTGCTAAAGTGGGGTGCAACTAAAAGCGGTTAGACGACCTACTAAGTACAAAATTTATGAGTACATTAACACCCATGCAAGGAACTTATAGATTATATTAATGCCTTTTATAATCAGTTATAGCAAACATTTACTCTTAAAACTTATAAGAATAATACTTCTTGCTATAATCCAATTATACGTATGACTCGTTTGTACAATGAGCTACCATCCAAACACATCTCATTAGACATATATAACGATCATTGATATACAAAAACTCAACTTAATGTCTCACACCCGGCATACAAAAATGAGTGCATAATTTTGGATTATGCAGTCATTTCAAATAGCCACGGGTCGCTTGCGTCCTTGTAAAAACAACTACAAATCATTCAGGTAAGGTTGAATTTGCAAAATCATAAGTTTATCGCATAACTATAACCACGTTTGTATATTGGGAAGTTTCTGCGGCTGGTTTCTAGGGCTACTTTTATTCGAGACTGTGTGTCTTGGGTTTTTATATGTTAATATTAAAGATAGAACTTTTAAATTCAAAAGGACAATGAAAGTTATTTTCTATACTTAATTATTTAAACAACATTCAGTAAATTACATTTTAATATTCTTGATTATATTCGCCATCTTGTTTTCTTTTCAATACGTTAATTTTAGTTTTTATAGATGAATAAATGTTCAGTTATTCACTTGTTCGTGTTCTATTTTTTTTTCACATGTTTGTCAATATGTGTTAATGTTACATAATTTAATTTAATTTAATATAAGTGTAAATTGTATTAATGAGATAAAGTGTTGTAAGTTTTCAGTCTAGTGTACTCCTTCTTATTATTGTTATTATTTTATTCATCGGACTGTTGACTAAATTATCCACAATTGTAAATAAATAAATTATTTCAAGTAAACAAAATTACTACATTTTAATAAACAACGTTCTACTCAACGTCAAGCGGGTTTTAGTGTCGAAAGGCTACTATAGAGTGGATCAATACGTGAACGATGGTGACGTCTGGAATTGACTCCTCTCTGTGCATCCACTAAAAACGGTATTGTAACGTACAATGTATTTGAAATATATATATATATATATATATGTTAAAAAGATATACCCAATCGAGTTTCTTGCTGGTTCTTCTCGGTGACTGGGTTCTTTTCCGAACCGGTGGTAGTTTTGACGTTCATAAGCGCCTTATTAGGGTCTAAACTGAATAAAGTATTTTTGATTTGATTTGATACTTATTTTTACAAGCAACGCGTCTATGCAACTCCTTTCCAGGCAACATCCAATTAGTAAAGTATGAGGACTCTGTCTTTCTAGCAAATACTACGTGATTTCTACTTGGAATAGTTGTCTGACTGACAAAAACATTATGCACCCCTTACATATATGCACCCTTGTCATGCACCCTTGGTATGTCGGCAGAGATTGCATTTATCAGTAAGTCCCTTTATTCGGCCAAGTGTAAAAAGCATTGAAGTATAGTATAATTTATCCATATTATTATGTATTTCTTAAGGGTTTACCCTTTATTGAGTTAGGTGCGTAGTTACTACGGTTATATAATACTGTTTCAGTTTTAATACGGTATCAGTTACGTGAACAGTAAAGTTTGATCGATGAAAATGGTGCATGCATAAATATCGCGTGACAACGTTGTACAAATCAAAGGCCGCGATGGCACGAGCTGGTTGAGAAATGGCGTCTGCGCTTCGATTCCATTGTAAAAAAACCGAACAGTTTTCTATTCAAGGTATATACAACGATGCTACTATCAAAACCACGTTTTTGTCCATCACTGAAGTGTTAATCAATCTCTTTGAACGTTCGAAAAGGAATCGATGAACGTTTAAGTCACCATTCAATTAAATATTGAATTTTTCTATAGTTCGACAATGACATTTAATTTCGTAATAGACGTATTTCGGTACACTTATCACAAGTTGTGCTTAAAAAAGTGAGAGTATTGCGTAAGAATTGTCACAATCATAGATATTAACAAAGAGACAAAAATGTTTTTTGTCCTATTTTTCTTATATTTTGAATCTATCAGCATTCGTACTAGATTTCGATTGATTTTCTAAATTCTGTATGATCTGTATTTATATTTATCGCGTCAATATTTTTTGTTAGATTGTATATTATCTAATAACATAAATGTATTATTTTTATATAGTTTGTAAAGTTCAGTTAAATAAGTTTAGTTCCGTGAAATATATAAACAATTGAGGCATATAGAATCAAAGATATCTAAGTGCCACAAGTTCTAAAAATGAACTGAGTATGGAGCCATCTAGTCTTATTGGTTGCAAATCACCATTTAATTCCTACAAGAAATAAAATACAGCCTTTTAATTTTCGTTTTTGAATATAAGTAAAACTCCAACTCTGATAATAGATAAACATTTTTTTCGTTTCCTGCAAATTTGGCACTTAGCTGTTTTTGATTTTATATGCCTCAATTATATATATACAATTAGCGGGCCGGGCGGACGTTGTCCTGCTTTGATAATTTAAAAAAATCTAAAATCCAACCACAGCACCACCTACTGGATCCACTGGAACACGCACACAAAATTTCATCAAAATCGGTCCAGCCGTTTAGGAGTTCAGTGACATACGTGTGTACAGAAGAAATTTATATATAAAGATGTATAATATTGATAATACAAAAACCATTTTTCGAACAATTCAATACAAACACATCATGTGACACTGTGTGGTTTTAATTGAACTCTATTATGAGTAACTTTTATATGAGTCAATTATTGAGGAAAATTATTGGAAACAATAATTCTCCCTATATCTCTTTGACGTTATATTATGATGTCAATAGGTTTCATTACGAACTTAGGAAGGTCGAACCATAAAAATTCCTTGTTTTTTTTAAAAAAAATTACTATTCCAGTATGTGTGAGTAATCATTTAGAATATAGAACAATAGTAACTTCAAAGCAACACAACTAGTTTAATAAATTTTATTACAATTTATACTAACAGGAAAATATGGTAAAAGTTTCCATGAAAAAAATATATAGGAAAAACCATAAAAATAAGCAAATAACTACTCATAACGAAAATAACCCCTTATAGAAATATATTATATGTTTTACGTATAGAGAATAAGATATATAATTTATTTTTTTAACTTTTATTTTTGACAACCGATATTTTAGATTATTACTACCATTGTCGAGTAGATAATAATTATATCATAATAGTTTCTTGTGATAATTTCAAAGTTCTAACAAGATGGACGAAATTGTTAGAAATTTCACGGGAGTTTTTGTGGCATCTCGGAATTTATGGTCCGTAGTATTATTTCCCATCCACTTGACTTGTGCACGATAACCGAACTATAATAACGTAAAATGCTACCAATATTTAAAAATATAGAGTCAAATTACAAACGACTATGAATATAAAATCCACTACATGAGAGACTAATAAGATCTCACTTAAAAACTCCTACATATGCTATTTTTTCCCCAAGACATTCATTTATTTTTTATCTTAATACCCCTTAAGGACTTAAACAAACTATCGTTGTCAGTTGAAACGTAATGCTGACATTCAATTTTAAGTTATCTTCATTTTTTTCATAACGTTACTTGATTACAAATATTATAAAATAAAATCTCACTTGGTCAGACAAATTATCGCACCACTGATGAGCGGCAGTCTTCTTCCCACCGTTTAAACCGTTGCTGAGGTGAGGGGTCAGAGGTCCCCCAGTAAATAGGTCCTCGGTGAGACTCGCGTCCGAGGTTATTCGAGCCCGAACACCCGGCGGAGTTTCCTGAGGTCCCACGAAATCAAACTGCCCGTCCCACATATCGTACTCGAGTTCCAAGCTGTCCTCTACCTCAATAGGCTCACCCATTGCGCCCTTTGATCGGTTAAATAGCCCCGATTTAAACATTTAAAATCCGGTCCTCAAACGTATTTCACTCCTTACACACTTCACATAAACTTTTATAACGAATTAAATTAAACCTTATTAATATGACTACCGATTACATTAATTTCTTACAAGATAAAGCTAGTCTCAATGGCACAATTGTTTAGGCGAATGTTACAGCGATTCCAATATGAAACCACAATTCACGTAATTGTTCACAGTGTTATGTGTATGTTACATTTTTCACAGAGAAAGGGCTTACGATAATTTTTACCGAGTAAAAGTTCCCCAACAACACTCATGAGAATTAATTCCAAACTCTTGTTTTTTTGTACAAAAGTACTTTAACTATCGTCGTACACGAGAATTAAGATATCGGGCAAGAAGAGACTTCTACGAAGTCGATTATAAATTTCCAATGGTTCCTTTGACATTCTTTGCGAGAACGTAATAGGTGTGAAGGAACGATCACAGATTTCGTATTGAATTACACTATAAAATCGTCACTCGAATTGTTATCGCGCCGAAACTAAATGTTTTTAAAAGTGGTACAGTTACGTGACATCAGTAGAGTATCGCGCAGAGCACTAACCAGCGCGGCGAGCGATCGGTCGGCGCGCCCCACCCATTGACACGGCACCGTCATGATTATCAGCCGGCCGAAGCCACTGCGCCATACAAATAAACTTTATTCGCTCCCTGCACATATGCACAGCCGGCTGATGGTTAGTTCCGAGGCAATAACCCCTTTCATAAGTTCCCTCGTCTGGCTACAATTCTTCAATTTAACGGACGAAAGAGTATTCTCATTACCTCAGACAGTACCAGACTGAATAGAATAGCAGATGTTTACAGTGTACATCAATCAAATTTTATGTGGAAATAAAAGGAAAAACAAATTAAACTGTGAATTCAAATGTTTGAAACGTAAATGAAAGATTATAGAAAGTAAAGTATGCGTGCTAACAATAAAAGCAGTAATACCATAAAGTGCATAGAAGACCAGATGCAACTAATTCGTGCACTTGCAATCAAACAGGTGTACCCGCGGACAGCAACTTTCATTGCCTGAATATAAAGTTTGTTACGCAATAAAAAACTGATACAAATTTTGATCAAGAACTGAATTTCGTTATATTTTTTCAATGTAATAATACTTGAAGTCGTATAGTATTTCCGCTTTCATACAAACTGAGTACTTTGAATAATAAAACTAAAGGTCAAATTTGTTTGAAAGGAAATGGGTATTCTATTCGGACCGTAAATTCAACCCAATATTACATAATACAGAATCTATTTAACACTTCACAGACTATGTGAAGTCATAATTCATACCGTACAGAATTGTAAACATCTGTTACTGTAATCAACGTATAAGTATTATGCATAGAATCATTAGCGTGAACTTGATTGTTTAGGAAGAAAGGCATACGATTGATCCAGTTTTGTTTATAATAAGCTTTGACCAGCTTCACCGGATGTTGATGCCATATGGAATACGCTTGCAATTGAAACATGAATTCAATGACCCCTATCAAAAGTTACTTTAAGTACATCTGGCGGTACTCTCTACCAGAGTATAAAAACAGTTTAAGACGACCCATTGAATTGGTTTTATAATAACTTATATTAGAATTACTTTCGGAGTTATCCATGATAACGGTAATAATAAGATTAATATATATTATAGAGAATACAATATAACATTCATTTATAAGTCATGTGTGACTAAGATTGGTATATTTGAGACATAAATGTTAAAATTCCAGCAATAAGTAAGCTTGCCCTCAATTAATTTCGAATCTCCGCGGAACGATCTAGAAACTACTAATGTTCTAATTTATATAACGTACGACTCACAATTAGGTGATAGTGATGATGATGACGGTGATGAACTTACGCTAAGCTCTTCCATTTATTAACACAGCTCACTTTGCTAACATGGTCGCTAGAGTATTGCTGAATGTGATTTCACATAAGAATTTCGAACTACATTACAATATATTTACGGACCTAATTTTATTACATGCAAAGTTCTCAGCGTAACTTTAACATAAGTAAGAAAGCCTATAGTTCTATTATACAATGAAACAATTGAAAGAACAATGCGATCTCATACATTTCAATTTGTTTCTTATAACCGTAACAAACTACATAATTAGTTAACAAATGTTATTGTTGGATTGATGAAAGAAATTTTAAGTCTCACAAATCATATATGCTAGTTTACACATATTTATAGTGTATGACCTTATGTTATCAATATAGCAAGACAATAAAATTTCAATGAAAAGTAGGTTCACACTATAAAGCTTTTGCGGGAAGAGTTTGGGTCTAAGATTTGGTATCGCTAATTAGAGATTCCTATTTATTGTTTCTAAAATACATCGAAACTACTTTTTATCGTTCGATGTTCACAGAAAAGCAAGCAAAAAATAAAAGTGTATAATAGACCAAAATCTTGAATTTACTTTAACTTTGGCTAAATGTGTAAACGACCTATAATTATTCGTTTTATAATACTCGATGTTATTTTTAAATATCCTTGTACTGTTTACCTATTCTAGCGGTATTTTCAAGTCAATCCTATAGACGCTAGTCACGCAAACCGAATATTTCTTTTGTACTTCCCGTTAGTTGTTTAATAAAAAATATACAGGAGTCAGGAGGGAAGCGTTTCGTGGGGAGAAGTAATGGGATAATTACTCGTACTGCTTACAACTGCTCGCTTAATAAAGAGATATTCTTAGAGTAAATTGTAAACTTGTATATAATTTTAATTAAACCATTAATCAATATGTCATGGACATAATTTGATTCAATGAACATAATACTTTCTTCTAGAACTTCTATTTTCATTAGTTTATCTAAATTACGATAACAATATTATATATTCAGGAAACAACACCTACAGCCGGTGTAAATGACAAAGTAATTGTGAGCCCACTTACATAATTTTTTCCGCGTGGATCTCTCTCAAAAACAATGCAATACGACCTCGATCAGGTTCAAGGTTCTAACGAGGTAACTGACGATGTCAACCGTGTAGTGTATGCTTTTATAAATTTAAACAAAACAGTAGATTATATCTAGAACTATCTAGATTCTCGCCCAGCTGAGTATGGGTATTAATTATGACAAAGTGTCAACCGAATACGAAAAATGGTACTTACGTATTAACGCCAGCGCAACTGAAATTGGTCAAGTACAGACAATCCACCTACACCTGGGCCATGTAATTGATATCTTGATATTTTTCTCAATTATCCCGTCTCGGTTGAATTAGGCCTAAACTAACAAAGGCCACAAGTCGGGGCCCTGACGAGAGGTCAACAACTGCCGGGTCGGGTAGAAGCACTGCAGAGGCCGTTCCTGCCCACCCGGCTACATGGTGCAAGAATAACACCGAGGGGGTTTAGTCAGTACAAATCTGGGATTTTCACGTATGCTACCCGAACTTAGAACGTAGAACTCCACGAAGAATCCCCGGCGAGAAAAACAAAGACAGCGCGAACTGGCCGCGTCAGCGGTAAGCGAGCGCACTGCGGTGGCGTTAATAATAGCCTAGAACAATTTATGAAAAATTCCGCATCGAATGGTCCATACTTTATGTTCAATAGTTTAAACATGATTGAACTTCAAAAGAACTGTATTTCAATTATATACGAGGATGTATAAATCAATGTTAATCAAATAAAAATTATTTATATCAGAAAATGGTTTGAAATGTTAATAATAATTACATTGTAATCGCTCATCTTTCTTAATAACCATGCATTCAGATGAATGTGGTTATTAGAATCAGGTTCTAAACCTCTGCTTTCAAATTCTCAGAATTAATGCCACAATTATTTATACGAATAAATAACATCGACATATCTGTCTGGGATGTGAATGTAAAGTGTCTCATAATTTCATTAATTTATTTGTGAGTTACCAATATTAGTGTACGAACTTTTAAAAATATTGGCTGTCTGTTCGTCTACCAGGTTAGCACTGCAATGTTTGAACTTATTTACACATCACTTTTATAGCAAGATAGAGAATTTTTCAAAGTATATTATCTAAGTAACATCTTTATACATAAATTCTTGTGTACGTGTGCGTGTGACTGAACTTCTTCCAAACGGTTGTACAGATTTTAATGATTTTTTTGTGTATGTTCAAGCAGATTCAAGATGGTTTAGATTCACGATTGGACCCGCTAGGTGGCACCGCGATCTGATTTTAGGATATTTTTTTATTATCAGGGCAGGATAACGTCCGCCGCGCCGGGCACGCTAGTATTTTTCTACTTTTTGGTAGGACGTAAGCAGTAATTACAAAATGACGAGTAAAAGAATCAAATCATGAAAATTTATCTTCGAACATTGGCTTAATGGTCATGTAGTGACAAAAATTACGTGACATTACGCTTTGACTTGTAGTTATTAAGCAATAATGATCAATATATATTTTGAACAATATAATTAAAATACATTTTATTAGATACTACGGGGAACAAAATATTCCATATAACATACGAGTATATATCCATACGAGTAAGAATTTGACCATAATCTCACCAGATGTTTAGTGTCGATGTAGTCTATAATAATAAATAAATACACTTCAATTCTAGAAATATATATTAGATAGATATATATTTTTTCTAGGTCTGTGAACGCATTGCGTGTCCAATATAATAAGCGCTTCTGGGATGTTTGCGGATGCCAGGGTTGATGATTGTTATGCTATCATCCGAAAGAGAATAGCATCCATCCTGGATAGATTTCGCTATAGTCCCAATAGGATAATGAGAACAATGGTAGACATGTACGATAGTCCTTTCATGAAGCACTGGATATCGGTTGTTGTATAATAGTTTAATTTCCATTTTTTCACCCTCTTTCATATTCATATAATTTTGTATATAAGGACATATTAATATAATTGTTTAATTTTATTTTTAAACTTATTACTTAGTTATGTATTACTATATAATTTGGTTTTGTTTTAGTGGACCCTTGTTATTTGATATATTAATAGAATCGACACAATTAGCAAAAAAAAAAAATGCAAGAAAAAAAAAGAAGGTATTATGTCTAAGACTTACTTAGTTATGTATTACTATATAATTTGGTTTTGTTTTAGTGGACCCTTGTTATTTGATAAATTAATAGAATCGACATAATTTGCAAAAAAAAAAATGCAAGAAAGAAAAAAAAAAGGTATTATGTCTAAGACCAATCACAATAAATATCTTACACTACATTATATGTATTACATAATGTGTGTAAGTTCCTTCCCATACTAAATCAATATCAGTATAATCATCTAAAGTCATTACATCTTATCCGTGTGTGGCCAAACACCCGCAGTCGGTGAAGCTTAATCACCCGCAGTCATTGAGTACCGAACAACAGTTAAGATTAGTCAAGTCAAGTCACAACTCAAGTCAAGTCGAATGTCATCGTAAAGAAGCAATTCATTATTACACTTTGTTATCATAATCAGAATATACATAAATTATCCCCTATCTCCTCCAAGCCTGCCGTAGGGAACTCCGCTTGTGTATACGACTGTCGCGCCTGCGTACGTCTCATTTAACGGTTTTATTCCACGTACTTTTTCTTACGGTTTTACTATCACATTTTTTTCAGTTCGGTCGCGCAGCAAAACCCCTACCTCCTCCAAGCCTGCCGTAAGGAACTTCGTTCCAATAGTGCGCGCGGTACAAGGGAAACTTCAGAAGGTGGTAATGTAAATCGGAAGGATTTCAAATTAATCAAATTTCAATCAATTCAATCAAAGACATTGATTTTTAGTGAAATCATATTGTTAATTTACAATTGATCGCATCTTTTAATTATCATTTACGAGTGGAGAAATATCCAAATCTATAATATTTACAATGGGATTATGATAACTAAAGTAAGATACGAAATGTTTGATTATTTTTTTCGCTCTTTCTCTTTCTATACTCCCTCCATGGTAGCGTTAAACGTTTAACGCAACCTTGTTGGAAGTCGCATTAGAAGTTTCACTTCAATAATAATAATTTCCCGTGCATCCACAAAAAATATTATAACGTTGTGTTAGAAATATAATGTATTTTAAAAAAGGTACACCCGATTGAGTTTCTTACCGGTTTTTCTCAATCATTGTTTTCCGAACCAGTAGCAGTTTTGACGTTCCTAAGCGCCTTCTTAGGGCATAAATTCAATACATTTTGATTTTGAAGTACAGTTCCTGGGTTAAATAATATTAATCTTAGCATAAAAGTTCACAAAGTAACGGTCGTCATCAAAGCGGGTTATATTTATGTGACTAATATTGAATTTATATCGAAATCTGTTTAGCACATGCAGTGTACCAAGATATCCACGGCCTAAAAATTATGTCAATTGCTTTCTTGTAACACTTATTTATGCCCCAGATGGCAAACATTGCCCCCAGTTCTGACTTATATTTGATCATTTGCAAAAATACTCGGAATCGTTCACGTAGAAATGAGTATTCGAATTATTAAATAAGATATTTTGAAAAAAAAAAAAACTATATACCCCGAAGTTTTTCTTAAATGTCACATTTTATTTCTGTAGCTAGTTTGTATGCCATAGGTACTTTTATTAGAAACAGGTTGTTCATATTTTGTACAAAGTAAGAACAGTACTCGCGGATCTTTTTGACAGCTATGAATGTAATTGCGTAGAACACAAATTTACGTACAAATACACATTATATTGTAATATATACCATTAGAACAACTTAAGGATAAATATATGCCAATTTTAGATTCCTAGAATTATATTTTAACTTGGTTTTGTATTAAAATCTTGACTGTATTATGCGGAAGCCCGAACTGAAGGCTATATTCCAAGCGGTCAAAAAGTTTGAAAAGTACTGTATCTTCTTTTACTCTAAAAATAAAAATAAGGTCATGATGATGCAGTAAAAGATACCCAAAAGAGGTTTATGGAATGAAAATCTTAATCTTAGTTATTAAACTATTCTATACATACAAATAAATTGAAGTGTTTTGTGTCTGTGCTAATTTAAGAAGTGACTTAACCGATGATTTTAATGTTACTCTACTGGTAGATAGAAGACTTTTCGGAGCATTATCAAAGTTCCATGGCGTTACACTAAAAAAAAAACAATATTGATGATAGAATGACGACTAAAACAATAAAACTAAAGTAAACCTGTCATTGAATATTCGATATAGGTTCATGTAATGACAGAAGTAATTTTATGTTATTAGTTTGTTTGTGCTAGCTAAGCTGAAAGACAAATAAAACGAAAACACAAAAATATTTAAGTTCATCACAAATATCCACATTTACGAAGCTGTTATTGAAATTTAAAGACGTAATTAAAAATTGACAAAACTGTTTGTTATAAAGGATAATTATAAAGTTTTGACAAAATTATTATATAATTAAAAAAAAGACAATCTACAATTATATCCAAATAAAACACATAGTAGACAGGAACAACAAAACCCTATTATATTTATTATATTCTATATAGGTAATACTATTTTGAAGGGTTATTGTCGAATAATTGGGGACATAAACCTACCTACCTACCTACCTAGAAACCTAAAATGTTGTACAGTGCTTATATGAACGCATATAGATAATGAGAATAGATCTATATAAAGAATCATGAATAGAATAAGCCCTAAGATGTTGTTGGCGAAATATCCTATCAGATAACAAAGTTAATAATAAATAAACGATAACCACCAGTCAGAAGATAATGAGTTCTGATAAGAAATTACCGTGATATTGTACAGTTAAACAAAGGTCATCTACTGACCCTTTACTGCAATTTTGAATATATTATACAAGTTTAAATGCTAGTTTTGTTTACAATCCTCGTGTTGGGGTGAAAGTTTTGAGTACATATTGAGTAGAGAGTGAGGGTTTGATCCTTGCAAATGATCTCATTTTGTGTAATGAATATAATTATATTTTACGTTCTGTCTTTGAATGTTAATTATCTATATATGTATGGTATATTAGGCGTCTTTATTATATTATTCAGTTTAAAGATAAGGAGCAAGATTTCTTCATGTCAACGTAGTATGGAACGAAGTATGCTCAACATTAGAAAAGTACAAAAAATACGACACACGAAAATCAGAAACATAACCAAGGCGACTGACATCTTAAAACACTCTTTAAGACTCGAATGGAAGTGGGCCGGAAATGTGGCACGTCTACAAGACGGGCGATGGACGAAGAAGGTGACACTATGGCCTGGCCCTATTAGTAAACGTTACAGAGGCAGACCTATTACGAGGTGGCAAGATGAGATAGTCAAGTTAGCTGGCACCACTGGATAGACAATGCCCAAAATAGAGAAAAATGGCAATTCCTGGAGGAGGCCTTCACCCGAGAAGGGGTTCTGGAAATATAACACACAAGTATTTACATTTAAAATTAGAAATATTTTTTATTTTTTTTCGAACTGACTACGCTATTGACCAAGCAAGGTCTTAACAGCTTCACCGGACTACTAAGGCGAGCGCTTAAGGCACTCAGCTGATTTTACTTTGACAACTAACTCAAGGGTGCGCGGCACACCTCGGCTTTGGCTGTTGCCTGATACAAGCAATTCGCGACCTATCTGAACTAACCTAAGCTAAGCTAACTATTCATACATATATGAGTTGTTGAAATATATATGTGTACCAAGCATACATACCTCAACAACTCCTATATATATTTCGTATCGGATAATATTCTAAACTATTTCAGTTTGATAAGGGAAAAAATAAAACCCTTCTACCTGCATGTGTAAGCGTGTATGCGTGCACGTGTGTGGAGGTGATATGTGTAATGTTGTCGCAGTTATGTAAGATTTTGTGTCACTGTATCGCGCGAGCAGCGTACTCAAGGGCTCCACGCCGAGGGAACGGACCTAGGCTTGAGCTGCTGCCGAGGGGGGCCTAGTCTGGTGTGCGGGAGCGAAATTTACCCCCAGACCATGGCGGCGTGATCTGTGGTTACGCGGGCGTGGGCGTGGCACGCTCTGTTTAGAGAGACATGCTGGTACTGATTTTAAAATTAGAAACATAAGTTACTTAAGTTAGGATAAGAATTTAAACCATGTAAAAAAAATGTTCATTTGTTTCCACTAAAATATAAGGCTTTTTATTTTTATTTTATTTATTATTATTATATTATAGCCTATGCTTAATTTACCATTAAATGGCTTGAGTGAAATTGTGTCCCAATAACTATACGATTATGTCATCAAGTAATTGTGAGTTCATAATAGTTATATTTAATTAGATTCTCTGACGTAAGTAGGTAGGTTATAAGACTATTAGAATATGAGTAAATTCATATTTCACATAAACTATAACTGAATGGTTAAATTAAAAACTGTATGAATTAATATTCAAGTAACGAAACAACACATAAACCTTATCATGAAAAATGTAAAAGAAAACACGTAAAGTTGTGTCAATCTACATTCCAAATGAATAATAATAAAGGAAACGAATGAAGGCCACATTGATATGTAAAGAGGAGTAACAAGTAAATAATGGTAACCGGAATCCTTGCGATTGTATCGAGAATTATTCAAAACGTTCCATGAATGGTCAATGAGCTGTAGAAAGATAACATTATCAATAACGAATCTGATAAAGTAAATTCAAATCTTGGAACTACAAAAAATACGATTAAAATTAAGTACTTTTACATACAATGATTCTGTATGTCAACAGAATATTACTGAAGCGAACATTATTTAGCCCCGTTGTGATTTGATAATCGATGAAACGAAAAAGTGACATTAAAAAGAGACAAACAAATACATCTACAGGATTTCTTGTGCAAGAGAAAGAGATAGAATGCATTATACAGTGTTACTTATGTTTGCGGTGTCCTCATTGCATATTTCAATATTTCGTACTCGCTCTGATCCGAACGTTGTATGATAAGCCTGTTAGTGCGTTAAGAAAAGGCTTCATAACCCAGGAAGCTTTCAAGTACGTGTGAATTGCACTCGATCTTCTTTTTAATATTAGTTTCAAAAGATTGCCCTCATCTCTTTGAAAATATGAACATCTTTAGCTACAATCTCGGATAGACGTGTATTTCCTACTATCTTACAAACTATTACTTAACCATTAATTAAAGTATCAGTTACGTGGTGTTGTTAGATCCCATAGTCAAACCACAGCATCTGTACACAATGTGGTGAAGTTCGCACGCGTTCGTTAACATCACTTTCTGTTTCACATTACTTTAAAGTTTTTAACCGTAACAGTAATGTGAGACAAGTAGCCTACAGTACACATGTTAGATAACAAGACGTTTTACTGACACACGACTCTTGCGCAGATGAATAAGATAAAATTTGATAGATCGAGTAAACACAGATAAATAAATTTAACAGAGTTACGCAATGCGCCACTGCTAATAATTATACATATGTATTTAGTTTCTACTATTGATTACCATACAACTGGTCCAGTCCTATTTTATTGTTGTGTACCGACAAAGATCCATGAGCATTCCCTGTTGTTATACTGGTCTACATGCTAATTTTTTTTCGAACTGGATATTGCGGTTTGCCTAACGGGCCTAAGGGCTTACGAAACTCAGCCGAATGACAACTAGCTTAAGGATGCCAAAGTGGCTAGATCTCGGCTTGGACTCTTGCCTGGAACACAAATATTACGAATCGAGCTACGTTAACCATACATTAATACGGTAGTGAAGCATATATGAAGTAGTCCGGTGAAGCTGTGAAGACCCTGCCAGGTCAATAGCGTAGTCAGTTCGAGGGAAAAAAAATAGAAGCATATATGCGTGTGAATTTGACAAAGTTGGATAAGGCTGTCCACAAGCTTCGCAGTATGGTGTTAGATAAGATGGATAGAGATACCCAATTTCAATAGTTGATATCAATCGGGTGATCCTGGAAGGCGACACGTCCAAGTGTGCCACACTACAGCAGTACACGATTCACGAAAGTAGATTTGTACAATGAAAGTTGATGTATCTCATTTTGTATGTACTCTCTAAAACACCATAAAAGATGTTATCACTAGAAAAACGATAGAAATAATATTTTGAAGTTCTTATTTCACCAATATAAATAAGATTCAGTGTACAATGAGTTGGAATCCGCGAGAATTTTGGACAACAAAAAGCGGCAGTGATGATATTACTAAATTATAATTACTAGGAGATACTCAGCGAGGTTCCAGCTATCCTTGACACAGTTCAGTAAACCACCCACTCCGGTAGCCACCCACATCACGCGAGTTTTGTCTGTTGTTTACATTACGATTTCAAATAGATTCGGTTAATATCTGCACATGCATGATTCTAATTAGACAATATTTGTATAAATTTTTCCTGACAACTCATTTGTTATTGGTTCTCTGAAAGTTTCTTAATTATATTTAAGCACTTTGTTCATCTTACTTACCTATACATTTGTTTTCATTATTTTATGATCTCGGACAAATTCTACATATACGAGTCGAATCGTTAAATACACGAATAATATGTTTGATTGGCGTGCCTATACTCTGTGCTTCTGCAAATAGTCGATCCTTTTACTTCGCTACGAATCTGTGAATAATGCTATCTCAATATAGATTGTATTATGCAAATTCCAAAGGTATGTATGCAGTTTCTCCGGTTACCTGCCCATAAACAAACGTAGCCGAGGTATCCTTCTTACAGCTTTGAAATCTATTGCCACACGGTAAAGTATAATTTACGACAACTTATGTGATGAGTGGGTTTACTGTTTTGATAAATTCGCCCACTAGCGGTCCCTTTGTGCGCCCTTTCTGGTCGCAGTAGGAAAGCAACTTGAGATATGGTTTGGATTAGAAAGTTCTAAGAATATGGTCAATTGTTTTTATTATAAAACTATCAGACGCTCGCAACTTGATTCGCGTTTATTAGAATATAAAACTTTAATAACAATAAAATAAAAGATTACTGTAGCTTCCTTTAATAGTGTAATGTTTTTTTTAGAATCAGATAAGTAATTTTAGAGATCACCTTCTGGCTCTTGCAAACATATTCATAAACTTTACTTTTCTTTAAACGAGCAATTCTTGTATATTTTTATATATTCAGGATCTCGGAAATGGCGGCAGTGATTTCCGTGAAACTTAGTATGTAGGTGCTTTCGGGTACGATAAATCGATCTAGCTAGATTTCGTTTATAAAAAACTTTTTTATCTGAGTTTTCAGGCAATGAAAAAATATAAAGGTAAATTTCGCCGCCATGTTCAAAACAAAAATAGCTCAAGTGGAAATCGGCTGGTTCCAGCTAACCCCGGCCAACCCCAGTTCCAATCCTAGTGAGACCAAAAGAGAGATATCTTTTTAAAAAAATTTTTTTTTATATATAACATGCTAATTTTGTGATGCAAACCTAACAGTTTATTTTAATTTAAAAATGTTTTTAAAAGAACCGAGCTAGGCTCGGTCGTCCAGGTACTATTAATATATATACACATACTGCAAATTATATCTAAAAAATTATTTTAGAGAGTTAAAAGAATTACACATACAATAGTTATTATATATCTAATTTAAAAATACATTTTTATATAAAGAATTTGAAGTAAAGCTATACAATAATTTCGAAATTTTTAATGTTATAAATTTTTTATATTTGTATGCGCCCTACATATTTTTTTACACAATACCGCTGCTTAGATGGAAGAAAATACCTTACGGCATTAAGGTCGCCATTTACGAATTAAAAAGTCCAATAAATTATTCATTCACGGTTTGTTATATAAGCTGTGGTAACTTCAGTTATATCAAAACATTTAATGTAGTATTAATAATTTATCGCATGAGACGAGCATGCATCTGACCGGAAACGATATATGCGCAGTAGAGGGACCATTTCCTGTGTCTATGTCATATTGTGTGCGACTGTCAAATGAACCGGCACGGAAAAGCTCATTGTTTAAAGTACAAACTCTTTGGTTTATTCAAGGCATATCTTTAATGGGGTCATTGGACAGGGATTATGGACAATGAAATTAGATTTAACCATAGCATTGTTAAACTAAATTGATTGAATGAGTATTCGAAGTATTTTATTGAAGTTTCATAAATATATGATATTCATTTGATAAAATAAATGAATAATAAAGATGTCTGGGTAATACGTTGTAGTTTTTTTATACTGTTCGAGTGCGTTTGTGCATGATCTGAGAGAAAACAGATGGTTGACTGTTTATAAAGCTAATCATAACGTTCCCACGGAAGTTATTAATTACAAACCAATTGAAAGTGAAGTAACATTAATGCAATTGTTTATAATATATAGGGTTATATTCGTCGCGGTATGGATTTTTATTAACGTAAAATGTCGTATATTACGTATTTGATTACGTAATGGTTGATATTAAACGTAATGTGTGTCGCAAGCTATATCTAATTTGTGTATTTAATTTAGTTGTCATAAAGTTGGCCAAACATGGTGGCATTGGCCAAACATGGTGGCAATCTATTGGTAAAAGAAGCAGGATTGCTCTTCATTAGGAACATGGGCTTCCACAAAAGATCTCTATTTCGTTTTAAGTATATGTGGTACCTTCTAGCACTTTCTAGATAAGACTAATTGAAGTAAGCTCTCATTGAATATAGTTCTGTACTTCAAGAGCACTCCGGCTTTTTTTACCAATAGAGTGCTACCATGTTTGGCCAAACACGGGCTTTTGCGGAAGGCCTATGTTCAATGAAGGACAGCAAGAGTATATCAGTAATATAGAGATAAATAAATTGTCCTAAAAAGTTTAGAAATTAGCTCAGCATCACAATGGGGTGATATATGTACGTCATGTGTTACAGTTTACAAACATTACGCTTGTTTATTTTGGTAGTTGGCTACTTGCCATTGCGACCTTGCGTGATGTGGAAAGGTAATATTTTTTGCAAAATAAATACTAATAAGTTTGAGTATTATTTATTCAAACTCAATTCTGCTTAAGAAAATAAAAAAAAATCTAGTAACTAATTAGATATTTCTAGTAAATATGTTTTTTATAATAAAATATGCAATCAAATCTCGTAATTACGTAATGACGTTTACACTGACCGGTGTTTTCAAATAAATTTCTACAGTAGTAATAATATTCGTCCAATACGACAGGCGAAGGAATTAATCCATACTACCAATTCTGAAGAAATTTCTACATTTATTTGAAACATTATTCTTTTCTTGTTTGTGTCCAGTAGCTATTGATGAAGATGAAAACTAAAATCCTAATAATTGAAACAATATTTTAAAACGTATTTTAAACTCGTTTGAATTAATGACAGAACTAACTTAACAAGTATTTTACTAGATATATAATTTTTCCTTGTAATTATGAAATGAGTAATAATTATTACGAATACGATTATATATTAAATACAAATTCTAATATACATTATTAGCTAATATCAAACTAACGCAACCTAATCAACGCAAGCGAAGCGAAGGTCAGTCAGTTGAACTGAACAGAATTCGTTGTGCTGTAGCGCCATCTATCGGTATATTATAGTCATATAAATAACATAAAAACTTCTTCAGTGAATTAAACCTAGTTGGATCAATTTCCAAGATTAACAGTCAAATATTGGAAAAATGGAGTAAATCTAATTCAGATATACGAAAAATGTCATCAATAGCTAGTAAACAAAAAGAAAAAGAAATTCTAACGACAGAGAAAAATGTACTGAACTGTTTTATCAAAGCCTATCTATAAATATATATATATATATAGACTAGCGGGCCCGGCAGACGTTGTTCCGCCCCAGTTATGCAAAAAATCTTGACAAATTATATACTAAAACGTTCCTCATGAATCACCCTATCCACTGGTGAAAACCGCATGAAAATCCGTTCGGTAGTTTTTGAGTTTATCGCGAACATACAGACAGACAGACGCGGTAGGGGACTTTGTTTTATACTATGTAATGATAATTGTATAGATATGACTTAAGTTTTTTGTAAATGAAATTTTTGCGGTCAAGTAAAGTGAATTTACTTACGATATTTAGTAACAAGGCAATTGATAATTTAAATACTGTTTCATAAATAAATCTTACATGAGACCATAGGTATTATTAAATTGGTATAAAGGTACAAAAGGGGATATTATTTTGACCAGTGCACTTCTTTTCGTGGACTCTATGTATGACTAGGAAAGTTTTTTAAAATTATAATTACGTAAGATGTTCCGCATTTATAATTGTGATTTTTGTATATTATCGGTCATCACGTCATTGCGGGATGTAGTAAGTAACCTGCTCACCGCTCAGAATAAGCCGTGATCTGCCGGCAGCTTCGGCCGTGATGAATAAGTACGTAATTTTCTTCATATAGATGTTAGCTTCAAATTTATGTAGTTTCGAATAATATGTCTTTTCTATTTAAATTACTTTATTTGTAACTTTTTATGCTCACCTACATGATTAGTATATGAAGATTTAAAATCGTGTCATTATTAATACAGGCCTATGAAATATTTATTTATTTATTCGGAAAACAAACAGTGATTCATTACAGATATTCAAACTAAATAGACTCTATACACCAGTTATATGTTTTCGCATATGAGAATCTAGAATAGCAAGTTCGTTTGAAAATAAATATCAGTAAGTGACACAAACTTAAATTAATATCATTATTTAGATTCTAGGAACAAAAACTAGGGCAAATCGACCCACTACTAATGAAGAGAACTAACTAAAGAATAAGTTTGAGAACCATTAAACCATGTATTCGCCATAGTATTTTTAATGTGTTGCGTTTTAGATGTGAACAGATCATACTGCGGCAAGATCACCATATTATTTAATATAACTCTATATTTCTCCATCAGGGAGTAATTCTTTCTTTCTAGGTATTTAGTTATTATAAAATATATCTCAAGTGTTTTATACGACATTGAGATTTATTTTTCTATATATATGAATGTTTATAGAGTTTTGTATCATTTTAATGGCATTATTTATGCATATAACATGAAATGCTGTTATAGATAAGACTAGCTAATCAAAAACAAATAGAAAATTTATCAAATCACACGATATTTTTTTGTACTTTCTTCAAAACTACTGTTCAACCATTTTGTCTTGTATTAACAATGTTTTTGCCATGTAAACTTCACAGGAATAAATTATAATGTCAATAATATATAAAGTATTTCTAAAAGTATTATGTATTTGAAATTAAAACTGTTGAATGTAGGTAATTATTAAAATATCAAAAATACCAAAAATATATGTTGTAACTGAAACAAATTATACATCGGAAGGTTTTACATAAAACCACACATTAGAGAAGTTCACGTGATTGAAGGTTTAAAATATTTTTTTCAAAATAATATCTATAGAAATTACTACCCAATTTTGTTTAGGAGGGAACCCTCATTATCCTATTTCGTGTTTTTTTGTATTTTTGGCAACCAATTATCTCATAGATTATTATTATTGTCGAGTAGGTAATGATATTGAAACTTTCCAGGGAGTTTTTGTGGCAAATCAGAATCCATGCTCCGTGGATATTATTTCCCATCCACTTCACTAGTGCAAAATAACCAAACTATATTACGCAAAACTCCACCGATATAACAAAATACAGAGTTAGACAACACAAGATCATGAATAAAATATAAAATCTACAACATATCATTCAAGATCCTGCTAAAAGCTTATGTTACTTAATAATTATGCTTTTCTATGATAAGTTTACATAATTTAATGGTGGTAGAGCTACGCTGAAACCATTAGCATGAATGGGTCGGCTCGCCCGGGGTAGTACCACCCTCTCACAGAAACACCGACGTGAAGTAACAGTGCTTGCATTGTTGCGTTTCGTTCGGTCAATGAGAGCGCCGGAGGCCCACCTCCCCTCCCTCTCCCACCCCTAATTCCTTCCCCCAAAAGGGTGGCAACGCACTTGCGACTCCACTGGTGTTGTTAGTGTCCCTGGACGGTGGTGATCACTTAACAGCAGGTGACCTACCTGTTCGTTTGCCACTGATGACATGCAAGACATATTTTAAATTAAACTAGTAGCAGGCTAGTCGATTGTTCTGCTATATATTTTTACTCGACTGGCATGATTATAGTTAAAAAAATCTATCATTTATAATTATTCATAACACCAGTCTGTAAAGACAAAGGTCTTCCCTCAAAAGAAGACACGTATTTTTACTTATTCACAATGCGAATACTCATCTATAGTTCTATTTTTCCATGGGTTTCTTTTTATTATACAGAGTTATAAGATACATTTCCTCAATGCTTCAGATCTCTCCATTATGTTTTTCTTTACCGTCAATAATTAATATAATTTATTTAACAATTTCAGATAACAAATTAATTTATTGTTTCTAATTAAAATCGTCTGATTGCCCTTCAAACAATTATTATGACTAACACAGACAATTATTTGAATAAATGGTTTCAAGGTAATATGTTATCGACCTAAATTGCAATCAATAAAATATACACGTGAATCTGTCTGCACACAGCTGATAAATCCTTTATCTAAATTGATGGTTTATGTTTTTAGAGATATATGTATAGTTATATTAATTATATCTCACTATCATACACTATCAAGTAATTTTGATACTGTATAATAAATTATCCAGAAAATTAATAGGAAAACGTAGTCATGTTATTAAGCATAGTTATACAAGGCCTTAGTTCCCAAAGTGGTGCAGGTGGTGCCCCAGGGGTCCACGGCAGAGTCGACGGGGGTCTACGTTAGCGTGACAAAAAAGATGGGGTTCACAATTCGTAAGACCTCACTATTCGACGTAAGCCCACAAAAATGTATTTGCTTTCGATAGTGAAGAACTAAATTGTTAACTTGACTTCACCTATCAACGTTACTTGTAAAAACTATTGTATATTTGCAGTCACAGCATAAAAAAATAATTAATTAACCAATCGAATCTATTTTTTTTATATCAATTAATTCGTGGTTGGAACTCAGTCGCAACATAAATTTCTATAGTTAGATCTAGTCTTCACATCTTTTGTCGAGTTCTGGGAATATGGTACAAATGTAGTAGTTTCAGGGGTCCACCGGAACCAGTTAAATTTTGAAAGTGTTCTATGAGAAAAAATGTCTCGGATCCTCTGTTATACAGCAATATGACGTAGTTAGCAAATTGGATGAGTGAAATATGGAGAAATAATCGTTTTACAGATAGTGCGTACCAAATCGATACTTCGACAATTATAATTATAAAACCTTTTTGGCACATTTTACATCAAACCGTATACCATAATGTAATATTTTAGTTTAGTGGCCAACTGTGTACTGGATGGTGTAATTTTTATTAATTAGGCCAATCAAGATCAACCAATTATGACTAATGCACCTGTGGCTCTTCTTGTGTTGCAAGTGTCTATGGATGGTGGTGATAACTTAACATCAGGTGATCCACCTGTTCCTTTGCCTCCTATGAAATAAAAAAAAAGGAAAAATCTTTCATTGTTAGATAGCTCATTTATCGAGGAAGGCTATATATAGGGTATACTAAATCACGCTAAAACCAATAGGAGCGGAGCATCAATGAAGAATGTCTCAAAATCTCGGTTAATCATACGTATTATTTAAAAATATTTTCACTTTCTACTTAAACGAAGTTAGCATTAGCCCGAAGTAACTATTCCAAGCGGATAAAGTCACGCGCAGAAGCTAGTAGTAATATAAGCTTTAGCATAATAAGTTAAGAAATTTGGCGGATAGTTTATCAATGATATTACAGTGAATTTTGGTTACAACGACGGCGGAGGGGGCACTTTAATCTCGTCGCTATATCCAGAGGTCGCTATGTCCGAAATAATAAAAAGTCATGTACATATGTATATACTTATCATTTATTTAATTATGGTATACACGGGTGTTATTGAAAAAACGTGTTATAGTGCACTGTTTAAATTTAGTTTTTTCTGCACGCTGTAAGGTTTATTCCATTTTCATAATTCCTTCTTCATCTAAATTATTTTGACCTTCACCAAATAACCAGTATATATATTTTCTACATAATACATATGCGATATATCACCGTTATGCGATGAGTTGCAATATTTGTCAGGTATAATGAATACAGTTAAGTGAACACGACGGATACAGTTGATTATAAGCAATGACTACACTTGTACGCTCGTAACTCGTTTTACAGATATGGGATAATTAGGTAGAAAAAGCATTTTACAGTATGAAATTATGTTCAAACCTCTTATTTGTTTAGTTTCTAAAAGTAATGTCATCGATTCGGGTACATAGTCTCAAACATTATTTTAATTTTTTTATACTTTATCGGTGTTATTACAATAAAGTTAAATACGTATTGAATACTTGTTTTAAAAAGGTTGCGAATTAAATGCACCGCGGTCGCTGAATGTTTGCCGTCTTGCTCTTTTGTCTCGCTTTGGTTACGTTAGGTTAGACTTGCGTAAAAGGATAACGCGAACTAGCCTCGGGCGAGCGCGGTACATTTAAATCGAAACCTTTTTAAAGCAAGTATTTAACTTTTTTGTAATAACACCTATAAGTTTTAGCATTCCCCCACAATTTTACCCAATGTTAAATGACGACATAGTGTAAGATGGTAGGCACGTTAGACCTAAAGAAACTGGCTCTCAAGGAAGCTGACGGAACACACGCATATATACTTCGCGACAGATCTTCAGCTAGAGGGTGGTAGCTAGTCAGGTGGGTATTTTATCAGGATGTCACCAACAAGGAATCGAATCTACGTCAATCGACGCGGTGTCCGAACACACTAAACATTTTCTTCTTCTTCTTACCCTTATCCCACATAAGTAGGGTCGGTACAACATGTTTGTCATGTTGTGGTATATGATTTGGCTTAATTTTTACGATCGGCCGCCTGCCTGACATCAACCCTCCTTGGGATTGTTTTGTTGTACCACTGTATTTATGATTATTATTATATAGTTACAAAATCTGATGGGCTCTATTAGCCTTACAATTTTTCGTTCCGGTTAAAAACGAAGTTCTTCAAGACTATGGTTTGCTTGCTATATTGTCATTTTTATGTAACAGAAAACTAGCCAACTTTAGACTATTCCCGAGGACTGCATTTTTTTTTCAGGATTGTGTGTTTTCTATGTTTTCTCAGTAATAGTAATATAATATTAGATATACTAAACCATTATAAAAATATTAAATATGAAAACTATAATAGAAAAATAAATGCAAATAAAATATACTAAACATCATCGCTTCATATTGAAACAATGACTTTTATTAATTCCAGCCACGAATTCAATGAGCGGCTTATGTCATTTCGTTCAACACGGATGTGTGGAGTGCCGGGTGCGTATTGTAAATGAAAATTATTTCAATTTGGTACGGACATAATAAATTTCGACTTGATGGAGTATTCCATGTAAATGTTGTTGAACTTTTCACTTATTTCAAGGTCATGTTGTACCAAATACTTTTTCTTATCTTTGACACTTCTAATTGTTACCAAAAATTAGCCAATTTTCGAACTGACTACGGTATTGGGTTCGTAGGGCCTTTACAGCTTCACCGGGCTACTAAATTGAGCCATTAGGAAATGAAAACCGTTTGAATAGAGCAGCTCTCTGGTATCGTCGAAGTACATGTGTCATTTCAAAATGAACTAAATCCAATTTTAATCGTTGATATAATATGTTCATTTTTTTTATCTTTTTCAGTTTTAATACACTGAGAATGACGTTCAAATTTTGCTGTCCATGAGGTTTTTAGATTTTCTTTTATGATGTTAACATTTTACATGTACAAAATTTGAAGATTTTGAAAAATAAAGTAAAATATTCAGAACGGCTAAAATTAGATTTTGCTCATTTTGTAATGTATCCACACTATATGGAACATTTAATGGAAGGAATGGAGAGACGAGTTGTGGAAGTGAATGTATCTTAAATCATTACATAGTATAAAACATTGTCCCTACCGCGTGTCTGTAAGTCTCTCTGTATGTTGGCGATAAACTCAAAAACTGCTAAACGGATTTTCATGCGGTTCACCAGTGGATAAAGTGATTCACGAGGAAGGTTTTGGTATATAATTTGTCAAGGATTTTTTTTTATAATCTGGGCGGGACAACGTTTGCTTGTTACGATTTTACACCTTAACTACTCAACCGATCTTGATGAAATTTTGTATACAAGTTGTCAGAGATACAGAAAAGGACACAGGGTCCTTTCACCCAGAATAATATAACTATTCACGAAGGATAGATCAGATCTAGATTAACTCTATATATAGTAATAGAGCGAACTAGCGGACAAAAGCTAGTATCTAATTCTATATATAGTAATAATCTAATTATTGTCTCGCCCTGATAATAAAAAAAAAACCTGGAAACTGAAAATCCGTTCAGTAGTTTTGCGTTTATCGCGAACAGACAGACAGACGCGGTGGAGGACTTTGTCTTATAATATGAAGTGATACTAGATAGGTTGACATTCATCGAAATTAATGCATATCTCTACAGTTTGCCCTAATTTAATATTCAAATACTATTCATATAGTGATCGATAGAAAAATCAAACAACACGTAACCTCAGAAAGGAAGTTGACACAACGCAGGACTGATTACAAATTTTAATATACATAATACAAACACATGACAAATCGTATGCGATAAGCGATTATCCTAGAAGTAGAGTTAATTTTCTTAGAAAAATGTTGTCTAAGAATGAATATAAATGATTCAGTTGTTTCCGTTGTTAGTGTTTGACGATTACATACGATGATCTTGATATACAAATATTTCCACAGTTATTAATTCTTGATTAACTTTTCATGCTAACATTACTATGTTATTGTAAGGAAGACCAGACAGTCTTATAGTATATAGTTCGATACAAATTTTTTTTACAATGGTTGTTGAGCGTGACGTTGAGATCGTAATATTTTTGGGGGAAAAAATGCAACCGTCAAGGTACAAATGTTTATTTAAAGTCACACCGCGCTGGCTTCTTTATATGAAAAAGGTGTTAGGTAGTAGATTTACACATCAACTCTTGTTAAGTAGGAATATGAAATGTGGTTATAATTCAATCTAATTGATTTTACAAATGTTTGAAAATTGCCTAGTACTAGAAGATAAGAATGAAGCATGGAACATCGCTTTTGGCAGGACCGTAGTGTAATGACATTTATTATTTATTTATAGTCTTGAATTGCATATTTGCCCCTATATTTTGTAATATTTGCGACATCCTACGTAATATAGTTCGGTTACTATATATAAGTGAAATGAACGGGAAATAATACTAGGGATATTGAATTCTGAACAAAAACTCCCTGAAAAGTTTTACAAGGGTCAGAAATCGATTTTGTTAAAACATTAAAGCCCTGATAGGTCAGTTGATCAGCGTAAGTGAAAGTAGGTAGAACAAGAAGTTTGGAACGTCTCGTGTGTATTGTATTGTCTACAACATACTATTTTCACTGAAAAACAACGTGAGTGCTGTTGCTTTGCAGTAGAAATAGATGCGGTGGTAGGGTTTCCGCAATGGAACCACGTACAACTAATTTTTTTTTTTAATTTTATTTTATTATATTTAAAAATAGAGTGACCGAGACACATAATATAACCGTTTACAAATAACGGTGTAATCACAAAACACATCACCGATTTTGAAAGCCTTAGAATAAAAATAAATAATGAAAATAAGAAACTATACCAATCACACAATTGTTATTTGTTTTAGAAGTGAGGATTAATAATGGCATATACTTTATATGACATGGGAATAGATTTTATTTATTTATTTGTATAGCCCAAACATGTGTGATATTTAGTAAAGACGATTAATACCGATTCCTCTTTATATGTAATTTAAAAAAATACCGGACATTCTCATATTAAAAAGAAACGGAATATAATGAGAAATTCCAATTGTTTTTTTACGTATCATGTACTTCTGTAATTATATTAACATGTATACTATAAGTTCGATGACCTCAATGGATGAATATAATTTAACGTACCTTATAATTGAGACCTTGTACATCTTCTTCTAGAGACACGTCAGAGTACATGTCATCCGCCGGCTCGCCGCCTGACCCGCAGCCCGACGAGTTGAATGATGAAGACCGGTACAATTGGCTGAAACAATTAGATTCATTATGAATATCAAAACACACAGGTATCGTTTGTATACAACAATGTATTTATTTTAATATTTTCTATATCTAGCGACATCTATATTCACAAATAGTAAGTACTTTAACGCCATCTTTTAATACAAATCAGAACTTTTTATTAATTCTTCAACTCATACTCAAAGGACACGTAAAATCATAGATGGCGCTTTAAGCAATCTTTTTACAAATTAATCTTTGTTTTCCGTTGATTCAATAGACGTGAATTGGGATATTTAAAATCAACAAAAGGAATCGATTAAATGTGTTTCTTAATTCTTGTACATAAATAAATATGTAATTTGATATACAAGTGATAATCATACTTATTGCAATTTTTACGTACGTATTGTTTCAATTTTTTACGTACATATATAATCCGACTGAAACACATTACATTGATAATATTTAATTATTTTTTTATTATTTCTCACGGTAATGTAAAACCAAGGAATTTATAAGTAAACAACCTTATAAATTCCTTGTGTAAAACTGTTTACGTAAGTTAGAAAAAATAAATAAAATATATGAATAAAAAAAAATATTACCTTGCTAAGACATTGGAGCCGAGTTGCCGCTTCCCTGAGCTGAAACAAATAAAAATTATTAATTAATCGTAGTTTCCACAAATTTAATTATATGAGTCTTTAAATTATTTATAATGAACATATAACGCAGTGGTAAATATAAAATGAGGTGCAAAGTTTCAGTTCACCACAAATATGTAAATTTTATTAAGATTTTAGTACATTTGAAAGTTTTTACTGTTTGAGTGAAATAAATCTCGTTTCTGTCTGTTTGATGTTTATAATATTTGTGTATGTTTTGTTTTACAATATTTTTAGAATACTAAATCATTTAATAGTATAAAACAAAATCCTCTGTCACGTTTGTCAGTCTGTCTGTTCGCGATAAACTCAAAAACTACTCAACGGATTTTAATGCGGTTTTCACCAGTAGATGAAGTAATTCGTGAGGAAGATTTAGGTATATAATTTGTCAAGGTTTTTTTATTATCAGGGCGAGGCAACGTCCGCCGGGCCCGCTAACTAGCTATAATCCATATATATTAAACCCCAAAAAATGTATAGGTAAATTTAAAACGAAGATATCAACACACTTTTAAGAGAATACTTACAAAAATATTAAAACAAAAAATATGAAACATGGGAAGGATAAAAAAACGTAACTAGCTTTTTCTCTCGACTTTTTTTGCGTTAACATAAATTTAACATACCTTTGGGAATAGTATTATTTACTGGTCTTATAAATTGGCCAATGTACTTGTCTGTATATATGACAACATACATGCAAATTCATGATGATAATTTAAATTGATAAAATGTGAAAGCGAAACAAATATACAATTTTTTTTTATGTCATTGGTGGCAAACGAACAGGTAGGTCACCTGCTGTTAAATGATCACCACCGTCCATGGACACTAACAACACCAAAGGAGTCGCAAGTGCGTTGCCATCCTTTGAGGGGAAGGGTTAGGGGGAGGGAGTGGGAGAGGGGATATGAGGTAGGCCTCCGGCGCTCTCACTGACCGAACGAAACGCAACAATGCAAGCACTGTTACTTCACGTCGGTTTTCTATGAGAGGGTGGTAGTACCCCGGGCGAGCCGACCCATTCATGCTAAAACCAGTAATAGTTTCAGCGTAGCTCTACCACTATAACTTACATTCAAACTTACAACTTACATTCGTATTTATAACTAACAGTGTTCACGACTCCGTCCGCGTGAAACATAATGTAAACTAAACAGTGACTTATATATATTAAGTCGATTTACTTATCAACTTTTCTCTCTCACTTAAGTCGTGACGTCATTCAAATTATAATAACTTTTGGTAGAGTGAACCGATTTTAATGAAACCAAGACTGAAAGTTACTCGAAGACATGCTTTATGATATTATATATGGTTATATCGTGAACGCAGTACTTTAGCAATAATGCGTGTTCAAGCCTTACACATATCACCTCCACACACGTGCACGCATACACGCTTACACATGCAAGTGGAAGGGTTTTATTTTTTCCCTTATCAAACTGAAATAGTTTAGAATATTATCCGATACGAAATATATATAAGGGTTGTTGAGGTATGTATGCTTGGTACACATATATGTTTCAACAAC
The DNA here is from genome assembly GCA_015888305.1 of Antheraea pernyi. Lineage (NCBI taxonomy): Eukaryota > Metazoa > Arthropoda > Insecta > Lepidoptera > Saturniidae > Antheraea > Antheraea pernyi. Next base: position 265,585 of record MU158835.1, on the reverse strand, counting down.
TCATATATGTATGAATAGTTAGCTTAGCTTAGGTTAGCTCACATAGGTCGCGAATTGCATGTATCAGGCAACAGCCAAAGCCGAGGTGTGCCGCGCACCCTTGAGCTAGTTGTCAAAATAAAATCCGCTGAGTGCCTTAAGCGCTCGCCTTAGTAGTCCGGTGAAGCTGTTAAGACCTTGGTTGGTCAATAGCGTAGTCAGTTCGAAGAAAGAAAAAAAAAGCGTTCAAGCAAACATACAGGCAGACACATAGATAGATAGACGTTTCTAAAAATTATTGAAATATATTGTATTACTTATTCTTAAGACACGTGTAAACATTTTTTTCAGCAGCAGCATCGCTCACATTAATGTTTTTTTTTCCGAACTGACTACGTTATTGATCTGGCAAGGTCTTAACAGTTTCACCGGACTACCGGACTACATTAATGTAGTTTTGACCTTTTCCTCGGGAATAGTACTTTTTTCTGAATGTATGTCCCTTTCTCTACCCCTTATTACGTATATGCAAAATTTAATAATGATCGATTGACTAGTTGGCTAGAAAACGTACCAAACAAACTTAATTTCGCAATTATAATGTTAGTTAGGATGAACTTGTGGCGAGGTATTTAGATATTTCACAATGCGAACAGTAGCATTGCATGAGTCGAAGTTACTTACATTACGTACAAAATGTATATATTGAAGGAAAAATTATACGAGACTTGTATAGAAAGTAGCAACAAGTAAACGTATACAAATTTTTCAAAATAGAATTAAAAATAATTGTACTCGTGTTTGTAACATTTAAATATAAGTGTATGAATTGAATAATGCATTTCTGACTGTGATAAGTTATAAGAATAAATTAAAATAAATGTAACATGATAACAAAACATGTTAACTAATTAGTTCGCTTCAATATTTTACATAACAAATACAAAAAACTTTTAGCATAATCGAGTTATACAAATGAAAATTGCTATATTTCATCCAGTTATAATTAATGTACGCGCGGTGTGTTGTTTAATTTTTGTAGATTATTAAACAGAATTTTGAATTATCTTAGTTTTGTTATTTTAAATATTCAGTTTTGGTAAGTAATTGCATTACATCTCTAACTATAATGCAGTCCAAATAAGATTATGACCACCAATGAGTTATTGTTTTTTATTATAAGCTTTTCTTTAACTTGCAATGTTAAAGGTCAAATCTTGCAAGCTGAATTAGATCTGGGTCTCTTGCATGTTTGTTCAGTCCTGATGACAATACACGAAATTGAAATCAAAACAATATGGCGAATTTTAAAATGACTGTCTCACACATTGAAAAAAAAAGACCTCCGATTGATTTTATAAAGCTTGATAAAATTAGAGCCCATTTGTATTAAAACTTGTTTTTAAAAATATTTTTTAAATTTTAATTTAATACATAACGTCTTTAGAATTACTATTATTATTTACTCGCAAAAAGCGTTCAAATTACCAAGACAACTGACGACAACGTCAATATACAAATGAATGAATGAGTATCGAAACAATTGCGATATATTTTCAATTTATACAGGACCGAAACAGAAGAAAGATATAAGTTCTAAAGATTTTCCATGGGAGCTCAGCAGAAATGATAAAATATAGCCCGTTTCTAATCAAGATAAGACACGTAACCCTTTAGTTCCCGTGGTTCATCAAAAATATTTTGACGTGACCCAAGTCGCGGGCATTAGTATACAATTAAAGAAAGCATTGAAAGCAGTAAATGAATTGTTCTCACCTCAGTGACTGTAAGTTTTACTAATCGTTGTTAAATTATGCAAGTGCGGTGACGAGACACTCAACGCATAACAAGTACAGTTAACTCTACATTCGAAGTGGCTACGAATAACTTTAATTAAAATGGCCGCAGTCTGCGCAGCCCTACGTCCGATCTACTACCGGTCCGCCGTTTCTCTAATAGAAAGAAGGAAACAAAAAGAAATAACATGTAAGTAACGCAAGCGTAAGCAATTAGTTCATTCATATTTCATACATATTTTAACACGTAGACATTACGTGTACTGAAGATAGATGGCTTTATGGTTTCATAGCGGTGGGTAATATGTAGAATGATTCCGTACTCAGGTTTAAATAATAATAAATATTGGTTAATATTCGATCTAAACTTATTATTTTTTTAAATGTCAATATTATTAAAGTTTTTTTTTGTTAAAGAGAAATCAAATATTGCTGATTAAAGCTACGAATCGTGAATGACGACTAATAGAGGCTTATAATTATTTATAAGTGTCTTTCATCAGGTGAGACTGAAGTCAAAACCTATCTCAAAAGACGTAAAAACCTATAGTTCCTTTCTGTCTGATAGTTCTTTTAGGCCGTTGCATGAGATTCAGTTCGGAAACTGAGATGTAATTAAATTCTTAGGTAGTAACTAATTTTGGTTTATGATAATTAAAAAAATCCTAAAAGTCAACCACGGCGCCACCTACTGGGTCCCATTGTGAATCTAAACCATTCTCGGATCCACTGGAACACGCATACAAAATTTCATCAAAATCGGTCCACCCGTTTATGAATTCAGTGACATACACACGTACAGAAGAAAATATATAAAGATATGGGATGGTGTTGGATGGGATGGTGATCCAAGATTTAGCTTTTTCTAGCATGAAGACAATTCTAAAGTGACTTTAAACTGTTATTATAGGAGAAAATTGCACGGAAATATTGCTAGTTGCTAGACCGGATAGCGAACGAAAGGGTTCTTAGAATCTGTCGACGGAATGTTCGTATAATAAATACCTGACAGCTGACAATTAAATATGTATATATATATATATATTTTTGTGCATTAAAATCTATATCCATACAAAAAGAGTAGAAATTCATTCAATCAGTAGTTATACGTGTAATTTTTTTTCAAGGTAGAATAAAGAAAGTTTAGGGCACACTTCGAAGTTATTGCGTTAGTGTTTTTTTTATGTTATATTATGCCACAATAAATAGTAAAGAATGTCCAGTGACCTTCTGTTACGGCAACCTTGCATAATTCGGGCCGACAGTTTTCATATCTAAGCGTGTGCACCAATCGTTTTACTGGATCTAGTTGTTTTGAAACAACTTCGTTTATGAATTACTTAAATAGTGATGTTGCCTAGGTTTTACACTTATTCTGAGGTCAATTGAGATTGTAATTTGTAAATATAGCATTTATCGTAAAAATTAACATAAGTTTTTTATAGTCTATGGCGAGAAAGCTGATGCGTTTTGCATTTGTATCAATTCTTCATGTACAAGTATATATACTATATAAATTGGAATGTGTTTATCATTTCATAAATTAATACGAAACGATTATTTCCTCGCCTTTACTACATACTAGCTGACCCGTGCCCACTTCGTTGAGCAGTAAACATTTATAACAAACGACTTGTTGTGACTTAAATATAAAAGTTAGACATATGCTATCCACTATGACTTTTCTGTAGACATATCTGTCATCCTTACGGCAGCATTCGTAAGAAACGTTTTCGTTCGACTATTTTTTCTCCGACTTACTTTGCAATTCCGGCTACCACAAAAGTCTTTGTATTTTTCGCGTTAATATACAGTCTATGCCACTCACAAATAACATGGTTTTCTATTGGTAAAAGAATTTTCAATATCGGTTTTGTAGTTCCTGAGATTACCCCCTACAACTTCACAAACCTTACCTCTTTAAAATATTAGTATAGATTATAAAACAAAGCCCTCTGCCACGTTTGTCTGTCCGTTCGCGATAAACTCAAAACTACTTAATGGATTTTCACACGATTTTCATCAGCAAATAAAGTGGTTCATGAGGAAGATTAAGGTTAATTGGTATTATATACCATAATTTGTTAAGATTTTTTAACGGCCGCCAGTCTCGCTAGTAAACGATAATACTAAATAATTAATATAAAGAGATCTTCAAAAATAATTATATTTTAAACTCTACATATTGTAGTTTACCTTGAATACAGAATATATTATTTTTATACAATAGAAAAGATACACATAACAAACACATAATCTTTATAAATGAATTCAAATGTTAACAAGTATGTTATCGTCATAGGGAAGTAGTTTGTTTGTAAGGGGTAAGCTTCGAAGCTACTAATCTAATTCTAAAAATTCTTTCCCCAATATCAAATTACATTAGACTTATGTTATGCTATCTTTCATTAATATTAAAATGCCTATTTGCATATGAAATCGCTGGCTGTTGCTAGTAATACCCTAAAAAAAGTCAAATTTGGAAATGTTTGTGACGGCTATTCTCAGTATCTACTGTTTTTTTTTTTATTGTAGCACGACAAAGTGACTGTACTATACCTGATGGTAAGCACAGTACAATCCAAAAACCGCCGCTGTCATGCCTGCTTGCGAAAAGCTGGATGTGCACAGGCTGATCCCGAAACGCGACCCGCAGAAGCGAATCACTATGACGGGCTTTTCGCCATATACATGGTGGTTGCGACCCAGTCAGGCTGTAAAACCACCCCGCTTTTGCCATTGCCTCGTTCATTAATCAGCAGGGTGCACCACGTGCAGGTGAGGTTGGCTTGGGTGTCTCAAGTCTTATGATGTTACTGTTACGATATTAAAAAAAATTAGTCATAAAAAGTTACATTTTTCGTGAAGGCTCTATATATATATATATATATTTTTGATTATTAGGAGTATGTGCTCTTTTACCGCGCATTAAGGTTATCGTATAATTAGGTAAATATCATATACATAAATTCCTAATAATTTCCCAGCAACCGCCGTAAGCAGTCATCTGGAACTTATAATATAGTAGCGCGACACAATGGTTCAGTAAACTCATGTCATTTGAAAATGCGCAGGACGTCCGCGGGGTGTGTCGCACCGGTGAAATCGCCGGACCTAGTAAATCAGATACGAGTGTGCGAACTCCATGAAATTGTGTAAGAAAGTGAAGAATACTTTAACGTATGTCTTTATTGACTGCAAAACTTACTAAAGCATGCATAAATCTGGACTAGGAATCTGTGTGGATATGTTTGAAGTTTATCTCTCGAACTACTGATCTGATTCCAAAAATTCTTTTACTAGTAGAAAACTATGTTCAAACTGATGGTTACTGTTTTTATTTCTAATATTTTAATAAATGCTAACTAGCACGTGAGTTTCCAGTTTTAGTTATGAACACATGTAAGGGACCTATTGCAGGGTTATATACTTCGTAAAGGAAGATATGGGCATACTCATCACACCAGCCCACAACGTATATCCGAAAATCCACATTTCTATATTTATAGGAAGATTTCTGAGGTTAAAGATTTTTCACAATGTTTTCCTTCACCGTCGGCCGTTAGTGTTACCAATTTAATTGGTAAATGTATGAAAATTTCGATGGTGCATTTCAGGACTTGAACTTGTGGACGTCGAACTGACATTACACCGGTCAAACTTCTCGACCACCATGACTGAACGTATTATGAAGCGATAACTAAACAGAGACATTAAATTAAGTATCTTTTTTTATATCATAGGAGGCAAACGAACAGATGTTTCACCTGATGATCACCGTCCATAGACACTTGCAAACACCACGGGAGTCGCAAGTGCAAGTCTGTGTTTGGGGGCGGAGGGGGGGAAGAGGTGGGTCTCCGGCGCTCCCACTGACCGAACGAAACGCAACAATGCAATCACTGTTACTTCACATCGGTTTTCTGTGGGAGGGTGTTACTACTCCGGGCGAGCCGACCCGTTCACGCTGAAACCAGGAAAAGCTTCAGCGTGGCTCTACCACCTACCAAATTTTGTATTAATATTACAGGAGTAACATCTATATGAAGTCTTCTCTGCACCCGTAAATTTTACTTCACATCAAACAGAAACATATTTTTATCAGAGGGAGAATGATGGATTGCAAATTAAAGTACTCTTGAGTACTAAATTGTAATATGTCGATTACTACATCTTTCACAAAAAAAAACGAGAGCACTACCGTTAAGTTACAGTAGAAAAACGTATTGTGACTTTCCAAATTGAACCTTATAAAGTTACTTTTGTTTTAGAATAACTGAAAAATGGAAAATGAAATCTATATAGAAATAGGCTGAGATTTATCCGGTTTACCGGTAAGTACATCTTTTTCGTCTGTTTCTCGGCGAATTTACTTTTTTTTTTTATTATTTGTTTAAGAGATATTGACCAGCTTTAGTGTTAAGCAGAAAAAAAAATGTAGAAAAATAGGAGTAGTTTTTTTCTCTTTATTTATCTATTCCCCATACTTCACGACCTACAATATTCATATAGTATATTATTAGCCCGTGAAGAAAGAGTTTTTTAGAGAAAGAGAGAATTTCGACCACAGGACCATTACTAGTGTTTTGAAAATCTATAAATATAGTAATACTCAACTATCAGTTTCTTTTTACTTGTTTTTACTTGAATATTTTGAACGAAATATGAAGTTAATTGCCGATATTATATTGAAAAGTGTTATTATGCGCAAAACTGATCGAAATAACGACGTGTTCCTCTGACTCCATGAATATATTTTTATATTGGTACATTGTCGTTATGACGTCATTGGTTAGATTAAAAAGGGCAAGGAATCTTACCATGTTACGTGACTTGTTTAAAAATATTACAGACGTGCTGTTCATACAGACACATTATTTTATCTATGGAGGAAGTGCGTGACCATAAAAAGGAAAATTTATATTTTTAACAGATCCCTATAATATAACTTGTACTCGTTAAATATAATTACAGAAACTTCTTTACGCTAATATAGCTTTTACGTTCATGACAACATTCGCGGAGGATGTATGCTTTAGCCCTCAAAATAACCATACCTCTGTTATATGCGTAGTAATTTCCAGGATGTAAGGTCTTGATAAGCCAAGAGCGTACACAGTCCGAGAAAAAAAATACAGGAATAAAAGAATGTAATGAGCGCGAACATTATTGTACTGGAAAATGTAAATAGATTATTTTCATCCGTCACTTCACAACGTGATCGGTAACATCATATATTTTAAACGATATCAAAAAAGAAAGGTTCTCCGTTTCCCCAGTATGTTTTTATACATGGGGCCGATCAAGTATTAAGTCTTTTTTTATATATTATAGGAGGCAAACGAACAGGCAGATCACCTTATGGTAAGTGATCACCGCCGTCCATAGACACTAGCAACACTATATAGCTTTATATAAAAAATAAGCGCCAGTCTGTCAAACTCCCATTGTTAATTATAAACTAACCTCTATCAGAATGAGAGTACTTTACAATCATAAAGAAGTGGATAATTTGTAGCCCTATACTTAGAGTTCTCGTATGCGTGTGCGAATCGCCGAACACTCCATTCGAATGGACCACAACAGCAAGAGCATGTTACGAATATTTTGCAGTAGAATTAGTCACAGCGATAAAGATGGTTTCGTAACAAAACCTTCGAAGCTACACAGAGAACATCTGTTCACATCAAACCTCTGTAGTTTTCGAAATCGGGTAATCACTCCACGTTTAAAACGAAGCTGATACTCGTAATTGCGTGATAAAATGATGATCACGACTATCTGTGTAACCATCTGTCGTGCACATAATATATCTTTTGTATAATATAGTTTCGTAACTGAGTAATTTACGGGAAATAAGTCTTGGTTACACAATATCCGCGGCCGAAGATGTTATGTATTTCACACTTAGAACGATTCAGTTTTATGTAAGTGTACTGATCTGGGTTAATAATATTGGAATATTTTTGAACAGAAATTGTTTTTTTTATCGTGATCATACATTGGCAAATAAATAAATGATTTGTAAATTAATACACAGCCTTCTATACATTGTAATAAGCAAATATATAATAGTTAAGTACATATTCCTCCTCTGTTTCTCGACCATTATTTTTAACCGACTTCGAAAAAGGAGGAGGTTACTACGTTCGGTTGTGTGTATTTTTTTTTATGTATGTTAATCGATATCTCCGTCAATTATGAACCGATTTTAATGATTCTTTTTTTATTTGAATCGATTATATTCAGAGGTGGTCCCATATAAATTTGAAGAAAATATTCAACCTCTAAGGGGGTGAAAAATCGTTTATTCGATTTTCACCCACTTCATCTTTACGTATTTTCGTGAAATTGGAACCGATTTATTATACCCATTAGAAACCAGATATATTTATGGACACTGTAAATGGAGAAATAAAAAAAAATTCAAAAAAAAAAGCCTTCGATGTGAAACACAAATAAGGCACTAAAAAGCGAAAAATAACTGAATTATTAAATTAACCAAATTAAATAAAAAATATTGATATTCGTGCTACCGAATAATATATTTGATGTCGATGCCAACCTAAATTTGTTGCAGGTAATAAAATATGTATACTATACAGATATACATCATGAGACAGAAGAGTGGACCAAACCTTTGACCTTTGTATGTAGATGATATGAATTTAGGTTGGTTATTTAGTTATTTTTCAGTTATTTTTACAGTTATTTTTCGCTTTTTAGTGCCTTATTTGTGTTTCACATCGAAGGCGGTTTTTTTTTTTGTATCTGGTAGATATTTACGAGATTAATGTTATCGATAAAATTTTGGAAAAAGTTCTTCTTTCCTTCGAAAAATTATGGTCTAATTTCGACCACTTTTAAACGAATACATATTACACATAACTTATTCTTTAGGCGGGAAAAGATCGTGATATATCTACAGCATGGATGTAGGCATATTTTGAATTCACTTGGTTGAACCCTCTTACGATAAATTGTACTTGAAAAAAGGTTTTTTTAGTAATGTTTGATGACTTATATTTTCATATACCCCATTACTTAATACAAACTGTTTAAAAGTTAATTATATTATAACAAAAATATTATATATATATATATATATATATCGTGACTATATGAGTAATGTTTGATGACTTATATTTTCATATACCCCATTACTTAATACAAACTGTTTAAAAGTTAATTATATTATAACAAAAATATTATATATATATATATATATATATATCGTGACTATATGATGATTCCATTTCAAATTTACATCATTTTACCATTGACATTTCTAATTTTAGTCAATCCGAAAGTTGTCTTTACCAAAATTATTTGTTGATCGTTTTGTAAGCCATGTAAATGGAATAAAGTTTTAAGGACATAAAAATGTTATATGGATTTTATAATAAAGTGTACAGTCTTCCATAAACACTGAATAAGTAAATAAACCTCTCAATAAATGCACTTATACTTTTAATTTATATGTCATTCAATTGAACAAAGAGACGTAATATAAATGATTACAAAGAAACATACATAAATACCCCATTTTGATGGATTGTTCTTTTTTTTAATAATTCGAGTGTTATTGCATGCTTTCGCTAGACATTTGTTTATTTTTTTATGAATTTGTTAACTAACTATAGATTATCATACGGCCTTTTCTAAAGACCAAGATTTCTCAAGTACTTAGGAACTTTTTCTTAAATTATGATACACACGGACAATAAAACAACTGAATTGACCAGTTAATTAATACTGTAGAAATTGAACACAATTTGTGTTCTTGACAGTTTTTGACATAGTTTTTTATGTGACAACATTGCATGCCGTATACTATTACGATGTGGAAAACAACAACCTAGTAGGCATTGTAATAGTTTTATATTATACATATGTACTGTACATTTATGAAATGCATATATTATTCACTAGCATCATATGCTATGACAAGAAGTAATTTATTATTGTACTATGAACAATACATGAGATATGAAAGGCATTTTAACATTAACTTGACATTCACTAAACAATTGTTTTTCTAAATATAAATGTAATATAAGTGTATTTGGAAAAATATTAGTATTGTTTTTTATTTTCCATTTTTTATTTTAGCATGCTTGTATTCTAGTTATGGTTTATTATGAAGTTTATTTAATAACATTATACTTACTTCTAATATGTGAGAGTTTAGTCGCTATACATAATTTTCTATGGGTTGAGCAATTTAATTTATGTTATCGCTTATTCAATTCATATTCGTATCACGTTGTTTATTATATCGAATTTTTTAACTATCATATACTACAGAGAAACTGCTTATATACAAAAGACGAACATAAAAAAAGGTTCAAACCTGTACGGCCGCTTTCTGTAATGCATATGAACACCGTTTCGCTCCAGCTTTACAAACAAATAACAACAATGATAATAATTCAATAAACTTTCACAGAACGGACTATTTGTAACAGCATCACTTTATATATTTTAACATACGATATTTTGTAAACGAACGCGGGTTAAACAATAGGCAGTTTTAATATCACATGCGAATGCGAGTTTTTTTGTCGTACACTACGCTTCTCAGTCCAAGTATCGCCGAAGCACTGACGCATCAACAAACGCAGTGGTGGAATGGTCAGCGGTCCGCGAGGTATGAATTATCTACACAATAGCCGACTGCGAAACACCGTTCTTAAATTATAAAGTAGGTAGTTATCGACGCATGTTAGTGTATGTTGATTACTTGCAAATATCAGTTCTGTAGATATCTAAATAAAAAAATGATAAATTTAATTCACTTAATTAATAATCGTGTTCAGAGAGTATGGTGAAAATAAAAAAAATTAAAGTAGAAATTAAATTATTTTTTGTTTTATATGGATAATATTGAGAATGTTTTGATCATATACAGAGAGTAAAACAATTTTAGTCGCGATTAGAAGATATAAAAAATGTAATGAGTTTGAGAGAAGAGCGCTTAGCGCTTGTTTGTGCCTTCCCAATGAGGATAGTGTGATAAACTGATGAGAGATTTGTACACACATATTAATGCATGAGGTTCATAGGGAATAAGCGTTATTATACAATGTGACAATGCTTCCATCTCTGTACTTAAGTTTCCTTCTGGCGCGGCATCAAAACGACTTCAAGCATGTGTACGTGTTTGAAATGTGTTTCTTAATTTAATTATTATTTCAGTCTTAACATATTAAGTTTCGTATTCCATAATGAAATAAATATTTCGTAATACACGTTATACAATATAGGTAATTTAAGAGTTATTTTAGTTAAAGAAAGTTCGCAAATTCAACCACCGAATTAATTAATGTAATGATAAATTATTCAAACGTGTAAAGGACAAAATAAACAGTAAATATATAAAATTAATAGAAAATGTAAAGCAGACTTATTCATGACGAATTATAAATAAATACATTTATTATATGTAAAAGATTCATAAATTCTCTTTGTTTGTTTATTAACTGTGATATTTTATTATAAACATGATTAGTTACATATACGTAACATTATATATATTATAACAGTTTAACTTTGAACGTAACATTCAACGTTGTTAAAAAAATATCAGCGACATATAAGTTTGGTATAGTAATTTTTTTTAAAGGAATAACTGCATATATTTTTATTTAACATTGATTATCCAAGGTATACAATTCGTTTGTTATAAATTCCTCACGCTTCTCATACACGGAGTGTTAAGTAAGAGTTGTTGTTCCCTTGAAACTAATTATTTAAATAATTGCTTGCATGACTTAAATAACAACATTTGTATTTAAATATTCGACATGTTTTTCGTATACCGAGGGCATTGTAAAAGCGAATGGTAACTACAAAAAATATTATATTTAGAAATCATTATTTACTAGCGAGCCTGGCGGATGTAGTCCTGCCCTGGTGATAAAAAAAAACTTTAACGAATTATTCATCTATATATTAATACGTGAAGTCTAAATTTTTTTATCCCTTTGTAACGGAATTGCGCGAACGGATGAACGTGAAATTTGGCATAGTCAAAGTTTATATAGAGGAGAAGTGCAGAAAGCTATTTATTTTATATAAAATGCATTAGAAGTTCATTAAATTAATTAAAATATGAATTACTCACACTAATGCTTCAATTTTACACAACATATACACACATGTAAATAAAAAAGACAATTTGACATCCGTCAATAAAGAACTTCAAAAAAGGTTGCGAAAGAGGTTGCAATGCTCGACTGTATATATTATTTTACTCTTACGTTCCAATTACCCTTTTTCATTCTACATTCAACAATGATATTATAACATTAATAACTTTAAAAAATCAATGAACTATGGTCGAATGTCGCCCACTGGGCGCCCACTAGTGTACCTAAACTTACCTCATGAAGATCATTTATCTAATCGTGAAAACTGCACGAAAGTCCGCTTAGTTGTTTTTGAGTTTATCGCGAACAGACAGGCAGGCAGACGTGGAGAGGACGTGGGAGAGGACTTATGTAGTGATATTTTTAGTACGATTTACAGTTCTTTCAAGTTTTACAAAAAGAAAATCTAAACCAAGCTCAAAATTCAAATAAGAAAATTTACTTTAATAATACAAAATTTGGCTTAAAAACCAGAAAATAAACTATCGAATATTCTTTTTTAGAATCAAGATTTGTTTAAACGAAAATTTATACCTTGAAAATAAATGAACCAACAAAGTTTGGTAACATTGTTTGAAATAACAACTACGTTTAACTGTAAACATTAATCATACGTTTTCAAGACGTGTGTTTTTATAAAGAATTTTTAGTTTAGTAAAAATATGAAATAGCCCCCGTTCAGTTAACGGTCTGTAGTGTCTCCCACGATAATTTACATTGAAACGTTTGGTTTCAAGGTACCAACATAAAAAGTTAAGTGGGTTGATGCGTGACTGTTTGCTGTCTAGGACAGGAAGTTTAATTTGTTCAACATAAATTCAGTTTTTGTATTATACATACTTATTTATAGTATTTTCTCACGTTTTTTTTACGATTTATCACATGTTCAAGTGTGTGTATTATATCTGTAAATTTTGATATATTTTCAAAATTTTTTGTCTATTCGTTTCACATTCTTAGTCCATTTATATTTCTATATTTTTTGTTTTACACACATGACATAAGTAAATCTATTATATAATAAAATTGTAGAGCCGCCGTGTCTGTACAATGAAAATATTACCCAAATTTGTGTGGGAGATTTAGGCAGTGTAACTGAATATAATAAAAGGGTTTCCAAAAACATTGTCTGTCTGTTTACAAACTGTAATCTCGAAAGACACTACATGGATGGATTTTCATGGACATCGCTGATAACGTGCCACAAAAATAAGTGTTCGGTTCAGATAAATTTAAGAGTGTGCTCGGCTCAGTACGGTGTGTAAAAAGTCAAAGGCGCTTCATTACTTGCCTTTTTAAAGACGCTAAAAAACTTTATAGTTCAGCGACAGGATCGTCATGGCGTAGTGTACTGAAGAATATATAGATGGCGCCGTTCATTTATATCTAAGTAACGAAAATATTTTCAGAGCTTTATGTCAGTGATAGATTACATATACACACCAATATGGAATTTACTTGGTTAGGATAATAATTTAATAACTTCATTATAAATAATGATACATGTGATACATCATTATACAATATGATCTAGTATTACCAATACCTTATTAATAACATTAAAGCTTGTCGATACCCACTAGAGAAAATTTTTAGAAAAAATTATAAACAGTGGAGAAAGAAGGTATTTAACCATTGAGTCTCCGCTTAATTATATATACTAGTGGGCGCCCAGTGCTCGACATTCTACCATAGTTAATTTATTATTTTTTAAGTTTGAGATTTTTTTAAGTTTGAATTTTATTAGGGTTCTTTTGTCAATGGATATTATGTTATAATATCATTGTTGAATCTAGAATGAAAAAGGGTAACTGGAAGGTAAGAGTAAAATAATACATATAGTCGAGCATAGCAACCTCCTTCACAACCTTTTTTGAAGTCCATATTGACAGATGTCAAAATGTCTTTTTTATTTACACGTGTGTATATGTTGTGTAAAATTGAAGCAGTAGTGTGAGTAATGCATATTTTAATTAATTTAATGTACTTCTAATGCATTTTAAATAAAATAAATATTTCTGGACTTTTTGCACTTCTCCTCCATATAAACTTTAAATATGCCGAGTTTCACGTTCATCTGTTCACGCAATTCCTTTAAAAAGGGATACAAAGTTTTAAGCTTCACGTATTAATATTTATGATGTAGATCTAAAGGAGACAATAATAGAATTTAGAGTTTTGGGTGATGTGTCAATATCATTGTGCAATAAGATGAACGAATACTTCGCCACCGCACTGGGCCGGAACAATCGCACTTCACTTTCTTGGTGAGAATCCACCGGCACGCGGCACGCACCTCACATTTCTGTATAATTGCGTTATACGCTTTGAAAATGATGTATATCTGTAGATTTTTCATTTATATCTTTCACTTTCGCTTGTTGTAGTTATTGGTGTAGCGTATCGAATTATCACTTGTTAAACAGTAAACAGAAAAGAGTTTAAAATGTTTATAGTTTCTTCTACCCTTGTGATATTGTCTATAAGACCCTTTAGAAAACCTCGTCATACAAGAAAATGTGAGTTTCTTTTTAAATAAAAGATTATGTGGTGTTAATTAATTAATAGATTAAATGACAAAAACGATGTTTATATAACTTGACACGAACTATGAAATAAGATTCAATGTTATAGATATAGATTCCTAGAAGATAGATATTCCTACAATGTCGCTTCTTCGCCATAACCTAAATCTTTCATTGTCTCATACACTCCATTAAAAAATCAATTATACAAATTGTCGAGTACATCTATCCACCTCCCTTAATACCATCTGGGATTTCATGCGCGAAGAGATGTCGTAGACGATGCATTTAGGTTTCTCACATTAATTGAGAGAATTTCCCAATCATTTGACAAAAAAAAAAGGTAAATTTTATAAACATCTAATTTAATTTTTTTGGAATCCAAAAATGATTATTTTTATGTAAATCTTAATATCTGAAATACGAGCGTTTTTTTTCTTCTAATATGTTTTTTTACACCTTAAAGGTGTTGCATTTGATCACAATCTTACCTAATATCAAATGACGATGTGGGCCAAAATGGTAAACACGCTAAGCCTAGAAAGGATTGGCTCTTAATTGCAGCTGACGAAACATATCAACAGGTGCTTGGCGCCGGATTTTCCACTTAAAGTAGGTAGCTAGCGAAACAGGCTTAGAAAAAGCGCTATCATCGTGCATTAAAAAATCCACCACTATACAAAAAGCCATATCACTTATACACGTACATCATAATGAGACATTCTGTATTAGAGGTATTCATTTTGATACGTTTGCAAGGAATTTTTATTACAGTTTCAACATCGTCAGAGGAAAATGATTATTCTATGGAAATTTCACAGTTAAAGGATAAATATTTTAAAAGACCAATAGAAAAAACCGTCTGTAAAAGCCATTAATACTCAAAACCTGATTTTTTGTTAGCTTTATGCCGATAATATTATTATGTTTCATGTTAAAAGTACTATTTGGATTGATAAGGAACTATACCCCTAGCGTGCTGAGTGATATAAATAAAATGGAATACACTATAACTCATAGCACTCTTACATGAAGCATTTAAAAAGAGTTGTATCAAAATTCTTACAAAGAGTTTATAACTCAAAATCTGATGAGATATAAATTATAAACACAAAGATTTTTATGTAACAGTACTCATATAGATGGTATTAAATAGTCAGAAAGTCTCGATTTATTGCGCAACGTCATTTATATGATATAATAAAGTTTATTCATACAACATTTTTTATACATTTTATTTACTTCGAAAGTATATAAAATGTGGAAACAAAACATACACACTTATGATCCTTTAGCTGCTATATTAGATTGTTCTATATCTTGGCAGATGGTTTACGTGCGAAGAAAAAAAAGGTTTGTTAAGTGGTTTGCTTTTTCAAGAGCGTAGTAATATAAAGAATACTTACTTGTACAAGTGGCAGGGTATGTGCAAGTATGATTTGAAGTAGAGAATACAAAACTATATTTTTATTTTCATAGTAATGTTTGTGTGAGTTAGTTACGTAGCGTAATGAGATTATTAAAATTTTTAATATTATCTTTAAAAAAAAATAAACATTAAAATAATATATATTATTGATAAATTGATCAACCAATTCATTAGATTACTATCAAAAGCTAAATTACTATTAAAAATATAAAAGCTTTTTTGTTTGAAAATCAACTTGATTAATTTTTTTGAAGTTATACTCCATTTGGCGCGTTAGGGAAAAATGATGAGAGTAAATTTTTACGACGCGCGCACACCGTCACGAAAAATCGACACCCTGAAGTTAGCTACTTAGCTAGTCAACTTTTTCTATTTTTAGTGTCGTTTTTTCTATAAACGTACAATAAGGCGTAAGAAAAATGTTTTGAATAGATTTTTATCTTGTTACGCCAAAGAAGTATAACTTCTAACGCGTGTACATAAGTACAAACATACTTTTTTTTTTGGGTCTTAATAATAAAATCTACTTGCACTAGTACTTGCATTCAATAGCAATTATTATTTATATCTCGTGTAACCATACTTTATACTCGGCCATACTCAAGTTATAATGTTTGAAACATTGACATATAAAACCGTATTATCAATGGTTTGGAAATACTATTTGTATTGCTTTTGTTTATAAGAACAAACTATCTTTAAATGCACTTATTTATTTATGTGGCAGCCTTATTTTCGCCTTAAAGTATTTCAATATTTAGATCATATCAAGTTATCGTAACTAACACTAAAAATGCGAATCTGAGTATGTTTGTTTGTTACGCTTTAACGCCATAACTAGTCAATCGATAATTATGACATTTTGCATAAAAGTTGCCAGGAGTACATAAAACGACATGGTACCCCTTCGGCCAGAAAAAGTACTATCTTATAACCATAGGTCAAATTTACATTACCGCGAGCTAAATCTAGTATTTAATATAATGGTCTTAGAAAAACTTATGTGTTACAATGAAACTATCATACAATTTCTTAACAATTTATTTCAGTATATTTTAGGTTCGTTTATAGCTTCGGAGTTATTTAAACTTGTGTAATTTAATTATTGTAAATATAAAATGATGTAAGTATACATAGTTGCGTAATAAGACAATGTTAAACCTTGAATAAATTATGCATGAAAAGTGTTAATACGAACAGAATAATTAACATTTATAATCATTTTTACGAACGTTTTTTTTTCAAATACCTAGAAATCCACAGTTGTATATTTTTCCCACATAATACGGTACTACAAGAATATTTCTGAGGTTACACGATGTTTTTCTTCAACGTCAGTCAATATTGTCACCAATTGAAATTACTAAATGAACGCGAATTACAAAGAACTCGTTGATACATGCCAGACTTAGAACCTGCGGACTTCGAATTGGCGTTCAAGTGATCAAATCACTTGATCACCACGCTTTAAATAAAACCTTGTTCTACTGAAATATTTCAATATAATTCAATGTGGCGTGAGGACGTTATGAGTTCTAATAAAAACACTAAAACCGGTCTGTTAATTTTAGCATTTAGATTACATTATTTAATTTTGTTTAACCTTTAAGAACCAAAGTATACGACGCAGTTTCATACCGAGTCGTGAATCCCGCAGGATATTTGGTGTCAATACCTTGATAGTAATTACATTACATTACTAAATTTGTACACAACGAATATTTAAAGAGATTCACGAAAGAGGTTCGAAACCTCGAAAAAGTTTATGGGTTTGTCATAAGTGCATACTTAAAAGTCAAAAAGATTATTTCCAAAGATTAGTAAATAAATACCTGTTACAAAGTAAATAATTATTAATAGGTATACTGTTAAAACTACATAGTCAAGAATGCTATTTTTACTTTTATATTTGTACTAACTACCTAATATACAAAACAGTAAACTGACATTTGTTGGTTAAAGTCAATATAATACACAAACATATATACACAAATAGAAAAAATATGAACTAACTTACATATGATAATGATTGAATATATTTTACTTAGTTCAAAAAGTAATAAAATTCTACACATATTTTGTATCATAATAATTGTATAGTTCGGTGCATTTAATGTATATCAATAAATGTAACGGAGTAGTCCGGTGAAACTGTTAAGACCTTGCTTGGTCAATAGCGTAGTCAGTACGAAAAAAAAAAAAAAAATGTAACAGAATTTTTGGCGGGATCTTGGAATGTCATGTAGTGGACTTTGTATTTTATTTATAATTTTGTGTTATTTGGCTCTATATTATGAAATATTGGTTGTGTTTAAATTAATATAGTTTGGTTATTGTGCCCAAGTGAAGTGGTATCACGGAGCATGGATTCCGACTTGCCAAAAAAACCACCATCATCATCTTGTTTGTTAATTGAAATGATCGCAAGAAAGTTGTAATATTATTACCAACTCGACAATGGCAGTAATAATCTACTAGAAGTTTGGTTAACACAAAAAAAAGGTACCATAATATAAAAAAATCTAACCTAACCTATTTTAAAATTTTCCATTATGACACCGTAAGTTACAAATATTGGAAGTTACAATCGTGAATATTTCAATTGAATACTATCTACTAACGTAAAACACAAATACGCATTGATTAGAAACTCACCTCAAAAGGTATGTTTCTCCTTGCACAATTTTGTATTTCGTAACACTAGGCCATGTATGAAATTATTCACTCAGACAAATAACAGACCCTTTTCAAGTGAAAGCAGAGTGAGATTTAAACAATCCAATGTTACAATGTATCGTTTTCTAGAAACCTATATCTGGACAAACACTAGACACAAAACATGCAACACAAATACATCCACCAATTCTTGTCTTCAGTGCGACTTGCGTGGAGATTCCTTTGAGCTATTTATATATTGTGCAGAATCTTAAACTCGTAAGGAATGGAACTTGTATTAACACGTGTTGTTTATAAGCAGTTATAACTTTATTCGTGGTTATTATATAGCGACCAACCAAACTATATTCTGCGGGACCGTCCCATAATGCCAGATGCAATCCCGCTTTACAATAATCAGTAAATTAGGCCAGTAAAATATTCGACGCCTCCCTCATTTCTATATTTCAACTCATATGCTTATTACTAAGCTATTAGTCTAAGATTAAAGAGTTTCGTTGATGAATGTCCTATGAACGTTTAATAAAATCGCACTGAACGACTTTCAAACTCTTACGTGCTATGCTTATGGTGAAATTTGATATGGGTCGTTGCAAAAAGTTCTATGAGATTTTAAGCAAAAGCCCTAGTTAAAAATATCACTGTTGTGATAAATATAATCTTAAAAAATAAGTATTATCTACTTATGGTGAAATTTAATATGTTCAGTTTAAAACTTCTATGACATATTAAATAAAAATCCTATTTAACAATATTACTGCAGTGTTAAATACTGTATGTTAATCTTAAAAATAAATAATTTCAGTCAGTTGCTTTATATTGATGTATAATCCATTTTTCTGTATCGACGAAACTTCATATTTCGCATTTAAACTCCTCTAATGTCAGAATGTCCACATTGAATGTTCAAAAAGTTTGCCACTTTAGGTTATTATCAAACGAAAACAATATATTTTCGTCACTATATTTGGCTGATGACTATTAAAATTACTCTTTCATGAACACCTCATATTTAAAGGTTAATCGCCTTCAACAACAAGTATATATTTACGTCATTCTTTTTTTTTTTCGTACTGACTACGCTATTGACCAAGCAATGTCTTAACAGCTTCACCGGACTACTTTACGTCATTCCCTGCTACGTTGATATACGGTTTACGTCACTGATTATAAATGATAATTTTATAGTAGAAACGATAAAGAACCACATAAAGTATATTTACAAAATATATTTCATTTATTTTATCAGCTTTTTATATGTTTAGATATAAATAGTTAAAATATTACTTTCATATCTGATACACAACAAAACTCTCAAAAACTTGTGATCTTGTATCAAATTATATCACGGTTACATTAAATATGGCGGTTACATTAAACATGGCGAAAAATACATCCTAATAAAGCGATCGATATAAAAATCTATTAACACAATCCCCGAAACAGTCAAAAAATATGCAAGCAAAGGTTACAGAAAACGGTTCAGTTGTAAATAAAATATAAAATTGACAAGTGAAGAATTAAGCAAATAAAATAGCAAAGAATAGCTTACTGTCTCATTGAACCCCATCGGCGATGTGGTAAGTTCTCCTGGTGGCTACGGAAGAGACAACACAATGTATAAAGCAACATAAATAAACAAACAAAAGATATACAAAACTACAACGCAAATTAAAATTCAGTGAACTTGCAAAGACTTTAGTGCATTTGTCTTTAATTAAAATAATAATTAAGTTTTTTTCATCTATTTTAAGTGCATAAAAAAACAAAATCAGTTCAACTATTATATACCAAAGAATGGTGTAATAAAATTGGGAGAAAATTAAATTTGTTAAATTATTGTATTCTGCCTTTATCAATAGTAGGATATATACCTTGGTGGTGTTCTTCTGAGGCTAGTCCGTGTCCAAGAGTGCCGGTTAAGAGGATTACCAGGACTTCTAGATCCGTTCTCCACTCTGTAGACAAACACATATAGGATAGTTTAATTATTATCCCATTTTTTTTTCTCGAACTGACTACGCTATTGAACTGGCAAGGTCTTAACAGCTTCACCGGACTATACAATTATTATTGTATATGTTGTATTATGTACTAGTAATTTCGCGCGTCTTCTATGCAGTAATTATTTTAATATGTCTATATTAAAATCCAGAGTGCTTTCTATGTTTTTTACCCTGTGTTTGGGCCACTCCCACCTGCCTAACAAACTAATACGTACTATAGTTGTACCAATCGTCAAAAATAAAACTGGTGATGTGTCTGATATAAACAATTATAGACCAATTTCTCTAGCCACAGTGGCCGCTAAGGTACTGGACAGTCTGCTGAGTCAGCACTTGCACAAACACGTCTCGCTAAATGACGCTCAGTTTGGATTCAGGCCCGGTCTTTCCACCGAGAGTGCTACCCTGTGCCTCAAGCAAACTGTGCAGTATTACACGAGTAGAAAGACCCCAATATATGCTGTTTATCTTGATTTATCGAAAGCCTTCGATCTGGTTTCGTACGATATTCTTTGGGATAAATTAAGGCATGAAACTTGTCTACCTGGAGAAATCGTGTTATTGTTTATGTATTGGTAAAAGAACCAAAAGAACTTTGTAAGGTGGGCAGGTTCTCTTTCGGAGGAGTACGGACTGAATTGCGGGGTGAGGCAGGGGGGACTTACCTCTCCTACGCTCTTCAATCTGTACGTTAACCGACTGATTGACGAGCTCAGCAACACCGGCATTGGGTGTCATATAGACGGAGTGTGTATGAATAACATCAGTTACGCAGATGATATGGTGCTGCTGAGCCCTTCCATCGGTGCTTTACGAAGGCTCTTGAAAATTTGTGAGACCTACGCGGTGGTTCATGGACTTAAATATAACGTGGAAAAGAGTGAAATAATGATTTTCAGGCCGGATAACAAACGATATACTCTCGTTCCGAATTTCACTTTATGTGGTACCGCTCTAAACAAAGTCGAGCAATTTAAGTATTTGGGCCACTGGGTCACCGAGGACCTTAAGGATAATGTGGACGTGGATAGGGAGCGCAGGGCGCTGTCTGTCCGATGCAATATGTTGGCCCGTAGGTTTTCCCGGTGTACAGAGACAGTTAAGTTTGCGCTTTTTAAAGCGTACTGTCAGTCCTTTTACACTTGCAGCCTGTGGGTTGACTATACGCGGATGCTGATATTGACGGCTTTGCGGCGATCATGCGCAAACGGTGCGCCTCTATCATGCGTCGCATGCGTGACAGCCCCAACAGAATACTACGTGCGCTGGTGGACCGGTGGGACTCTCCGATGCTGGCTCGCTGGATACGGCTACATGCAGTTGTACAGTGAATTTCCACCATCACCGGAGGTTCCACTCGGACCTACCACTTAATGTTATATCCTGTGTTCTGTGTTTTTGTTTATAATTTATTTTTCTGTTTTATTATTATTTTTAAACCTGTAATTGTACCCGCAAATATGGATGTCTGTCTGAAATAAATGATATTATTATTATTATATATGTAGAAGAATGACTGACTCCTTCAGAAATAAACATACTCAATATAATTCAATTTTTATTTTGTAGATATGTTCTCCTGATAAATGAGGAACATTAATTTGAGTAAATTTATATAGCTAACTGTTTGGTTATCGATACATATAATAAGAATGAAAAACTAACGTGTCTGTACTTTTTAAATTTTTGTGGGAAAAAAAATGTTACAAGTATCTTGGACTAAGTAATAAAATAAATTTCAATCATTTTTAGAAATGTCTGTTTTATGAACACGCATCACTGCTAAAGTACTGTTTTCACCTCGAACCTCTCATAAAGCATATCTTCAAGTAACATTTAGTTTTGGTTTCATTAAAATCGGTTCACTCTATCAAAAGTTATTGTAATTTTAATGACGTCGCGACTTAAGTACAACAGAGAAGTTAATAAATAAATAGACTTAATACATTTAGATGATGTTATTAGTCACTGTTTATTAACATTAGGTTCCACGCGGACGGAGTCGCGGGCACTGCTAGTCTATATAAATAAAAATCAATAGCCGCATGTATGCTTACATGTATGCATCACTTCAGAACCGCTGCACCTATTTGATTATTTATTTTTGTAATTGTCATGAGAAAGTTCGTATGGACGAAAATGTTTGACAAAAGCATACGGGAAAAAGTGAAATATTTGGGTTAAAAAATCATCTCCGTATAAAGAAGTCAGTGCATCATACAAAAGACAGTAGAGAGATCTTCAAAAATATTGATAGAATTGACATACTGAAGTTTAGTTGCCCACTTCCCATTTCATTTCATTGCATGGTCGTACTGAAGATGTGGTTTCAGTTATTCCATCAGTGCACCCGTGCGAAGTCGGGTGTTCAGCTAATAATATACTACTAGTGGGCGCCCAGAGGTCGACATTCGACCATAAATCATTGATTTTTTAAAGTTTGAATTTTATTAGATCAGTGCACCCGTGCGAAGTCGGGTGTTCAGCTAATAATATACTACTAGTGGGCGCCCAGAGGTCGACATTCGACCATAAATCATTGATTTTTTAAAGTTTGAACTCCTTCATAACCTTTTTTGAAGTCCTTTATTGACAGATGTCAAAATGTCTTTTTTATTTACATGTGTGTATATGTTGTGTAAAATTGAAGCAGTAGTGTGAGTAATGCATATTTTAATTAAGTTAATGTTCTTCTAATGCATTTTATATAAAATCAATAGCTTTCTGCACTTCTCCTCCCTAAAACTTTAACTATGCCAAGTTTCACGTTCATCTGTTTACGCAATTCCTTTAAAAAGGGGTACAAAGTTTAGGCTGCACGTATGAATAATATACTACATTTTATTTCTAAGCAGAATTTTCATTTTAGAAAACACTTCTAAATGTGGTATACTCGTATATTCATTTTCTATATAACAATAGACGTTCAACCGTCATTTGAACTCGCATGTCGTATGTGCTGTGACCTACATTACCTTATTATGTGATTTACCAGAAACAAGTCAAAGTCCTCGTTCCGTCGTGTCGTGTACCGTCATTCTAATAGTATTCTAATGGTCGACATAAAATGAAATTGCTTTCGGAAGCCTTTTACGGTATCGTTGACCGGTCGCATGTTTTTTTTACTTTGTACCATTCATAAATATACGTTTACGAGATCATTAAAATCAGTATAAATTAATATGTACCTATACAACTAGTAGCTTTCTACTAAAACTGTATCGTAATGTTGATCCGTCTAGATTTCGCGCCTTTAGATTGTACTGTTATCAGCTTTTTGTTATCATTGGGTTAGTACATAATATGTTGATTTCATTGTAGTCCGGTGAAGCTGTTAAGACCTTGCTGGGTCAATAGCGTAGTCAGTTCGAAAAAAAAAAAAATTTTGATTTCATGAATACTATACTGACTTTTTATTAGGATTGTTTATATACTAGTACAATTATATGCAAGAACAAAAAAAAAACTACAGCTAATTATAAGTCTGCACCCTTATGTTTATTAATGTCGATACTTCCAAGCCTTCTGCTTTATGTATGTACTAGCAAATTCCCGTGGCTTCGCACGCGTTTTCTATGCAGTAATTATTATCGACTTCTTATGTTATATCTATACGTATAAAAGAATAACAGACTAACGAAAAATGGCGGATTTTTATAAAAAAAATTGATTATTTTTCACCGATTTAGGGGATCCACTTCCAAAAATCTTTCCTGTGCATCTACTTCTAGACTCAGTAGTTTGGGCTGTGTCTTGATATGTTAGACAGTCAATTATTCTTTTATAATATATATAAACTTTTTAAATTCTCCTTCGCATATTTATCTTCTATATATTAGAAGATAAATATGCGAAGGAGAATTTAAAAAGTTATATTTTCTATTTAAAATAAGATGTGAACGTGACTATAACTAACACAATTACATTACGTTGTAATATCTCAACGAGTAATTATATTTTATGATGGTGATGTGATCTTTTTGTTAGTTCTAGTATAGGCATCTGTGTTATTTATTAAGTTATTTTATTTCAATATTCAATACAAGTTTGTAGGAGCCTAGAATGGCTCAAGACTGTAATAATAAAACTCCTAAAGTGCGTAAATAAGACTGAATGGTATTTGAATACCATATATATGTAAGACGACGGGAGAAAGCGGAATGTCGCAACTTGCATTTTAGGCTAAGTCACTTTTTACCATATTCTTGTATAAAAAAACACCGCTTCGAATATTCTGGGTCTCGCTATCCTATGATCCCATTTTCCATCGATACTACCTTGGTTTATTGCCTAGTTATAGCACTACTATATATGAAAAACAATTAAGTTTTCAAATACTTTTTTGGCTCTGGTGTAAAGTTGGGTTTTTCAAGTTACGACAATTCCGCATTCTCCCGTCGATATATATATATATATATATATTTATTTTTTAATATATGCCTTTTTTTTCTATATCTACCAAGCTAGCTACAACCCTCAAGTTGGAAATCTGACGCCAAGCACCTGCTGGCGTTTTCTGGAAGCTGTTTACCATCTTAGACCATTTAAGTTATTACCAAAAATAACTTAATAACCAAAATCAAAAACTAACAAAACCCTTTTAAATTTTTTTATTGACATATTTATACAAAATATATTAAACGTTTCAGTCAGTCTGCATAAAGATGACATTCTAGAGTCATAGAGCTACAAGTATAAAAACAGATCTAACTCAATACGATGGTACGTAGACTACAATATAGATCAGAGTTTAATATTGTACCTAATAACTTGTATAACACGATTATCGCTACATATTATAAAATAAAGTCCTCTGCCACGTTTGTTTGTCTGCTTGTTCGTGATAAACTCAAAAACGACTTCAGGGATTTTCATGAGGTTTTCACCGGTAAAGTGATTCACGAGAAAGATTTAGGTATGTAATTTATCAAGGTTTTTTTTATCATTAGGGCGGGACAACGTCCGCGGGGCCTGCTAGTTTTAAAAGCCTAATACGAATCATTAGTAAATTTCTTTTTCATTAATTACTAATATTATTTAATTTTAATTAATATTATTGTTTCCACAAGGAGTTATCCTATAATTTTTCTTTGTTTTGTTTCTTTGTTACGTTTTCATGTCTTAACTCCTCGACCGATTCTCATGAAACTTTGCATACAAGGAGTCAAGTGTATAGAGAATGAAATAATGATAACTTTCATCCAAAAAAAAGTATTGTTCCCAATGATAGGTCTAATATACATCAAAGCGAGTGAAGCCACGGGTAAACGCTAGTTGTTGTTTTATCTTAGCCTGACAAGTTTTGCACAGTAAAGAATACTACTGACGTGCTTCCAGGTGTGTCTGTGTCTCCTTCACCGTAGCATTCGAAGTTCTCCGCGTCTGATATGGAATTGCCGGGACTGGAATCTGCTGTAGGATCCGACTGTCCAGGTGTATCCGTGCCATTCTGGAAATCAAATTGATACGTTTTAAAATATTCATTGCTTTTTATAAGAAACCTTCATATAATCACAGCTTACGCAACTCGGAAGATATTGTTTTTTTTTTCATTTTCAGTCCAGTTTTAATAACAATTATATAGAAAAATGTTATTTATTATAAACACGAATAAGAAAACATAATATTTTATTTAATACCATATTGTTTATTATCCTAATAATATGTTTTCGGTACAGAAAAAAAAATGAAAACAAATTTTGCTAACTGAATTTCTTAGTAAACAATGTTATCAGTTTACTTCTCCTCTCCTGCGCATGCGCATCACACCGTTTGTCCCAATACACACATCGCTGAACGCGTAGGCTGGATACGGCTACATGCAGTCGTACAGTGAATTTCCACCATCACCGGAGGTTCCACTCGGACCTACCACTTAATGTTATATCCTGTGTTCTGTGTTTTTGTTTATAATTTATTTTTCTGTTTTATTATTATTTTTAAACCTGTAATTGTACCCGCAAATATGGATGTCTGTCTGAAATAAATGATATTATTATTATTATATATGTAGAAGAATGACTGACTCCTTCAGAAATAAACATACTCAATATAATTCAATTTTTATTTTGTAGATATGTTCTCCTGATAAATGAGGAACATTAATTTGAGTAAATTTATATAGCTAACTGTTTGGTTATCGATACATATAATAAGAATGAAAAACTAACGTGTCTGTACTTTTTAAATTTTTGTGGGAAAAAAAATGTTACAAGTATCTTGGACTAAGTAATAAAATAAATTTCAATCATTTTTAGAAATGTCTGTTTTATGAACACGCATCACTGCTAAAGTACTGTTTTCACCTCGAACCTCTCATAAAGCATATCTTCAAGTAACATTTAGTTTTGGTTTCATTAAAATCGGTTCACTCTATCAAAAGTTATTGTAATTTTAATGACGTCGCGACTTAAGTACAACAGAGAAGTTAATAAATAAATAGACTTAATACATTTAGATGATGTTATTAGTCACTGTTTATTAACATTAGGTTCCACGCGGACGGAGTCGCGGGCACTGCTAGTCTATATAAATAAAAATCAATAGCCGCATGTATGCTTACATGTATGCATCACTTCAGAACCGCTGCACCTATTTGATTATTTATTTTTGTAATTGTCATGAGAAAGTTCGTATGGACGAAAATGTTTGACAAAAGCATACGGGAAAAAGTGAAATATTTGGGTTAAAAAATCATCTCCGTATAAAGAAGTCAGTGCATCATACAAAAGACAGTAGAGAGATCTTCAAAAATATTGATAGAATTGACATACTGAAGTTTAGTTGCCCACTTCCCATTTCATTTCATTGCATGGTCGTACTGAAGATGTGGTTTCAGTTATTCCATCAGTGCACCCGTGCGAAGTCGGGTGTTCAGCTAATAATATACTACTAGTGGGCGCCCAGAGGTCGACATTCGACCATAAATCATTGATTTTTTAAAGTTTGAATTTTATTAGGGTTCTTTTGTCAAAGGGTATTATTATGTTATAATGTCATTGTAGAATGTAGAATGAAAAAGGGTAATTGGAACGTAAGAGTAAAATAATACATACAGTCGAGCATAGCAACCTCCTTCATAACCTTTTTTGAAGTCCTTTATTGACAGATGTCAAAATGTCTTTTTTATTTACATGTGTGTATATGTTGTGTAAAATTGAAGCAGTAGTGTGAGTAATGCATATTTTAATTAAGTTAATGTTCTTCTAATGCATTTTATATAAAATCAATAGCTTTCTGCACTTCTCCTCCCTAAAACTTTAACTATGCCAAGTTTCACGTTCATCTGTTTACGCAATTCCTTTAAAAAGGGGTACAAAGTTTAGGCTGCACGTATGAATAATATACTACATTTTATTTCTAAGCAGAATTTTCATTTTAGAAAACACTTCTAAATGTGGTATACTCGTATATTCATTTTCTATATAACAATAGACGTTCAACCGTCATTTGAACTCGCATGTCGTATGTGCTGTGACCTACATTACCTTATTATGTGATTTACCAGAAACAAGTCAAAGTCCTCGTTCCGTCGTGTCGTGTACCGTCATTCTAATAGTATTCTAATGGTCGACATAAAATGAAATTGCTTTCGGAAGCCTTTTACGGTATCGTTGACCGGTCGCATGTTTTTTTTACTTTGTACCATTCATAAATATACGTTTACGAGATCATTAAAATCAGTATAAATTAATATGTACCTATACAACTAGTAGCTTTCTACTAAAACTGTATCGTAATGTTGATCCGTCTAGATTTCGCGCCTTTAGATTGTACTGTTATCAGCTTTTTGTTATCATTGGGTTAGTACATAATATGTTGATTTCATTGTAGTCCGGTGAAGCTGTTAAGACCTTGCTGGGTCAATAGCGTAGTCAGTTCGAAAAAAAAAAAAATTTTGATTTCATGAATACTATACTGACTTTTTATTAGGATTGTTTATATACTAGTACAATTATATGCAAGAACAAAAAAAAAACTACAGCTAATTATAAGTCTGCACCCTTATGTTTATTAATGTCGATACTTCCAAGCCTTCTGCTTTATGTATGTACTAGCAAATTCCCGTGGCTTCGCACGCGTTTTCTATGCAGTAATTATTATCGACTTCTTATGTTATATCTATACGTATAAAAGAATAACAGACTAACGAAAAATGGCGGATTTTTATAAAAAAAATTGATTATTTTTCACCGATTTAGGGGATCCACTTCCAAAAATCTTTCCTGTGCATCTACTTCTAGACTCAGTAGTTTGGGCTGTGTCTTGATATGTTAGACAGTCAATTATTCTTTTATAATATATATAAACTTTTTAAATTCTCCTTCGCATATTTATCTTCTATATATTAGAAGATAAATATGCGAAGGAGAATTTAAAAAGTTATATTTTCTATTTAAAATAAGATGTGAACGTGACTATAACTAACACAATTACATTACGTTGTAATATCTCAACGAGTAATTATATTTTATGATGGTGATGTGATCTTTTTGTTAGTTCTAGTATAGGCATCTGTGTTATTTATTAAGTTATTTTATTTCAATATTCAATACAAGTTTGTAGGAGCCTAGAATGGCTCAAGACTGTAATAATAAAACTCCTAAAGTGCGTAAATAAGACTGAATGGTATTTGAATACCATATATATGTAAGACGACGGGAGAAAGCGGAATGTCGCAACTTGCATTTTAGGCTAAGTCACTTTTTACCATATTCTTGTATAAAAAAACACCGCTTCGAATATTCTGGGTCTCGCTATCCTATGATCCCATTTTCCATCGATACTACCTTGGTTTATTGCCTAGTTATAGCACTACTATATATGAAAAACAATTAAGTTTTCAAATACTTTTTTGGCTCTGGTGTAAAGTTGGGTTTTTCAAGTTACGACAATTCCGCATTCTCCCGTCGATATATATATATATATATATTTATTTTTTCAAGTTACGACAATTCCGCATTCTCCCGTCGATATATATATATATATATATATTTATTTTTTAATATATGCCTTTTTTTTCTATATCTACCAAGCTAGCTACAACCCTCAAGTTGGAAATCTGACGCCAAGCACCTGCTGGCGTTTTCTGGAAGCTGTTTACCATCTTAGACCATTTAAGTTATTACCAAAAATAACTTAATAACCAAAATCAAAAACTAACAAAACCCTTTTAAATTTTTTTATTGACATATTTATACAAAATATATTAAACGTTTCAGTCAGTCTGCATAAAGATGACATTCTAGAGTCATAGAGCTACAAGTATAAAAACAGATCTAACTCAATACGATGGTACGTAGACTACAATATAGATCAGAGTTTAATATTGTACCTAATAACTTGTATAACACGATTATCGCTACATATTATAAAATAAAGTCCTCTGCCACGTTTGTTTGTCTGCTTGTTCGTGATAAACTCAAAAACGACTTCAGGGATTTTCATGAGGTTTTCACCGGTAAAGTGATTCACGAGAAAGATTTAGGTATGTAATTTATCAAGGTTTTTTTTATCATTAGGGCGGGACAACGTCCGCGGGGCCTGCTAGTTTTAAAAGCCTAATACGAATCATTAGTAAATTTCTTTTTCATTAATTACTAATATTATTTAATTTTAATTAATATTATTGTTTCCACAAGGAGTTATCCTATAATTTTTCTTTGTTTTGTTTCTTTGTTACGTTTTCATGTCTTAACTCCTCGACCGATTCTCATGAAACTTTGCATACAAGGAGTCAAGTGTATAGAGAATGAAATAATGATAACTTTCATCCAAAAAAAAGTATTGTTCCCAATGATAGGTCTAATATACATCAAAGCGAGTGAAGCCACGGGTAAACGCTAGTTGTTGTTTTATCTTAGCCTGACAAGTTTTGCACAGTAAAGAATACTACTGACGTGCTTCCAGGTGTGTCTGTGTCTCCTTCACCGTAGCATTCGAAGTTCTCCGCGTCTGATATGGAATTGCCGGGACTGGAATCTGCTGTAGGATCCGACTGTCCAGGTGTATCCGTGCCATTCTGGAAATCAAATTGATACGTTTTAAAATATTCATTGCTTTTTATAAGAAACCTTCATATAATCACAGCTTACGCAACTCGGAAGATATTGTTTTTTTTTTCATTTTCAGTCCAGTTTTAATAACAATTATATAGAAAAATGTTATTTATTATAAACACGAATAAGAAAACATAATATTTTATTTAATACCATATTGTTTATTATCCTAATAATATGTTTTCGGTACAGAAAAAAAAATGAAAACAAATTTTGCTAACTGAATTTCTTAGTAAACAATGTTATCAGTTTACTTCTCCTCTCCTGCGCATGCGCATCACACCGTTTGTCCCAATACACACATCGCTGAACGCGTAGTCCTCATAAAAATGTTAGTTTCTTAAAAGTTCATATTCAATTACGATATCGTGTTATTTTTTAGATAAGTTTTTTTAATCGGTCGAAATCTATCTAGTCATTTGAGAATAAAGCTCTATTATTTTATTTATATAAATAACTCAATGTTTGAACATAAGTAAACATTGATTGAGTAACATAAATGTGTTACTGATAATTTAATTATATTCTACGTTAAATATAAAAAGTAGCTATAAATCCTTTAATAAATATACAAGCAGTCACGACGGACTTAGTCCCGCCCTGATAATTTAAAAAAACTTGAAAAATAATATACCTAAACCTTCCTCATAAATCACTTTATCTACTGTTGAAAACCGCATGAAAATTCGTTCAGTACTTGTTGAGTTTATCGCGAACAGACAAACAGTCGTGGCAGAGGACTCTGTTTTATTATATGTAGTAATTATAGACAGAATCACCTGTAATTTTCTAGGCAGATTTCCCGGCGAGGTTCGAGGTGACTTGGTCCTTTGAAACACACTGGGCGCCATCATTGCCGGCACCTTCGGTTCTGAAATCGACATAAAAATTACAATATTACTAAATGACACAATCACGACAAGGTTCCACGACCTTTTAACAAACTACGCAACTAGTGACTCACGAAAACTATGTAAAGTGGTCAATTTATAACAAATACTTTTAACCATAACTAAGTTATTGCCCTTTGAAATATCTCAAGTGGTGTTCCACAGGCACGCAGTTTATACAAGTATTCGTGATATTTGGTGATAAATATCATCATTTACTATTTAACTAGAAAAGGGTTTTAAAATCACGATAAGAATATAGGTCTAAAACTATTGTTTACATATTTATTTGGATTAATGTAAGAAATATGATTTTTTATGTTCATTCTAATGTTTTTGACGTGATAACGTCTTATAAATCGATGACCGCCGGGTGAACACACGAAAAAGCAATGACTCATTGTCACGTTCTGCCTGAGCCGAGCACGCAAGCGAGAGCGCAGAACAAGCGATAGAGAGCCACGATCGGCCTAAGCATTCGGCTTGTGACGCATCTACCTCTCTTCCATTCCATTGGCTGATACGTCCGAATCATTATCACGTAAAATCGTCCGTAAACAAACTTTACAGACAACCAATTTTTTTCTTTTCATAACAATAAAAAACACTATTCTTTTACAATTATTATATTAAGTTAAATACAAGTGAAACGATATAAGTCACTGATAACATATATTTAAATTGTACACACTCTTTTTAATATAATTAAATCTCAATATCTTTATTAATTGACTTACTACTTAACAAAAAGTAGGTTTTCAATTCGGTTGTATTTCTTTATGTTTGTTATCTCAGAACTTGGTCGTTTATAACGCGATTTAGAAAATCCTTTTTTTAATGGAATGCGGATATTTTTAAGGAGGCCGCATTAAAATTTAGCACTAGACCTTTGTTAAATCTCAATATTTCTATTAACCGACTTATTACTTTACAAAAAGTAAGTTTTCAATTCGGTTGTATTTTTAAAAATGTTTGTTATCTCAGAACTTGGTCGTTTTATTACGCGATTTGGAAAATTCTTTTTTAATGGAATGCGGATATTTTTAAGGAGCTCGCATTAAAATTTGGCACTAGATCTTTGATTTTCTAATACTTTATAGGCGAGCGTTTCACCACAGTCTCGTTTAATGTTAAATGACGGCATGGTCTAAAATGATAAACACGCTAAACTAAGAGTGCGTTTAGCTCTCAAATGCAGCTGCCGGAACACATCAACAGGTGCTTGGCGACAGATTTCCAACTTGAGGGTGGTAGCTAGCCAGACAGATTTAGAAAAAGCCCTACCACTACGGAGATACACCAGGGAATTCCTCAAAATATTGAGTCAAAGTATTGAGATATTGTTGTCTATGACAGTCACAAGACTAGGTAGGTAGGTGATACATTTTTTAAGATATTTTTGATGTTTTGGAAGGTCGTAGAGCCACGCTGTAGCTATTACTAGTTTCAGCATGAATGGGTCGGTTCGCCCGGAGTACTACCACCCGACCCACAGAACACCGATGTGAAGTAACAGTGCTTGCATTGTTGCGTTTCGTTCGGTCAGTGAGGGCGCCGGAGGCCCACCTCTTTTCCTTTTTCCCTTTCTCCTTTACCTACCCTCCCCCATAGACAGGCTGGCAACGCACTTACGACTCCCCTGATGTCGTTAGTGTCTATGGACGGTGGTGATCACTTAACATCAGGTGACCCACTTGTTCGTTTGCGCCCTTTTGACATAACAAAAGAAGTCGATTTTTTTTCTTTGTTGTATTATATCGTATAGTATCTACGTCACATGTTAATAAGTTTTTAATTCTTGTGTTCATTGTCGGGGTTTTAATCGCTATCATAATAAACTGAGGTAGCTAAGTACTCGATAGTGTTATCGTTGATTAGGAGCTTATCGGACAATGTTGATTAAATATTACACTCAATACACGAGCATTATATATGGATACTTGCTTATGAAAAATGCAGTATATATGTGGTAATATACATTTAATATTTTTTCTATAATTATCGAAATAAGTTGTGAAATATGAAACTTTTACTAGGCGATTCCCGTTCAATTCGTTGGCTATTTAAAAATGACAAACGGTTATTCGAATCCAAAAAAGAAGTAGCCTAGAAACATCTACGTAGTCTGAATGGTCATAGACCTATGCCGACGTTTTCAGTAGTTTTAACGTGATTGATCGTCAAAAGTTATATAGATTTACAAAATTTATGAAATCCTAAGTTTTTAGTACGCATAATGAATAATCAAACATTAAGATCTCATCATTATCGGAGTGTCTGTAGTTAATTTAGTAACATTGTACGATATTATATCGTAGTTGATATTATGTGAAATAATAAAGTCAAGTTGCGTTATTTTGCTGTTATGTATTCAAACTGAAGTAATAAGTTCGGAAAACAAATTTGATAAATAACTGAAACTGAAACTATTACTGGTTTCAGCATGAATGGGTCGGCTCGTCCGGGGTAGTACCACCCTCTCATAGAAAACCGACGTGAAGTAACAGTGCTTGTATTGTTGGGTTTCGTTCGGTCAATGAGAGCGCTGGAGGCCCACCTTCGCTCCCCTCTTCGCCTCTCCCTCCCCTAATCCCTTCCCCCAAAGGGTGGCAACGCATTTGCGACTCCTCTGGTGTTGTTAGTGTCCATGGACGATGGTGATTACTTTACAACAGGTCCCACCTGTTCGTTACCCACTTATGACATAAAAAAGAAGGTTTTTTAAATTGTATTTATTGAAGTTATACTTCTTTTGGCACGTTAGGGGGAAATGATGAGAGTAAATTTTTACGATACGCGCGCACACCGTCACGAAAAACAGATACCCTGAAGTTAGCTATAGTCAACATTTTGTTTCTTTGTATTAAAATTTTCAATGTATTAAATACCTTTTTTCTATTGTTAGCGTCGTTTTTCCTACAAACGTAGAATAAGGCGAAAGATAACATTTTTGAAAAGATTTTTACCTTGTTACGCCAAAGAAGTATAACTTCCGAACGCGTGTACATAAGTACACACACACTTTTTTTATACAAATTAATAAAATTGTAACTGTAACTACTATATTAATATTCTATAGTAAATTATGTTAGTTCTCATTACGAAACATTATATTACTTTTCAAGCGATAATTATAATTACATGAAAGTTAGTGACTGCTGTAGTTAATAACTGTGTTGCAGCCACTAATGCTCGCGCCAGAAACACTAAACTATTTAATTTATAGAAAATATATTTACTAGTTGCTCGCCCCGACTTCACACGGATGTACTAACGAAAAAAAATGAGATTAAATCATCTCTGTAGAGTACGACCATCTAATGAAATAAAATAATATCGGAACAACGGAACGTCAATCTGTCATTATTTTTGAAGATCCTCCTAATGTCTGTCTCATTCACTCACTTTTCTATATGGAATTTTTTTAACCCATTTTTTTCTTATTTCCGTACATTTTCTCAAATATTTTCTTTCATAGAAAATCGTGGTACTGAAAATTACAAAAACAAAAGAATTAACCATATTGGTACAAGAGTAATTTACCTAACAATATAATACCCCGTCCATTTTAAATCTTTGCTCTAATATGGGTTTTCTCCTTTTGTCAATACTCTGGCAAATTTTATATATATTAACAAAATTAACCTTTAACATATCACAATAACAGTTTTTCTTATGAAATATTTATTTATGTAAGGCATGATGTCTAGATAATGTATAGAAGAACTGATACAGTGATTCTCTCATAACTGACTTGACACTGGCAGAAATCGTATCTAGGAGACGTCATTATTATTAATAAGTTGAAGGTATAAGGAAGTGATGCCCTATATTCAACAATTAATTTTTATATAAACTGACTGACTGATAAATAAACTGATAAAATGAAAAAGTAAAGAAAATAACAATGCCTACCGAATGTAGATTCTTGAAGCAGCCTACAGTAGCAGAGTACCAGTCTAGCTAGTAAGAGCAGTCCTCTCCACAAGGCCTCTAACAGTCGGACGATTTCAAGGACGTCACTCTTGATCACGAACACGACTCCTGACATAGAAGTCGGCATCGATATGAACACACTCGCGTATACAACTTCACTTACACACACATTTCTTTACTTGACTTTAAACGAAACTGTAGTATACGAAATCATTACTGTTGAATTAATTCAAATTTTATGAATATTTATGTTATTAGTAATTTATTATTTGTGTGTAATATTTGGTTATAATAATTGCATTCTAAGAATTGTTTATGGGTATTTTTTTTATGTCGGTAAATATGTATGTGGAAATATGACTATACGTCTCTATAAATACAACGATTATTGAATTTATATACGCAACAATTTGATATCCGTGACTTCGTCTGCGTTGTTTATTATGTTAAAAATATACTTTATGTGCAGAGGAAAAAACATAAGCCCCACAGAGCTAACCGTTAGACCGTTGTGCTTATAAAAATTGTAAGTTCTTGAAATTTGAATACATATCTATTTAATTAGTCTGTCAGAAGTATAATAAAAAGAATGATCGAAATCAATCCAGTACTTTTTGAGCGATGCGCGCACAACCCAGGACCCTATCAATTTTATTTATATCGTAGATTGTTGTCTGTAATTAAACTAGAAATTTTTCTTAAGTCTGAATATCCTAAAAAGTGATATTATCCTCTGCTTTATATCACTTTCATATTTTAATATTACATTTTATCTTCTGTTTACAAGATCAATTTAATTCTGTTTCAATTTGTGGATGTTCCCACGTACGATTGGGATTTTATTGTAGCACAATCAGTTTTGATATATAAAAGAGAAATAAATCATACTTTTTCAATGTTCTGTAGAAAGTTAACTTTCCAAATGAATGCGCAATGGTGCGTTACAGGTAGAGAGTTTGATAAGCAAAATACGTTATCGTATGGAACTATGTAGTAGATAAAATAACTTTTTTAACAAAAAAATAATTGTCTTTTAAATGCTGTATACATATTTATTTAATGTCGTATTATATTGATCTATAATTATAGCAAAGACAAAATGGATATATATTTTTTTATCTACACTGTACTTTAAAATCATAAGGACATAACTCACAACAAACTACCGTACGTTTCAAGTTAGAAAATAATTGTCAAACCGCCATCTTGCTTCACGTCTCATATGCTACTTCGGTAAAATACTTACGATTGGAAAACAATAAGTTGTACAAATTATGTTTTATGTCACGTGACAACCAACTATAAATTTATACGGTGTTCTTACAAAAAAGTTAGATACTCGGTTTAAAAAGGTTTCGAATTAAATGCACCACGATCGCCCGAGGCAAGTTCGCGTTATCTTTTTTCACAAGTCTAACCTAACGTAACCAAAGCGAGTCAAAAGAGCAAGATGGCGAACATTCAGCGACCGCGGTGCATTTAATACGAAACCTTTTTAAAGCAAGTATTCAATACGTATATTTTTTTTTGTAATAATACCGATAGGTTTTAAAGGATTACATTTTTATTAAAACTTTGTTCAGAACGACAAATTAACTCACAAAAAATTGTTGTTCAATGTAAATAATAATACTACATAGAGGCATGAGTATTACATAGAGCTTTCACTATCTTAAACTAAAATAAAATAACTAAATAATTTTTAAGTACTTTATACACCACGTAGGCATCTAAAAACGTTTTTTTTTTAAATCAATTTAATATTAATTTAGATTTTGGTACATATTATATTTGTTTTTTTTAAACGACTTTTGTTGTTGACAGTATACTTTTAACAAGTAGTGATTGATATCATTTTCGACCCGATTATCTTCTCATTTGAAACACACATCGTAGTTTAAAGTTAAGCCCTTACACTACTATGGTAT
Organism: Antheraea pernyi; assembly: GCA_015888305.1. NCBI lineage: Eukaryota > Metazoa > Arthropoda > Insecta > Lepidoptera > Saturniidae > Antheraea > Antheraea pernyi. The sequence continues at coordinate 228,211 of MU158835.1, read as the reverse complement.
ATAGAACTGATACGGTGTTATTTCAAAAAAAAGTTAAATACGTATTGAATACTTGTTTTAAAAAGGTTTCGAATTAAATGAATTGCGGTCGCTGAATGTTCGCCATCTTACTCTTTTGTCTCGCTTTGATTACGTTAGGTTAGACTTGTGAAAAAGGATAACGCGAACTTGCCTCGGGCGAGCGCGGTGCATTTAATTTGAAACTTTTTTAAAGCAAGTATTTAACTTTTTTGTAATAACACCGATAAAGTTAATTCTGGGAGATCTTATCATTTGTGCGGCTGTTAGAAGAATTTCAATATTTACCTAATTTGAATGAGTGAGTACTTTATTGTACTTTTTAGTTTGTACACAGGCAAGTCAATGCTATCAGTCTAGTCTATAAATGAGGTCTATTCTACTTGCTAAACACATCTAGAAAACTAAAAAATTTAGTTTATTTCAATGGTTACAATGAAGCGAAGATACTACATATTCGCCACTTACGGCGAATTATTGTCGAAATTATTACGAACTTATTGTCATGGCAGACTTTTCAGTGTTGAACATAAGTGTCAGTGCGTGAGTGTCATTTATATTGTGTTATTTGTATATATGTATGCATATCAACTATTATAGGTAGAAAGAATGCAAACTAAATGTCAGATTGTGAAATAATGTCGTCACATATAAAAAATGGGACTAATGGACTAGTTTAATTAGTCAGTTTAATTATATTGAAATTAATTGCAATTAATATTACATGAGGTATGTAACGCTCTCTGCACAAGTGTCTTTCTTATAAACGAACCAGTAGAGCGCATGCGCGTGTCTGCTTGAATCCGTACAAAAACTTAAAACACCTGATAGCACATTTTGTATAATAACATCAAAGTAATTTAAATTATTCAGTGAGGTGTGCTGTAAGTGTTCTTTTTTTTTGTAATCCATAATAAAATAACTTGAAATATATGTTACGTATGAACTTCTAATATATTATTGTTAATAACTACTTACGTTGTTCTTGCGAAAATATTTTCTTGTGTAATTAGAATTAAGTGTCTTCTATTTTTTTTATTAGAAATTTTACTCATTTTAAAATTACACCTATTCTACTACTTCTAGTCCCTCTGAAAAAGTGTAGTAATGAATAGTTTAGATATACGCGAAAAAAATGCTATTTGACAGTATAAGTCCCGTGAAAATCGAATCAACCTAACAACACAAATTATCCTAATATCCCTAATGGTCCTAATCCTAATATCTCATAGAACACCGACGTGAAGTAACAATGCTTGCATTGTTGCATTTCGTTCGGTCAGTGAGAGCGCCGGAGACCCACCTCCCCTCCCCTCTCCTCTCCCTTTCCCTCCCCTAACCCTTCCCTCCAAAAGATGGCAACGCACTTGCGACTCCTCTGGTATTGTTAGTGTCCATGGACGGTGGTGATCACTTAACAGCTGGTGACCCATATGTTCGTTTGCCACTTATGACATAAAAAAGGGATATTTCAATTTTATTATAATTAAAAATTGTGTAATATATATTTTTTTTATTTGACAGTAAATTAACTTAAATTAAATTCAAAATTTTCATGAAAGAAACTATTATTTTGGCATGATTTAAAATTCATACGGTTACCTATGTAAAATTAAAATACACATTTATAAACGTAAATACTAATTATATCAGTTACGCCTAATATTGACTACAAATTATAATTACATGTAGGTAGAAGCTATATATTACTAAGAACATAATATACCCAACTGAGTACGTCGACGACGGCAAATATGGCAAAATAATTATCAAGTTCACCAATATAATTATGAAGTTAACCGTACTGATTTTTATAAGATTGACAAAAAGAACTAATTTCTGCAACATTAAGAGAATATCGGATATTGTGAAAATGTGAATAGAATTGAGGATACACGTTTCACACGATCGATTTGCGCAAACCACATCCTTACAAAGTTATTACCAAAGTGGACAAACACCAAATTAAGTCGATGTTATATATGATTATTTATATTACACAAGGTGATATAAGTTTTTTTTATAATTCTAAACAAAACAGGGTATTTAGCTACAGAATTTACTTGAAAAAATTGAGTTTTATTAAGAGGAATATATGCGATCAGTGTTAAGTGATATAACCAAGGATTCTCCGAATTCCAGCGTAATACACTAAAACCTACGAATTTTATTGTTTCAAATAAAAAAATACGATTTCGCAGTTTACGTTTAGAAGCGTTTTATAAAATGTATTTACACGTTGAATAATCAAAATGTTTTAGCAATACATTTTAATATATTTGTTTGAAAATTGAGAGTTACATTTAGTATAGAATATTTAGTAAAAATAACGATGTAGCACTTAAATTATACAAACACTTAACACAAATTTATATTCACACACATTATTTGTACACTTTTGATATTTGCAGACACGGCGAAGTAAGAACACGCATATTAGTATATAATTAAATACGATTGGTTTATTTTTTTAATTTTAAAACTATTATAAGGGCGTGATTTAGGGTAGTTTGTCCTTGTTTAAGTCGGACGAGCGCGGCGAGGTCCGCCAGCCGATACCGACTGGGCCAACGCCGCGCGAACTGTTCATTCAAAATTATGCAACGTGAACTAATATTACGGTATTATCGATAAACTATCAGGTAAAGTAACGACATGAACTCGTAAAAAAACTTATTGTTGTTGCTATTGCAGTAATAACAGTTTGCGAGAACGATTATAATGCTTTTATCTGAGTGAAAAATAGCGTGATTGTGAAAGTACGTAGTTTATACAACGTTTGTATTACAAACTGGTTGTGAACCGCGATGTCGTCCGCGTAGAATTAAATAAAACAATTTTATTCAGTATAGAAGGGTGTATGGGACGGGCTTGGTATTTGACACCGCTTTTTTAGGTTATTACATTTGCGAGGAACACTATTTCATGTTTAAAACAAAAGTAAATGTATTCCTTATAACATAAGCTATATGACAATGAAAGACCCGTCCAGATCGCTCCAACCGTTTCAGATATTAGCCGGAATAAAGGGTCAGACAGACAAACATTTAAATTTTTTTTTTTAATTATAAGTTTTATATAGGTATACTTTCTTGTCCATTTAGTAAAAAGCTTTTGTTTTACGTTAACAGACATTTCAATTTTATTTACGTGTTTAGATAAGATTATGTTTCAAGAAGTGGTATGAAAATGATACAGTATTAAAAGTTTAGTTTTATTACAGTAATAAACTCTGAACTATAGTTTATTATTATAAAAGTTTTGTGCTCCATTTCCAACTGGCATCATCTCAGGACCACTGGACTTGTAAAAGGGAAGTATTATTAATATTTTTTTTAGCGGTCACCCAAGTTCCGGGTAAAATTTCATAATTTCTAACCCACACAAATTTACTTCTGCGTTATCTATCCCAATTCGATGTAAATTTAATCGGGCATAGCGATGTTGAGCTGGAGTACGTTAATAGAACAATGTGAATTACTGTAAAAAGTTTATTTTTAAAACAAAACTTATTTTATGTGCTGATTAGAACATGGGTTAGAATATGAATAGGGTAGCCAATGGGTTTAGAAACTATAACGACTCATGTAAGAAATATTTATTATAAGCAAAAAAATTAGGTTACTTCTAAATAATAATAATAATAGCCCAATTTCTTAACACTTACTCAAACAGTTGCAGGTCAGTAAGTAAACACTATGTTATTTTTTTTCAAGATCATCAACAAGAAATGTAACATTGATTAGTTATTGCGTAGCGATTGTACGGAACTTGCATTACAATGTATACACTTACAGCAAAGCATGATTTCATATTGATTAACAAAAAGTTGTCTCATTGGCATTTCCCCTCGGGCTTACGCTCGCGCAACAAATAATCAACTAACCGTGTTTAGCCAATACCGATCCATTTAGGAAACTCAATTTAAACCAAGTAGACCGAAAATATATGCTGCATTATTTGCATAACCTGTCCTTGGAATCCGATGTGAGTGCGCGAGTATGTTGCATGATCTAACGCTATATCTTTTAAATGTTAACTAGTCATATGAGCTAACCAAATAACTAAGTGCCAACGTATGATATTATAAAAATGGATGAAAATATTCAAATTTCTACAAGAGATCTGAAACATTTCTAACATAAATATTTTATAAATATAAGCTTACTACAAATGCAATAATAGTAGCCGATTTATTACCGGTTCCAAATTACAAGTAAACGACGTGACTTCGCCGATTACCGGTTAGCAAATTTTTTAATTGCAACCACTAAACGTCTGTTACAAAACCAGTATCAAATAAAAGAACAATTTAATGGATCAATCGGTATAGGAGCAGTGGTGGCATCGACCTCAAATTACGCAACAATTGCCCGGCGTTCTATGCACATTCGACACACTAATTTTATAAGAAAAGATGAATAAAAATACTAATTGTTGAACATTATCTCATTACACCGAATGAAATGAAACAAAAATTTAACCACGGAAGTTATTTAGCCGTAAAGTCGTAAGACTTCCGTGTTTTTGCGCGTCGTATAGAGGATATGGCTTCGGTATTTATCGCCGTGGATAGACTATATAATTAAATGTATCCACAAACTGTTTCTGGTCGTTTAATTTTCAACCTTATTTTAATGCTATTAGATTCGTATTTTAAGTCACCGATTCCAATGTACACTGATGCTCGGTCTTTTCTTGACTATGTCCGATTAATATAATTGGAGACATTTAATATGGACATTACGTGAAAAAAATAAAATTGCATAAGTACGCCTTTCGACTTTTTAGATTATGTTAATCAGTCAAAGTTTTCAAAATCGGCTCATAGTTAACAATAATAAAAAATTGAAGATAAACATTTTAACAATAAAAGTAACTATTACCACTGCTTTCTCTTCCAATCATTAGAAGTCACGAAACGAAAACGATAGAGTGCACATAAAACAAAAAAGTAATAATTAGAGGCCAGTTGAAATCTGTACCTTAAATACATAAGCATTAAGTTGACCTAGTTTCTTCAGACTTACGTCTTTATGTCTCTTGGATACAGAAATATTTGTTGGTACTATTTTTCACAATCGGTTACAAAAATGTAAGTATAGTGTAATTTAAGACTTTAAAGGTGATTAACCTTACTGTGGGTTAAATAAAAAAAAAAGATTAATATTTAGAATGACACTAATGTAGTTACAGCGGAGTTCAAAAGAAATTCACTTAACATATTATGTTCCGAATATTTTAATGAAAGGTCATTAACGAAAGGTATTTGGTATAAGACGTATAAGACGATCCATCTCTGGGATCGGTCCCATGGGTCCAAGTCTCCAAGATGAGACGAAACCTGATCGTCTTGGCTTTGAGAATTCGTTCTGGGTATATTCCATTGAATAAAATTAACTATTTAATGAAAAGAAGCGAAAATAGGAACTGCGAAATTTGCCATCAAGAAGATGTGTATCATATTCTAATGGAATGTGTCCGGAACGATTCTCAAAGAAGAAAAAAAATAATAATAATACTTATAATATAGGCGTTTGTAATCAGATATTATCACGACCAGCATCGGAAGAAGCCAAATTAATCTATAATATGGTTGGTGGACGTCGGTATAAGGGCAAGAAAGTGATTGTAATATTCTGTTTTGAATTTAATTTTATGTTAGTATTTTGTAAGACAATTATAATAGGTCTCTTTACCTATGAAATTGCCGTTTTGTATGAAAAAATTTAAACGAATTTTTTGCCAACGCAGTGGCAGTTTATTGATTTATATATCTAAGTTGTTTTGTAAATTCTTATTGAATGTAATATGGATGAGGTTGGTATGTTCTCTTTGAACAAATCCTCGATGAAAATAAATAGAGAAAAAAAAGACACTAATATTGTATTGGGTTATCGTTGATTAACTTTTGTCAGAAAAAGAAGTTTTAGAAAAGAAGAGCAATAAATGTAAACTACGTGACTAATTCCTTTACAACTTTTTATTCTATACTTTGATTAAAGGAATAGATTTTAAATGTTTCAGGTTATTCGAGCGACTGAATATAAAGAATGCTCACCGTATTTTTAATCCACTCTTCGATCCAAATAAACAACGAGGCTCGAAATCTGGAATGAAAAAAAATATATATTTAGGTATCCTGGTATATGTAAGCAGTTGTTAGTAAAATCAAACCAATTTTAAGTTCATATTAAACTACATTAATAATATTGCATACGCTACCCCCCCCCCTCACATAAAGGGCAAACTTAAACTTTTTTTTCCACCTAATCTTCAGAATCAAATAGGTCCCCCATAACGCTTTAGTAACTACCGATTTAGCACACCCGGCTCCCCTACTATAAAGACCAGAATGCAGAGACAAATAAAAATATGCAATATCTGGAACGAGAGATTTGATTTTGTGAACTGGAGTGAATTCAAATGTAGCTAATTCTGGCGAATATATTTAGAATAAATATTTATGAAAATTGTACTGAGTTTATATATTTTAGGGTTGTCAGCATGACAATACATTAGGTTTTTTTAACTGACTACGCTATTGACCTTTTTTTTTTTTTTTCTACATGGGGGAATCCCTAACGGATATCCATCTCACCGGGCAGCAGAGGATGGATATGCCCGAGTCGCACGGACTAA
>MU158835.1:7584-220358 GCA_015888305.1 Antheraea pernyi | reverse complement strand
CATATGGGAGCACGCCGCGGAGCACCCAGTCGTAGCCCATGTTCCACAGGAGCGGTCCCAGGGCCGACCCCTGTGGAACCCCCCGCCCTGTGGCCCGCTGGACCATCCGCCCGTCGCCGTCCCCATAGGCGACCTCTCTACCATTGAGGTACGCCTCCAGCACCCGCCGCAGGTACGGGGGCACTCCGAAATATAGGAGCGCCTCCCGTATGACCCCATGCGGCAGGGTGTTGAAGGCGTTGGCAATGTCAAGTGACACCGCCAAAACCCTCTCCCCCTGGGAGGTCGCCTCTGCAGACAGCGACTTCAGGAGGCACAGGGCGTCCACAGTGGAACGCCCTGTCCGGAAGCCATACTGCGCGTCCGCCAGGTTCGGCCCCACACCCTCTAGGTGCTGGACTACCCGGGAGGAGATAACCCTCTCCAGCACCTTACCGGCGTCGTCCAGCAGAACGAGGGGCCGATACGCGGACGCGCAGTCCAGAGGGCGGCCCGCCTTTTCTATGAGGCAAAGCCGCCCAAGTTTCCAGGGCTTCGGGAACTGTCCGACCGTAAGGCACTGGTCGATACGCTATTGACCTAGCAAGGTCTTAACAGTTTCACCGGACTACACAATATATTAGTAGATTTATCAAAAGTAGGACTTTTGTGTTTGATTTATAATGCAGTCATGTTTAGAGACAACGACGGTATGCTCCAACAATAGATAAAATTTTAATGAAACTAAATATCAAACTATTTTACATATTTAAAAATTTTACATAATAATACGATAACTAAGAGATTGTAACAGAAAGAAAAATAAATCTCTAAATACTAATTGATACTCCAAAACCATATTTATATTATGAAAACTAACAAAGTAACAGAAAGAGAAAATAAGGAAATACTAAACTGATTAAAAGTCGTGGTGGCCTAGTGGTTTGACCGGTGGAATATGATTTCGATGTCCGCAGGTTCGAACCCCGGCATGTACCAACGAATTTTTCGTAATCCGCGTACATTTACTAATTTAAATTGGTAACACTATCGGCTGACGGTGAAGGAACACATCGTGAGGAAACCTGAACCTGAGAAATATTCTTGTGGTACTACTGTGTGTGGTTTTAGGGGTGTAAGGGGTGTCAAATAACATCTAACACTTGAGACATCCAAGCCAACCTCACCTGCACGTGGTGCACCCTGCTGAATAACGAACGAGGCAATGGCGGAAGCGGGGTGGTAGGGTTCTACAGCCTGACTGGGTCGCAACCACCATGTATATGGCGAAAAAGCCCGTCATAGTGATTCGCTTCTGCGGGTCGCGTTTCGGGATCAGCCTTATTGCATTGCATATCCAGCTTTTTGCAGGCCGGCATGACAGTGGCAACCAGCGATGGATAGTGTGTCAATCAGTGGTTGCCATTGTTTTTGGATTGTACTGTGCTTACCATCAGGCACAGTGCAGCCGTTTTGCCGTGCTACTATAAAAATATATATATATATATAGAACTGTGGATTTCTCAGAGTTTGAAATCGCCAATACGTCGTGGGCTGTCGTGGTGATTACGTCCATACCTTCCGTCGGGAAGAGGCCTATGGCCCTGCAGTGGGTCTCTGGTTGATGATGATGAAACCGATTTATACTGTATTTTGTGAATAGACTGATATGTCTCTATCGCTTTTTGAATTATTTTCGTTTAGTTGAGATAATGTGCTATGTGAGTTAATGATTATATAATTAAACTAACCTCTGCCCGCGACTTCGTCCGCGCAGAATAGTTACTTTGGGCTAACGCTAACACGCAACGGAAGCTCTCACAAGAACAAAAAAAAACGATTTTGACACATTCTTCATAAGTGCTCCGCTCCTGTTGGTCTTAGCGTGTAATATATTGCCTATAAACTTCATCGATAAATGAGCTATATAAGACTGAAAGAGTTTTTCAAATCGGACCAGTAGTTCTTGTGATTACCATTTACAATGTCACAAAATCACAACGTCACTAACTCACAAACTTTATTTCTTTACCTCTTCATAATATTAGTATAGAGTATAAATTGATTTATGTTGGGACAAATATCACAAGAAAATGTATGCAGTTTATTGAATATTAGCTGACCCGTGCCCACTTCGTTGTGCGGTATTAGGCATTATCAAGCTACAACTTTTTTTTAGAACTCAATCATATATCTCTCATCGTTAAGGCAGCGTTCGTAAGAAACGTATTCGTTCGACCATTTTGACTCCGACTCCCCAGATATTACCCCCTACAACCTCACAAACTTTACCTCTTTATGATATTAGTATAGATAATATAATTAGTTAATAGATTCTGCCCGCGACTTCGTACGCGTGATATGGTTATTTTGGGCTAAGATGCTACGGAAGCTCTGAAAAGAAAAAATACCCCTATTTTGCAACTTTCTTTATTGCTGCTCCACTCCTATGGATCTTAGAGTGAAGATATATAGCCTATAACCTTCCCCAATAAATGAGCTATATAACACTGAATTTTCCTATTCAGACTAGTAGTTCCTGAGATTACCCCCTACAAGGTCACAACGTCACAAACTTTACCTCTTTATAATATTAGTATAGATATAGATGTTATTTATAATATTAGTATAGATATAGATGTTACTTATAATATAGTTATAGATATAGATGTTATTAAGTATTTTAATATTATGAGAAAATAGATAAAACAATGCGTTTTACAATTTAGCAAGTTTACCGTAAACATGTCATTAGATCCGGAGCGAATGGAATGTTAGCGTGCGGTAGAAAGGTCAGCGACAAGCAAAATCGCTAACTGTCTTACTGCGTTCTATTTTCGATACTGAAATGTTGTATTCCATGTCACAACGTCACCCTGTATGACGTATTTTACGTTATGTCGCGTGCTTCTGTATAGGTGTTTTGTTCTGTCACAGCAATTTATGAATATTATCACTACTAATTAAAGAGACTCACATCTGTCTGTTCGAGATAAACTCAGAAATTACTGAACAGATTTTCATGCGGTTTTTACCAGTATTTTGTCAAGGGTTTTTTTTATCAGGACGGGACAACGTCCGCCGGGCCCGCTAATATGTTATAATTATATTACAGCTGTAATATAAAACTTAAAATATTACTTTTTTATTCATATCCTAACTAAATAAACGAAAATATGTAAGTTTGTTACACTTTCAAGCCGTAACTACTCAACCGATCATTGTGAACATTTTGCCAGACTCATTGTACAGAAAATGAGATAGTGTACCTTTTGTAGTCCGGTGAAGCTGTTAAGCCCTTACTAAGCCAATAACGTAGTCAGTTCAAAAAAGAAGTGTACCTTTCATACAGAAAAAGTACTGTTCCTGAGAAACAAGTTGAACCTACATTAAAGCGAGCAAAGCCGCGGGCGAAAGCTGTTGTAATTTTTTTTTAAATATATCATAGGAGGCAAACGAACAGATGGGAACGCCTGAAGTGATCACCACCGTCCATAAACACCAGCAACACCAAGGGGAGTCGCAAGCGCGTTATCAGCCTGTCTTTGGTGGGGGTGGTGTCCGGCAATATCACTAACCGAACGTAACGCAGCAAGCACTTTTACTTCACGTCGGTTTTCTGTGAGAGGGTGGTAGTACCCCGGGCGAGCCGACTCATTTATGCTGAAGCCAGTAATTGCTTCAGCGTGCCTCTACCACCTCACAAAAACCTCTCTCCCTTAACAATTAAACCGGAAGTACTCTAAAATATTAATCTACTAGGTGTACTCGTCTCTTTTCTAGAAATTTGTTATTGAACCATATTGTTAGGCACTTAATTTTCATAAGAAATCCGTTATTAAATAAATTAGAAAAAAAAAAACTTATCTTGAGTCGTGATAGTAATCTGACGCCAACATTTGTTAAGAAAGTACGGTTACGATTTCGTACAATAAAAATATGCATTTGATTAATCTTCTTTTTTAATTTAGAATGAATGATATTTAAGCATTTTTGTATAATTAACTACAATTTAATTACTGCGGCTAGTATATTATTAAATAAAATAAGCAGAGTATGAAGCAAAAAGAATATTATATACATAAATCAATTAAAATTATCGATACTTCGGATTAATTCAGAATAACTAAAGCTAGTGGCATCGTCTTGTGATTTCGTTATAAAAATATATAAGTAGGCACTTATATTATAGACTTTAGATGTGTTTAGGTTTTAGTGGTGGTGATTTAGTGGTTTGACCGGTGGAATATCAATCCCATGTCTGCAGGTTCAAACCCTATATACTAACCAATTTTTCAGAATTCCCGTATATTAACTAACTTAAATTGGTAAGTTTAAATTGGTATCGGCTGACGGTGCAGGAAAACATCGTGAGGAAACCTGAACCTGAGAACTGTTCTCGTAGCACCTCCGTATGTGGGAAAAATATAGAAATGTGGATTTCTCGGAGTTTGAAATCGCCAATACGTCGTAGGCTGTGGTGACTTCGTCCATACCTTCTTTCGGGAAAAGGCCTATGGCCCTGCAGTGGGTCTCTTACAAGCTGATGATGATCGTGAGAAAATGTGAACCTGAGAAATGTTCTAGTGGGAATAATTATATCTATAATCATTCAATACGTGAAAAAAATATAGAACTGTAGATTTCTCGGAATTTGAAATAGCCAGTGCGTCGTGGGCTGTGATGACTTCGCTCATACCTTCCTTCGGGAAGAGGCCTATGGCTCTGCAGTGGTTATCTTACAGGCTGACGATAATGATTATAGACTTTAGATATTTGAAATAGAGTTATGATATTATAACGTCGAAACATAGGAACGTAATTTCCAATTATTTTGTTGTGATTTACGCTTTTGTTTCTGATGTATGTAGTTTTATTAACACAGTTATAAGAAGTTCATACAAGGTTTATAAGATATCTGTTTTTAAGTGTATGTAATTCGACCACGCGTGCCGATCGTCTCGCTGCAGTTGCGATCGATGCCAGTAATATCAATTGCTTTATGATATTTGTATTGGCTACTGAGCTGTGTCGCAATAGGCTGTTGATAAATTTATACTTCTATACTAATATTATAAAGAGGTAAATTTTGTGAGTTTGTGACGTTGTAAGAGGTAATCTCAGGAACTACTGGTCCGATTTGGAAAATTCTTTCAGTGTTACATAGCTCATTTATCAGGGAAGGTTATAGGCTAAGGCCCATAGGAGCGGAACAGCAATGAAGAATGTTGCAAAATCGGGGTATTTTTTCCTTTTCAGTACTTCTGCTGCGTTTTAGCGCAAAATAACCATTCCACGCGTACGAAGTCACGGGCAGAAGCTATTAACTAATTATATTATCTATACTAATATCATAAAGAGGTAAAGTTTGTGAGGTTGTAGGGAGTAATATCTGGGGAGTCGGAGAAAAAATGGTAAAACGTTTCTTACGAACGCTGCCTTAACGATGAGAGATATATGATTGAGTTCTAGAGAAAAGTTGTAGCTTGATAATGCCTATTACTGCCCAACGTAATGGGCACGGGTCAGCTAGTATTTAATATATTGGCAAACTGGTAAGCACACAATCACACAATCGTGTAACATGTATAGAACGAAACATAATATTACATTAATTTGTGTGTAATCTTTTTATTGAAGTGAAACTTGTATTTGCGACTTCCAACATAGGTTGCGTTAAACGTTTAACGATACCATGGAGGGGGTATGAAAGCACTGTTGCGTTAAACGTCAACGCTCCTGGGGAGGGGGAATAGAAAGAGACAGAGCGAGAAAAATAATCAAACATTTCGTATCTTACTTTAGTTATCATAGTCTCATTGTAAATGTTATAGATTTGGATATTTCTCCACTCGAAAATGATAATTAAAAGATGCGATCAATTGTGAATTGTAAGCAATGTTAATAAAGTTTGTCTTAAAGAAACGATATGATTTCACTAAAAATCAATATCTGCCCCTTCCTATTTTCATTACCACATTACGAAGTCTCACTTCTTCCGCGAGGAGGAACTATTTTTTTTTGTTATAACGCATTTAAGCAGTGATGGCCCCGTGGTTAGCTTTCGGCTTCGGTGAAGGAAACCATCGTGATAAGAAACATAGCATTTTTGTTAAGCTCGCCTGATTAGCTACCACACTCAAATAGAGAATATGTCGCCAAACACCTATGGACGTGTTCCGGGCTGCACTTGGAAGCTGTTCCTGGGTGTACCGTGATTATCAGTTTAGACTACATCGTCAGGTGATGTTTTTTTTTTTTTTGTTATAAGTGGCAAACGAACAGGTGGGTCACCTGCTGTTAAGTGATCACCAACGTCCATGGACACTAACAACACCAGAGGAGTCGCAAGTGCGTTGCCATCTTTTGGAGGGATGGGTTAGGGGAGGGAAAGGGAGAGGAGAGAGGAGAGGGGAGGGGAGGTGGGTCTCCGGCGCTCTCACTGACCGAACGAAACGCAACAATGCAAGCACTGTTACTTCACGTCGGTTTTCTATGAGAGGGTGGTACTACCCCGGGCGAGCCGACCCATTCATGCTGAAACCAATAATAGTTTCAGCGTGGCTCTACCACCATAAAATGTTGTGGTCAAATGCTAAAAACCTATAAAGCAGGGGTACCCAAAGTGTGCGCTGTACAAACTAAAGAAGGGCGCCGTGAAGCATTTCTTTTAACCTTACTCCGGTAGCTTAAGTTATTCACAGGTAGATCGTAAACCATTAAATTCCCAGCACGCACAAATACATGTTGTGGATGTTTTAATATCTTTGCCTATCAAAATGGTCTATTTCGATCAGCTAGTTAGGTTAGGGTGCCGTGATAAAATACTACATTTAAGTGCGCCGCGGACTGAAATTTTGGGAGCCGCTGCTATAAAGTATAAAATATGCAATTTTTATATACAACATATTATTGAAAAATATTAATTTCTCTAGTTTTGTTATACATTTATGTGCGTTTCTAATCATACGACATCTACCTTGACATCGTTTTGTAGAAATGAGCAATAGTGTGAATAAACACATAGATCTAAATTAATAAAAACAGAAATATAAGCAGTTATTTATTAATTATAAATCTTAATATACGTGCCAATACGTCGCGCCACATTCATATTCAGGAACAAAGTCTATTACTGTATTCCAGTACAAGTTAATCTGCCAATGAAAACAAAGAGGTTTCGTTTGTATCTTTTCATTTCGAACTTCGCGCTATGGTTGAATTTTAGATATTTTTTTTATTATCGACCTAATAAAAAGAACCTAATAAATGTGTAAAAAATAAGAAGATAATTATATATTTCGTCTGATTAGTTCCGAGTGTAAACTTACAGAGCACACCGTCGATGCTATTATTTTGCACTATTCTTACGGGCCGCATAATATATTGACCACGGGCCGCGGTCTGCGCACTGCTGGTGATAGCTTAGTGATACACACATGGATACCTACATATGTGGGTCACGAACTCAAACAAGTATTTCGAATGTGGCAACACTGCTAAACTAAACTAACCATGTTTAAAAGTTAGGAAAAAATCTCTTCTTCCATGTGTACCCACTGTACAATTGTGCAGATCAATCGCTTACGTAGGAAATGTGGCAACACTGGTAAACTATACTAGCCAAGTTTGAAAAGTAAGTGATAAACAAAACTCTTCCTCCATGTGTACCTACTGTACAATTGTGCAGATCAACAGCTTACGTAGGAAATGTCAGACAACGGTACGGTAAGTTGTTATAGATAACAATACCGTTTTGTTCTATTTATTTTCTCAAATATAAATATGATAATGCTACATCTTGTATTATTTATATACGGCCCGAGTGTCGGCAACTATGAAACTATTCGTTTTGCTACCGGGTACGAGAAATCCGAGAGATCGCTCTAATTAACCCAACATACGCAATGGTGCGAATAATGTATGTATCTAATTTCTACATTCAGTAGTTTGTACGGAAATGAGCATTTGTTCATTATTTACATTAAGAAAATAAACACGTAATTCATAAGGTCTTTAGAATTATGAATTGGATTAATTAAACGCAATAATATAAGGGAAAATACGCTATTGAGTATATATGGTTTTTGAGTTAATTAGTTGTCATTGTCACCCGCCCGTTTTGCTGTGAGTAAAGTATTCTATGCATACTTAATATATAATAATAACATATTGACTTTCATGTCAAATTTCATTAAAATTCGTTCAACTGTTCAAACCTTTTTGTAGAAAAAACGACACTAACAATAGAAAAAGTTGACTATAGCTAACTTCAGGGTGTCGGTTTTTCGTGACGGCGTGCGCGCGCATCGTAAAAATTGTCTCTCATCATTTTTCCCTAAAGCGCAAAAAGAAGTAAAACTTCATAAATTTACTATATGTAGCCAGTTTATTGAAGAAAGACTCGCGGAGAATGAAATTCGCCGCAAGTAAAACCATAGGACATGAGTAGCTAATAGTATATTAATTCATTGAATGATTACAGAATAATTGCGGCGCCTACGGTAATCGAGTCGATCCTTATTAGGTTTATGGTTGGACTACTAACTGTTACAGGATTAGTCATGCTGATTATTATAAAAGTCATCGGTTAGGAGCGGTAGGCGTGTGACCTATCGCTGTACATGACAAAACACATTTGTTTAAGCCTAGTGACGTCATAAAGTTTCTGTTTAGACACCTGTACTCTATCGGTAATGAATCTTTTTCAGGGTCTTTAGATATATTTTTGTTTTTTATTTAATGGAATTTTGTATTATATTACGTTTACCTTTGACATTGGCGTTTTGTTTATAAAATCAATTTTTTTAATGAAAACATATCGCTCTTTAAGGTAAAAAAAGATATAGGTAACCATTGATATACAATAACCCAAGAAGCACACTTAACGTCTCGCAGCCGGCACACAAAAATGAGTGCATAATTTTGAATTATGCGGTCATTTCAAATAGTCCCGCGTCGCTTGCGTCCTTGTAAAAACAACTTAAAATCATTCAGGTAAGGTTGAATTTGTGAAATTATAACTTTATCGCATAACTATAACCACGTATGTATATTGGAGTTTTTGCCGACGGTTTTGGATGCTACTATTATTGGATACTGTGTGTCTTGTGTTGTTATATGTCAATGTAGATAACTCAGAAATTCAATTTTGTGGGGAAATGTGTTCAAAGTTTAACAAAGAGTACACGTTCAGTAATTTAATTTATCTTAAAAATAAATGAAGCGCTTAAATTAATTCTAAAAGTAGGTATAAGTAATGTAATTCCATTGTCATTTGGTCGTTGTAGAAAATATCACTATTATTGTAATAGAAATAAATTTCAATAAACATTAAAAAAAGTTGGAATTAATTAATAATTTTTTTTATAAAACATGTTATCAAATAATTCGAATGCAGACAGAGTAACCGTATAATGCACTACAATAAGTAATTAGCATAAAACTGAATTAATCGCAATGTCAACGAAAAAACTACGTAATTTGTTAAAATAAAATTACCTCAATCGAATGAATGCATACTTTAAATAAATTTAATGAAATATACTTAATATAATTTATTAAAACATGGGCTTATTTTATTTTACACTATTTACTACCTATCTTGGGAGATTACGTTTTTCTTACATTTAAATTTTAAAAAAGAACAATAGTCTTCTATTTTCGTAGTTTTAATCGTATCGAAGTTTGAAGAAACTGGACGTATTATTCTAGCAACGTTAATTTACCTTCTGCAGGAAACTCGATAAATATAAATTAATCGTAAATCCTTTTTTGATTAAAATAGCAATATATCAAATTATTGGATCTTCTAGCCTATCTATGCATGCATTTTAATGGAACTTCATTGATGCTGCTGCTATAAAAATCTGAAGACGGAAATCGATGAACTCTTTAAAGACGTTTATTTTTAACACTTCAGATGTGAAATATTTCCCGTATAAAAAGTTATCCAAACTAAAAAAAAAACGTCATTAGGCTCCAAAGCCGAGGTGTGCCGCGCACCCTTGAGCTAGTTGTCAAAATAAAATCAGCCAAGTGCCTTAAGCGCTCGGCTTAGTAGCCCGGTGAAGCTGTTAAGACCTTGCTTGATCAATAGCGTAGTCAGTTCGAAAAAAAAAAAGAAAAAAAAAGTCATTATGGTTATGAGGATTGAGCGTTGTAATGAAGGAGTGGAATAATCGCTAGTTTCGGTTGTTTGATAGTGAGCTTGCCCATCATCATTTGGAATTCTTCAACATACACCTCTGTAATAACTTTAGGCTAGGTCTCAAGAAGCTGTAATTAACAAGGCAGGTACAGGCCCGCCATACACTCATAAGCGGCTTCTGTTTACTCAATTTGCTTTTAAGAAGAAGAAAGAAAGATATATTTATTTAATGCATACAACACGTACTTACAAGAATATACATAAATACAAAAAACAAGAGAGACAAGTGTTGCATGTGGTGAAAAGGTCTTTATCTCAGCACAAGCTGCAAGCTTCCTTGTGGAAGCGTTGCAGCGCCGGTTTTCAGACAAAGCCTGCTGTATATTAATATATAGACGTTAAGATATTAAGATGTGATTTGGCTGATTTTCCTGTGTCTGACTAGTTCGATTATCATACAGGATCTACTTTTTATAATAAGATGTAATCCGATTCAAAATCCACTCGTTTACGGCAAGCTTTGACGCGATTTTTGTTGTTTTGTTCAGTGACTCCAAACGGTACTCAATCTCTGAGCTTTTTTTTATTTTATTTAAATTAAATGAATCACTATTGTTTTATTACTTACTTTGAAGTCTACTGTTAACTGTGACGTGATTTGAGATGGATCTATGGCTTTTAATTCACCATTATCAGCTTTCGGACTTGGCCACAGGGCTAACTGTTGAGATTAAAATTGTCAGAATGGAAACGAACAAACAAAAAACTCATCGTGCGTTAATATGCGTTATCTGGTAATGACGCGAAATTCGATTTGTCCACAGTCACGAAAACAACCGTATCTAAGAATAATCAAGCGACGGGAAAATATTCAATAATTAACCTTTTAAAAGGTCATAGTCTATATATAATGAAAATACACTACTTTTGTGGCTCAATTACGTCAATATATTGACGAAGTATATTTATAGAAGGAACGGAATTTTGATATATTGCTCTACTTATTTTTTGGATTCGATTGGCCCTTTGTCATCTTTTTAATGCTCAACGAAACAGACGGGAATCAGCGAGTAATTCTAAGTAGAAAGAAAAACACCACCACCAGTTTTTTTAAATTTTATACTAGCCAGTATGAAATCGGTAATTTTATAAGTAAGGACTTAATAGTATAAACGCGTAGTATTTTTCTTCTTTTCCAAACAAACGAATAGCATATAACCCTTATACTGCTATGCTTTGTGAATAATATAATTATATCTGTAAAACAAGAAAAAGAATCAACTAGTGAAAAAACTAATAAACCTTCAGAAATATTCGAACCTTTTGTGATATTTTTTCGACGGTTCAGGGAACAATGAGTCTTCCGTTACAGTTTTAAAATTATTTTAAATATAATTGAAGTCGTTTATAGTAAGGACACTCAATAAAAACTTAATTTATACATAAGGAAGCTCACAAAGTAAATTACAAGGAAAAATAGTGGTTTGAGGTCTGTAATATTCTTATATGTTGATATATTGATAGCTTGCAAATGCTGAGGGATCCATAAATCGCTTACAGTAATATTAAATTTACGATAACGTCGACTGTTCCGAGCCAGTACCTAAATATCGAAACGACGAATATAAACTAAGATCAAACTCATAAATCTTAGTACAATAAGATTAATCATATATAGAACAGGAAAGAAAGTGTACACACTCTTTATTTTATCGTACTTTTAACTTTTATAGTCGTGTTATCTTATTGCCGATAACATTGTTTGATATTCGTAATTGTTCTTTATTAATTTACCTTTTTAATAAGCAATTCTAAAGTATTCTATATTCAGTGTATTGTAACTATTAAGGTACGGTAAAAATACTATAATCATCGTGAGTTTCAAGCTGTGTACAAGTTTGTTCATGGTTGTTCATTATTTCTTATGTGTGATTTTGTTTATTTTCTCCTAAATTTAAGTCCGGCAATGTTACCGTATGTTATAGTTGACTTTGCCATAAAATATTTTGGCTCAATTCGGTATTAAATTGCACTTATAATATAAATATTTTACCATATCTAAATTCTCTACAAAATTTACTATAAATATATTTGATTTTATTTATATGTCTTGATATAATTTCGTATAATAAATTCGATTTAAACATCGTTGTGCGGAATAAAGTGGCAATGCTGCCTGGTTTTACGGTATGATGATGGTGGATGAATAATAGGAATAGAGGAAGACTGAAAAAGGTACGAATGGATTGTGTTAAAAATTATATGTGTATAAAAGGTGTGAATACTGAGATGACATATGACAGGGGAGAATGGAAAAAGAAAACATATGACGAACCTACTTTATTAAAAATTTTATACGAAATAAAGTTAAAATATCATTATAGGAATTTAGAATTGGCATTTATTTGTTCTTCCATATTACAAATAGATAACATTAAGTATTTATACCTCAATTTCTTTTCTGTTCAGCTACGGCCAGAGCGGCCTAAAAGTTTGGCACGGACCATACAAGTATATTATCTGTTAATAACTACGTCCGGTACCGCAATGACATACCCGAGAGGCGAGACTACAACGCCACCCGGGGAACCACTATTGACCTGCGATACCGCGCTATTGACTATATCGGGGGTGTTACTAATGACCTCGAACGCTATTGGTCGGCTATTCATTATTCACCCCGGTGTGAGACTACATTGGTGGGAGCTCAGCATATAAAGGGCAAGATGTCGCTGATCTGCACGCACTCCTATGTGGAAGTTATTGTAAGGCGAAGCTCTGCCCGGATGAATAGTTACAGTACGTTCAGAGTGTTTATTGGTGTTCCTGACTGGCTGGCTGATTATACGTATTGTGTAACATATCTATATCTTCTATATATACATATACTAAGAATGTAAATCTAACTTATACTTTTAGATTTTTGGTTTAAAAAAAATGTTGCAGTAGTCTAGGAATAAGTAATAAAAAACATTTTAATCATTAGAAATGTCTGTCTGTCTGTTTGTTTGATAACGCATGACTGCTAAAGTACTGCGTTCACGATAAAAGCTCATCAAAAAAACATAAAGCAAATCCTCGAAAATATCATTTAGTCTCGGTGACATTAAAATCGCTTTAAATAGGTAAAGTTATTGTAATTTTAATAACGACGACTTAATTACGAGATATAATAGATAAGTAAATGGACTTAATACATTCAGATGATTTTATTAGTAATTGTTTTTTATGTTAGGTTCTACGCAGACGGAGTCGCAGGCACATCTAGTTATACATATATACTAACTGTATATATCACTGCGAGCGGGCCGAAAATATATTTATAAATGTAGTTAAGTAATAAATTGCATCGACCAATATTAACAGCTATCATACTTAAATCTTCTTCTTCTTACCCTTATCCCACATAAGTAGGGTCGGTACAACATGTTTCTCATGTTGTGGTATATGATTTGGCTTAATTTTTACGATCGGCCGCCTGCCTGACATCAACCCTCCTTGGGATTATTTTGTTGTACCACTGTATGTATGATTATTATTATATAGTTAAGACATCAGGGCTCTTTTTTTAACCTTAAAATATTTTCCGTTCCGGTTAAAAACTAAGTTCTTCCAGATTATGGTTTGCTTGCTATATTGCCATTTTTTTCTCAGTATTCGTGGCTTCAGATTCTTCACAGTAATAATAATATAATATTAGATATAATAAACCATTATAAAAATACAAAATATGAAAACTATAATAGAAAAATAGATGCAAATAAAATTACATGTCAAGTAATACATGTAAGTTATGTCAGCTATCATACTTAAATGAGTTTGTGAATTTTGTTAACGCATTTACCTTGTCATTACAAAAAAGTTAAATACGTATTAGATACTTGGTTAAAAAAAAATCCTAATAAATGCACCGCGCTCGCCCGAGGCAAGTTCGCGTTATCCTTTTTCCAAGTAATACATGTAAGTTATGTCAGCTATCATACTTAAATGAGTTTGTGAATTTTGTTAACGCATTTACCTTGTCATTACAAAAAAGTTAAATACGTATTAGATACTTGGTTAAAAAAAAATCCTAATAAATGCACCGCGCTCGCCCGAGGCAAGTTCGCGTTATCCTTTTTCACAAGTCTAACCTAACGTAACCAAAGAGTTTACGTACGACCACAGAGCACGTGTCATTTTATTGTCAACAATAAACGCACCGTTTACTAATGTTTTTATAAATACCTTGATTTAATAGTATTAATGGTATATATAAATTGACAAATTAAACTAGAGACGAAGTTCTTAAAATTCTATGAGTTCAGAACGGATACCGGGTATACTGTATTGCAAAACGAGGTAACGCTTGGAACTTGTGACCCAATAATAAGTTAAATGGGCCCCTACCGATGTGCATCAACGCTCACAGCCTGTGTCTGACGCTTTTTGTATGTTAGATATCTATATATGTTTGAAATCAGTGATTTACATTAGATTTTGAATATTATATATGTCACTGAACTCCTCCTAAACGGTTGGACCGATTTTGATGAAATTTTGTATGGGTGTTCCAGTGGCTCCGAGAAAGGTTTAGATTGGATCCGATAGGTAGCGCTGCGGTTTTTTTTTAAAATATTATTATCAAGGCAGGACAACGTCGCTCGGCCAGCTAGTTTATTATAATACGAATAATCCATACCTAGTAAGGAAGGAAATGACCATATATGAAATTGTTTCTGTTATTTATATACCTGTCTTGACAAATTTGCTTAAACCCTACTAAGGCAATTGTGTATGGTCTCTTTGATAAGGAATTTAGTCTTGAGATAATAATTAGTAGGTTATACAGAGATTAAACACCTACAAGGCCTATGGTGCACATTAAACGAGTTATACATTCATTATTGTAGATAATTTTTATAAAGGAACATGTTTGGAAAGTTCAGTGTACATTCATGGGTTTGATGTTATTGCGCTATAAAATATTCATATAATTGTAATGTTAACTTAATTTATCAAACGTTTGCAACAATGCGTGTCATACTTTCCAAGTGAAGTTGTTTGCGTTATATAACGCTGAATCATTTAGTACTTTGCCTTAACGCAAGCATAATATGAGTTTATAAATAGCTAAGCAAACAGAAAACACAACTCCTAAACGTAGTCATCGCATGAAATTTGAGGAACAGTATAAATATGATGTCATATTATCAGAAAAATGTCTAAGAAATTTTACTTTACGGTACTTTATTATATTTGATAACCTATTTTAATATATAGTTTTAGAATGTTATTACGTGTTTTATAATACACTAGCTGTGCCCGCAAATCTGTCCGTAGGAACCTAATGTAATAAAACAGTACTAATAAAATCATCTGAATGTATTAAATCCATTTACTTATTAATTTTTCTCTTGTACTTCAGTCGCGTCGTCACTAAAATTAAAATAACTTTTAATAGAGTCAACCGACTTTAATCAAACCAAGACTAAATGTTACTCGAGGATTATTTTTTTTTATATTATAGAAGGCAAACGAACAGACGGGTCACCTGATGGTAAGTGATCACCGCCGTCCATAGATACTAGCAACACCAGGGGAGTTGCAGGTGCGCTGCCAGCCTGTGTTTGGAGGGAGGAAGGAGTGGGGGAAAGGGGAGGGGGGAAGAGGAGATGGGCCTCCGGCGCTCTCACTGACCGAACGAAACGCAACAATGCAAGTTACAAACTGTTAAACTGTTACTTCACGTCGGTTTTCTGTGAGAGGGTGGTACTAACCCGGGCGAGCCGACCCATTCATGCTGTAACCAGTAGTAGCTTCAGCGTGGCTCTTTATGATTTTCTTGAAGGGTGTATCGTGAACGCAGTACTTTAGCAGTGATGCGTGTTCAAACAAACAGACAGACATTTGCAACAATTTTTTTCACAAAAATCTAAAAAGTACAGACACGTTAGATGTAAATTCTTATTATAAGTATAAAGAAGATAGATTGTATAACCTAATTTTCTTTTTGTGTTCTATACAATTCGGTATTGTCCTTTGAACCTTTCTATTGGTTAAACTCGGGATGGTGATATGTCTATGATTTAGAATTACTTATATCATTCATTGCGTTCATAATTCGGTGCAACAATTATTTCTCAAGGCGTTTGTGTATTTGTGAATTATACCGGCATTATACATATGTATCATAATAATACTACCATATCATAATAGCTGTCCGCACCAGCTTCACACTGTCTGGTTTTCACATCTATTGGCACTCCGAGCAATAGAAGATATACATGTTTATATCTTTTGTTAATTAATCAAACAATGATAGGCTCCAAGATACTACGCGACACTAGTCTGGCGCAAGCGCAATACGTCACGAGCATGTCGAGGTCATAGGTGACGCGAAGGTATAAGTTTTTCGCCTACTAAAAAACGCTCAACGCGGTTGAATCAGTTTTCACTTCAAAAAAAGTTTAACCAATAGGCTTAACTAATAGCCTTTATAAAGTGAAGCGCATACATAGATTCGGCAATAAATTTCTATTTATATCGGTTTTATAAATGCGATTTATTGTATTTACTTTCAATTCAATTTATCGGTCCAGTGTTTCTTTGTTATATCGATTCTGATCATTTCTACAAGACTATTACGTCTGCATCCAATGTTGGCTTGCGTCCAAGATCCTGGACACATTCCCTCGTTATTCACTCAATGCGAAATAGTCTGAGTCGGCAGGGATATAAAGTATACTATTATCGTTAGCTACATAGGGTTTGTGGCGTCGCCGAGTCTGCTATGCGCGATCTGTTATAACAGTTAATTTTATGATCACCATTTATTTTGAGAATTCTGAACGCCTTTCAAAATACAATCAACATAAAGACGATCATCTGTTATAACATTTAATTTTATGAACACCATTTATTTTGAGAATCCTGAACGCCTTTTCAAAATACTATTAAAATAATTATAACTAGAATAATATAATTACTACTACCCATTACTTCCCCATTCTTAGTAGCCGCAAACCACTCTACATGTAAAAAACAATAGTGTAAAATTACTAATCAAATATATACTGTAATTATAGCAAGGTTTAATAAATAACAAGACATATTTTAAATTCTAATTTTGCATGTGTGACAAATGAAAATTTAAAAGAATAATGTATGTATGTATATATTAAACGTCTTGTAAGATGAAACAGTAGTTTTAATTAAAGTTAAATAGATAATGTTATACAATTAAGAAAAGACAGTTTTCAACAAAGTTAATTTATTCTTCGTGTTCCGGCATGTGGTTTATAACTTTTTAATTACATTTTAATGCGCTGTTTATACGTGTGGTTAAGACATTGTCTTCTTTAGTTGTATGGAATTTGAGATATATCTGAAAATAGACTTCGTTATAGGTATTTGACATCGTCGCCTTGTGAATACTGTATGGCTTACTTTAAAAATATTTAGTCTGTAATATCTACTATATGATATTTTTACCCACTATATGATATCACTATGATTTGAAAGTAATAGAATACCCATTCTAATATTTCTACTACTCGGGCGAAGAGTTTTAGACGTAAAGCTTCAAATAAAGGAATAATAATTCCGTGGTAAGCGCGTTCGAATATTGTAACAATCGACTGTTGTTGGAACCTCACGTATCTGGGCTGATGCTCCTGTCCACAAGCTTCTTCCTTTGGACTCGATGCAAAAACGAATTATTCGCAATGTTTACGATCACGAATTGACATACGGCCTAGAACCATTGGAATGTCGCAGAGACATTGTCTCTATGTGTGCTTTACCGCATGTATAAAGGAGATCGTTCTGAAGAACTTTTCGATACGGTGCTCTCATCGCCATTCCAAATTCGCACCACCCGCCAGTGGCTAGTTGCTTATCCACATACCCTTCTTCATAGCTTCTGCACACGCTAGCGCTGTGGAATGGGTTGTCTGGTACGGTGTTCCCACAGGGTTATGACATGGACTCTTCAAGAAGGGATTAAAACACGCTCTTCAATGTCGGCAACAAAACGGTTATGCCTAATGTTGCACTTGTCTATGGGCAACGGTAGCCATTTAACATCAGATGGGCCGTCTGCCAGTTTGCTGCCATTCGGCATAAAAAATACCTTACAAGAACCCTTTTTTGGTGAAGGTAAGTATCTCGAAAACACCATAGTATGGTTGTAGGTATGACATGTTTTAATATCCACTTGGTTTAGCTAACCACTCTTAAATTTAAAATCTGTCGCCAAGCATTTGTAGGTATGTATTGGTCGCTGGATTTAAAAGGTATTCTCTTTCAAGAGTTAGCCTTAGACACCACATAGTTACCTAAAATATTTTACGGGCACGCGCTTGGCCACGATCTCACCTGATGGTAAGTGATGAGGCCGACGATGGATCGAGCTTGCCCGTTAGATCCCCTCTTCTCTTATAACATTAAAGTATGAAACATAAAAATTAATTCATCAAGGAATTCAGTCAATCTTCATTCTAGTTATAATATCAGGCAGTTCTATAGTTAAATGTTGACTTACTATACAAAACAACATGACCATTTATGTTAACGGCACCATTTTCTTAGAAGCTATAAATAAACGCCAGGAAGCCTAATGGTATTGGATATGCTTACGACCCTTTTCCGACCGGCGTAGAATATAGTAAACCAATAGGTATACTTTAGGTTATCGTGTTTTTAAACTAGAAGGCAAATAATAAGTAAAAAAAAATTAATAATATAAATAAAAACAAACCGTGACATCGTAGTAACAAGTATTTATCAAAGTAATATTAGTCCGGTGAAACTGTGAAAACCCATAAGGCCAATGGCATTAGGCAGTTCGATAAAAACAATATAATTCTAAAATGTCCTTATGCATTTATGACCCATAAGTATACTTTCTTTTTATATGGCATGTGGAGTTTTAAGAATCCATCAATCTAAATAAAGTCGAAAATAATACATAAATCTTATTGTAGAATAGACTTCGTAACAAACATGTATGCAGCCTACCTGAGATACTAAGTGTACGTCCAGAGTGGACGCTATAATCGAGCATCGAGCGGGACGTCTCGTGCGGCGCGTGCAGCGTCCAAGAGCGACGCTCGCGCGCCACTCAGGACACTTAACGTATTAATGCATCTATACTAATATTATAAAGTAAATTTTCAAAAAAAAAATATTAACCGACTTCAATATCAATCAAAAACCCATAAGGCACTAAAAAGCGGAAAATAAATAGTTTATCAAATTAACCAAATGAAATAAAACATATGAATATGTGTGCTACCTAGAGATGTACTGGAAGTCGTTACCAACCAAAATTTTTGTATTACAGAGACGCGAGATTGGACTTAAACTTTGTACTTATGTAGATGATATGATTTTCGGTTTGGTTGGCACCGACTTCCAATACATCTCTAGGTAGCACACATATTCATATGTTTTACTTCATTTGGTTAATTTGATAAACTATTTATTTTCCGCTTTTTAGTGCCTTATGGGTTTTTGATTGATATTGAAGTCGGTTAATACTTTTTTTTGAAAATTTACTTTATTTTTCCATTTTTAGTATACATAAATATATGCGGTTAGCAGTCTAGTGATTCGCTTTTGCGGGTCGCGTTTCGGGATCAGCCTGTGCATATCCAGCTTTTCGCAGGCCGGCATGACAGCGGCGACCGACGATGGATACTGTGTCTCTCGGTGGTCGCCATTGTTTTTGGATTGTACTGTGCTTACCATCAGGCACAGAGCAGTCATGCTGCCGTGCTAATATAAAAAATATTTGACTCTTAAGGAAAAACAATCGACATCAAATAATTAATATTTTATATTGAAAAATTAAAATTATTATTTATGTTAATCTCTATCTATTGTTAAAATGTATAAAAACAAATATTATATTTATTGAAGCACTAGCTATTGCTCGCGGCTTTCGTTGTATACATGTATAGTTACCCTTTTCCGTGCCCCTGACAACGTATAATCAAAATATCAGATGATCGTTTGAGTAGTTTTGGTGTGAGAGCGTAACGAACAAACAAACTCAATTTGTATTTATAATATTAGTTAGGGTTAATATATCTCAACGCTACACATACAAGATATCTATTTATATTGACATTTGCATTATTGTTGACTTTAGATATAAGATAATGATCAAATTCATCATGCCTTCGAAGGAAAACAATTACAATTTGTTAGATTTTTCTTCTTTATGTCAATCATATAATCTGTTGCAGATGAGACCCTCATTCTTCTCATCTAATGTACCGGTGGACCAAGCACGCAGATACTCTTAGGGACTTCTAATTTATATTTGGTATTGTCGATGTTGGCGTATTCTTCTTTCCCAACATTTCTATAGCCAAGAATTTATGACGATAACGTTATATTGAGAAGATGGTAAAATAAGCGTAGATACGAATTTTTTTTTGCGTTATTTTTATTTTGTTCTTTTTAAGAAACGAAGCTTATAGATCTGCGCCTCCCATATGACGATTGTGGCTTCATAGAATATTGAGGGATTCTACTACCACATAAATGTTTTTTTTTTTCTATATTATGAGGGCATAAGAAAGCAATTGCTGCATGTAAAACGAATACGGAGCCGCGGGTTATTGCTAGTTTAGTATAGTATATATATATATAACATGTAGGGTATTATAATTGTCTGTTGGTGTATTAGGAATTTGTTGGTAGCAGAAGTTATAAAGGGTTTGTGTGATCGCAGGTCTCACAGTTGTTCAAGCTGGGCTCGCTCTCCTACGAGGACGTGAAGCAGTTCTCGTGCTGCGTGGAGGAGGCTCTCTTCCGTCTGTCCGCACATCGAGATCGCGCACTTACATACAAGATGGAAGAGGTATCATATTAGCATTATTATACATATTCTTTTCTGATTTGATATCATCATTATGAGTTATAAAAGCAAATAATGTATGTATGATTTATTGTGTATTGTAAATGTGGAATGGCGACAGGTACAAATAACGGCGGTCGATGAGCTGTACGTGGAGCAAGACGCGGAGGGCTCCGTTCAAAAGCAGATAGCTCGCGTGCGTCTATTCTTCCTTGGCTTTCTTAGCGGTGAGACACGAGTCAGATGCTGAAAATGGCACTCTATTCCCGGTTCGACGGTATCAATCAAAAACTTGGTCGGTTTTTGCTAGGCATGCCGGACGTGGAGCTCGGAGTCAACGATTTACGACGTCAGGGCAAGGAGGTGGTGGGACGACACGATATCATCCCCGTCGTGACGGAAGAGTGGATCCGAGTCGAGGATACGGAGTTTCACGCCTGTGTGCAGGCTGAAGAATTCACCAAGTCACAAATAATAAAGTAATCAAACACTTAAACAATCTATTAAAATTATATCTATGTGCATTACATACATTGTTCGCATTCCTCATGAATAAGGCGAGCTTCTGTATTGTTCTCGGTAGGTTTAAGCCTCCGGATGCGTGCTATATAGAGTTGATGAGGTTCCGCGTTCGTCCGCCAAAGAACCGCGAACTCCCGCTGCAGCTGAAAGCGGTGTGGTGCGTCGCCGGGAACAAGGTCCGTGGCCGCATACACGTCGCGGTAAGTACCCGCGTCCCGCGCGGCAGCCTTACAGCGTGCGTGTGCGTGCAGGTGGAGCTGCGCGCGGACGTGCTGGTGCCGGGGTTCGCGTCGCGCAAGCTGGGGCAGGTGCCGTGCGAGGACGTCGCTATTCGGTTCCCGATCCCCGAGTGCTGGATCTATCTGTTCCGTGTGGAGAAACACTTCAGATACGGATCAGTCAAGTCCGCGCACAGGTACTATACTTTTTCTCTGGTTTTGCCATTGTTACGGTTATATACATTTCTTGTGTAATTGGTTCGATTCTATGTACGTATCATAATTTCTTACTAGATAAAATACTAAATAATTATTATGTTATTTACATTGGCCTGTTTCTTGGACGAATAAGTATACGTTGTTTATATTCACACAAATTATATTTATGTACTAGTTGTCCCCGCAAACTTCGTTTCGCCTTAATATGTTTTTTGTCTTAGCCTACATTTTTAGTAGATACCTACCAACATGTGGAACATTTTGCTATGCAACCCCGTAGAGACTGAT
Organism: Antheraea pernyi; assembly: GCA_015888305.1. Lineage (NCBI taxonomy): Eukaryota > Metazoa > Arthropoda > Insecta > Lepidoptera > Saturniidae > Antheraea > Antheraea pernyi. The sequence goes on along the minus strand of MU158835.1, from coordinate 198,133 downwards.
CGTTTTTGCGGAATACAAATTGAGAAAGCGAAAATTTTAAAGCGAAGTGCGGTAAAATGGTAAAGTTACATACGCCAACTAATAAATAAAAACCATCGTAATTACGGATGCTGTACGAGCAATCGTACCTATTTTACTTACTATGCAATATTATTTTATAAGTAACTAGCTGGCCCGGCAGACGTTGTCCCAACTTGATTATAAAAAAAATCCTTGACAAATTATATACTAAAACCTTCCTTCCTACCTTATGCACTGGTGAAAACCGCATGAAAATCCGTTCAGTAGTTTTTGAGTTTATCGCGAACAGACATATAGACAGACAGACAGACGCGGTAGAGGACTTTGTTTTATACTATGTAATTATTATAGTTAATGAGTATTTTTTTAAAAGAATTCGTACTATGATATAAATTAATTTTCCAAGTTTTAATATTAAAGAAAGATAACGAACTTTTTCAACATTTTTTTTTATCGATAACACTAAAGCTTGACTATATGTATTAATAAAGTAAATTTTCAAAAAAAAGTATTAACCGACTTCAATATCAATCAAAATCCCATAAGGCACTAAAAAGCGGAAAATAAATAGTTTATCAAATCAACCAAATTAAATGAAACATATGAATATGTGTGCTACCTAGAGATTTATTGGAAGTCGGTGCCAACCAAACCGAAAATCATATCATCTACAGGTACAAAGTTTAAGTCCACTCTCGCGTCTCTGTAATACAAAAATTTTGGTTGGTACCGACTTCCAGTACATCTCTAGGTAGCACACATATTCATATGTTTTATTTAATTTGGTTAATTTGATAAACTATTTATTTTCCGCTTTTTAGTGCACCCATAAGGCACTAAAAAGCGGAAAATAAATAGTTTATCAAATTAACCAAATTAAATAAAACATATGAATATGTGTGCTACCTAGAGATGTACTGGAAGTCGGTACCAACCAAAATTTTTGTATTACAGAGACGCGAGAGTGGACTTAAACTTTGTACCTGTAGATGATATGATTTTCGGTTTGGTTGGCACCGACTTAATCTCGGAAGCTACTGGTCCGATTTGTAAAATTATTTCAGTGTTATATAGCTCATTTATCGGGGAAGGTTATAGGCTATATATCATCACGCTAAGACCCATAGGAGCGGAGCACCAATGAATAATGTTTCAAAATCGGGGTATTTTTTCCTCTTGAGAGCTTTCGCTGCGTGTTAGCGTTAACCCAAAATAACTATTCCACGCGGACGAAGTAGCGGGATGAGGCTAGTCTCTTATATAGATACTAATATTATAAAGCTGGAGGGTTTGTTTGGTTGAGCGCACTAATCTCAGGAACTACTAGTCCGATATGAAAATTTCTTTCAGAGCTCATTTATCGAGGGAGGCTATATAGCATCACGCTAAGAACAATAGGAGCGGAGCAGCAATGAATAATGTTTCAAAATGGGGCTGTGTTTTAGCTTTAGACCAAAGTAACCATTCGACGCGGATGAAGTCGCGGGCTGAAGCTAGTACGTTATAACCAACTTCAGTAGGACCATAATCCCATGGCTGACTTTGCACAGGTTCTCCCAACCTCTCAATGTTATATGAAACACGAAATAATCTAAATAAATACTTATCGAGTAATCAACACAGACAAAATATTTTACCATTAAGATTCAATCATTTTGCTGTTTGAAATAATGGTGTTTAGGGCCATCGACCTCTGAGTATCGATTGCAGGCTAACATTGTTTTGTAGGCCAAAGAGAAACAAATCGTAGCATTTTAATCGCGCCCCGTTTGTAGGGCAGATGTTTGCTCTACTTGGTCACTCGATAGAACATCTTTCTTGACCATTTATGAGAGCTAATATTTGGAAGAAATATTATTTATACTAACATTATAAAGCTTGGACGGTTTGTTGAACGCGTTAATCGCATGATGTACTGGTCCGATTTGAAAAATTATTTCAATTTTATATAGCTCATTTATCGAGGGAGGTTATAGGCTATATATCAACACGCTACGACCAATGGCAGCGGAGCACCAATGAGGAATATTTCAAATTCGGGATTTTTTTCCCTTTTGAGAACTTCCGCTGCGTGTTAACATTATCCCATAGTAAGCATTTCAGGCGGACGAAGTCGCGAGCATAAGCTAGTATAGACATATAATGGAAATATATTATTTTATATACCAGAAGCTACCGAAATAATGTCCGTTCCTTAATAACGGACAATTAAAAAAAAAGTAGAAGTCGCAAGTTTCTTTAAGGCAACCATTTTTTTAAATATTAATACACATACATTGTGCTAGCTGTGCCCGCGGGTCCACATGCGTTTCTTATTATTTGTTGTATAACTGAGTTGTATAACAAATCTGTGTGTGTGTGTGTGTGTTGAAGATCTCTAGCGTTTCAATTTTAATGCCTATCGGTGAACCGGTACAGTAGTTGATGTACTAACCCGCCCCTTACTGACAAGTTATAATAACTTAATTTAATAAAACAAAAAGCTTCTCCAAGAAAAATCATGATATTTGTGTTATAATCTGTCGCCAATCATCTATAGGTTTGTTTCGATGCTACACATAAGAGCCAGTCCCTCTATAGTTTTAGACTCTATGGTCATTGAACATCAGAAGAGATTGTGGTCAAACGGTATAGAGTATATAAAATAAAACTTTCACTGAGTCCAGTCAAATGGTTTTGATGTTAGAAATATCCATCCAAGGAAGGGTAAAAGAATAAATATCTCTCATTAAAATAGTAATACAGTCAAAACCCATTAGATCAACATACCGGTTATATTGACTCTGAACAAAGGTCCCGGTTGAATGCTGTATCTCGGAAACATCACCGGTTGTTACGACCATCGGTTTTTACGACTATGTATGAGTACTCCCTTCGGTGTCGTTAGAACAATAATTAATAGTAACACTGAAAAATTTAAATAATTTTCACAAACATAATATGTAAAAATAATCTTTGTCATGATTCATACACGTTATGGTTAAAAAAAACTAACGTCATCAGTTACCACTGTCATCGGTGTGCACATTTTTTTTCAAATACATTGATAAGTTTATATAAATACACTAACGAGTGGGCAACGAACCGTTTAAATATTTTGAACTTTAATACCTGATAATAAAGTTTCACATGCAAAGAGATAGTACGTGTATTCGTATATGAAAAAATTCAACATAGATTTGGCACGTACAAATGAGTATGAGGGACGTCACCAACATTCTTTAAAGAGCAAGGTTTCAGATTCGAACGTTTTCTGGTATTTGATTGAAGTTTATTATTTACTAGCTTCTGCCTGCGACTTCGTCAGCGTGAAATAGTTACTTTGGGCTAAGGGTAACACTCAAAACGGTCAAAAGGGAAAAAACGATTTTGAAACATTCCTCATTGTTACTCCACTCCCGTTGGTCTTAGCGTGATGGCACATATACATATAGCCTTCCTCGATAAATAAACTATCTAACACTGAAATATGTTTTTAAATTAGACCAATAGTTCCTTAGATTATCGCGTTTAACCAAACAAACCCTCCAGCTTTATAATATTAGTATACATTTAGAGTAATTGTGGAGGTGTAATGGGTGTCGAATAACATCATAAGGCTTGAGACACCCAAGCCAACCTCACCTGCACGTGGTGCACCCTGCTGAATAACGAACGAGGCAATGGCGAAAGCGGGGTGGTAGGGTTTAGCCTGACTGGGTCGCAATCACCATGTATATGGCGAAAAAACCCGTCATAGTGATTCGCTTCTGCGGGTCGTGTTTCGGGATCAGCCTGCAATCCAGCTTTTCGCAGGCCGGCATGACAGCGGTGACCGGCGATGGATAGTACGTCACTCGGTGGTCGCCATTGTTTTTTAATTGTACAGTGCTTACCATCGGGCATAGTGCAGACATTTTGCCGTGCTACAATAAAAAAATTGATCATTTTTCATCTAGAGACATATCCCGGCTCCGCATGAGCTCAATAACTAACGTGGTCATCATACGTGTCTGAACGATAAATTTAGATCCATTTTTGCCACTTCAATACTTATAATTCTTAAAAGTCGAAGAAACTACGTAAGAATCATCATACAAACACTTTTCTATGTTGGAAGTTATTTTAAAGTTGTAAAGATATTAAAGAAAATGTTACCATAACTTACTATTATTATAGATGCCTTATATCAGTGAATTTGTTTGTTTGTTATGCTTTCAAGTCACCGATCATTATATTTTGCATATACATATGTTTCGTCCAGTGCAAATGTACTACACCCGATGAATAGATCAATTAACGCAAGAGAAGCCACGAATAAAAGTTAATGTTACTATGATTTAAACTCAATTTCACCAATTTAATATATTACATAGTTTATAATATCAGCATAGAGAGAAAAGATTTTGTAATGAATAAGTAAAAAAAATACTTAACCGATTTAAAAAAATCCTTCACATGTAAAAGCTAAATTATCAACAAGTAATATGGGCTGTATTTTATTTTTTGTATGGTTTTTTGTTTATATACAAAATAAATAATATTAATCGCTTTTATAATATCCCTGCTTCTATCGTGTGATAAATTTACAACCAGGTCTGTTGGATTTGTGTAATAATTGTTATTCCAAGTTACCAGAACGTTAGAAAACATATACGTGACTGAAATAAGAATTTGCATTCATTTTTAACCAAGAATTGTCATCGAATTGAAAGTTTTTCTAAACAGAGAGAAATAAACAACTACAATGAATGTATAAACACTTATCAGGTTTGTTTAAGGAAAATTGATATTATTTAACATAATTTTACTGAAACTGAAATACGTTTCGAGCTGATATTTACATAAATAATATTAACACTTGTATCTTTACGAGAAGCCGCTAACTAGAAGTGACGTAGATGGCTTCGGCACGTCATGCAAATAATTTCACATCATACAAGTACGTATATGGTAAAATATCTTTGATATTTTCCAAAGACATTGTAGTTAACCAGTAAAGTATTTAATATTCTCAGATATAGTCTTACTTATTGTTTATATCGAATTATTAGTACTTGTTTTAATACACGACTAAAACATAGGTTATTAAGTAAATCTAGTATATAAAAATCTCGTGTCACGGTGTTTAAATGTATATTTGGTAGGTATGAAAATAGGTCGTAAGGTATATTTTATACCTTCAGTGATTAGAGTGTCCCTATTCAGATTTTTGTAAAACTTTTTTTGTCAATTTTTGTATTTGCCATCAAAAAATACTTATAACCTTAAATTTTCACCTTCCTAACCCCATTCTCCCATTTTTTATTCGTGATTTTAGTATTTTTGTATGAACGATATCCAATTGATTCAACGGTTGTTCGTATTTCAAACAAAACGAAATTATTGATGTTGCTGAATAACAGATGGAGTTACGTCCGCCTCATCGAAATTTCTTCCACTCTTGCGTAAGTTATTTACTAAACCAACTAGGCATGTGTTTGACAGAGTTCCTGAATTGTTTGGTTTCACAATTGAAAACGGTAGGAGTCGCTGTAATCGGGTTCTAGGTTATTTTAAAGATTTTTCGAGTTTGAAAATACATTTAAAACCAACAGGTGACCGATTTCACGCAAACGAAGTTGCGCTGGTAAACTAGTATCAGATAAAGTTTAAAGCAATTGTTACAACTCAATGATAAGTTAATCATCACACGTATATCGAATGAACTTATTGTTTCAACTTCACAACGCCTTCTGTAATTAAAAAACACCAATGTAACATACTCTTAATTCTCCAGTAAAAATAGTTACTAGAAAGTTACAATGGTTGGTATTTACAACATCATTTTATCACGCGAACACATTGAGATTTTTGTACATTTTCAATGAAGGTCGCGTGTGTGTGTGGCTGTACGCGCATGCGCGACACGCTCAATTAACAACACTCGGTCAAAGTCGCGGGAACAAACCGATATTTAAACAATATACTTCATGAATCAATATGTGACGTACGAGCGTGTTTTGTAGAATGAAGTACGTATATCTTTATATATAAATTTCTTCTGTACGTGTGTATGTCACTGATTTTTTTTTGTGCGTGTTTCAGTGGATCCAAGAATGGTTTAGATTCACAATTGGACTCGGTAGATGGCGCTGCAGTTGAATATTAGATTTTTTTTTATTATCAAGGCAGGACAACGCCCTCCCGGCCCGCTAGTTTTATATAGTTTGAATTGTAGTAATTAATATAAAAAAAGTTTTAAAAAATCCTAAAAAACTAAAACTAAACTAATTACTATCCAAAAAAGTTCGACCACGTCTATCTGTCTGTTCGCGATAAACTCAAAAACTACTGAACGGATTTTCAAGCGGTTTCAGTAGATAAAGTTATTCATGAAGAAGGTTTTGTTATTGTCATGGCAGTATAACGTCCTAACTACCGGGAGCTCTAATATAAGATATCTAAACAATCAAATTATTTTTAAATCGGTTAACTTTCCAAATTATTTCGAAACAACACTTGATCTGCATTATATGTTATTGGAGGTATACGAAGCGTACATTTCTCCCATTGCTCGTAACCAGTATTAAAAATAAAAGACACGATGAAAGTTTTTGTGCAAAAATTAACATACGTCACGCACTAGCATTTCTAGCAAGCCAATCCCTGTGGTTGATTCACGATACATGTAGCAAGACAATGGTATTTGTTCAGGTGGATTTTCACAGCGAAAACAATGTACAGAAGACACACACAAAGGGCCCAGTCTGGGACATTTTTTCACGTTAACTGTTGTTGGTGGATAATAATGTTAATATTATATAAATTATGAACACTGTTTATAAAAATGTATTTTAAAGTATCAAAATATGATATATTTTTAGTAGTGCCTGTTAACATGTCTATATATGTATTTGTTTTAATCTAGTTATTAACTAAAAAAAATGTAATTCCAATTACGTCACTGGCAATCTTCTATACGTATAATAAGAATGTAAATCTAAAGTGTACTATTTAGATTTTTGCAAAAAAAAATTTTGAAGGTGTAGAAAAAAAAAAAAAAAATTATTGATGATTAAATTCCATTCAAATTTAATCATTTTTAGAATTGTCTGTCCGTCTGTCTGTTTCTTTGAACACAGTCAAGGCTAAATGTTACTCGAGGATATGCTTTATGATTTTCTTGGGGAAGTTTTATCGTGAACGAAGTACTTTAGCAGTGATCTGTGTTCAAAGAAACAGACAGACGGACAGACAATTCTAAAAATGGATAAACTCAAAAACTACTGAACGGATTTTCAAGCGGTTTCAGTAGATAAAGTTATTCATGAAGAAGGTTTTGTTATTGTCATGGCAGTATAACGTCCTAACTACCGGGAGCTCTAATATAATGTGCCCGCGGGTCCACATGCGTTTCTTATTATTTGTTGTATAACTGAGTTGTATAACAAATCTGTGTGTGTGTGTGTGTGTTGAAGATCTCTAGCGTTTCAATTTTAATGCCTATCGGTGAACCGGTACAGTAGTTGATGTACTAACCCGCCCCTTACTGACAAGTTATAATAACTTAATTTAATAAAACAAAAAGCTTCTCCAAGAAAAATCATGATATTTGTGTTATAATCTGTCGCCAATCATCTATAGGTTTGTTTCGATGCTACACATAAGAGCCAGTCCCTCTATAGTTTTAGACTCTATGGTCATTGAACATCAGAAGAGATTGTGGTCAAACGGTATAGAGTATATAAAATAAAACTTTCACTGAGTCCAGTCAAATGGTTTTGATGTTAGAAATATCCATCCAAGGAAGGGTAAAAGAATAAATATCTCTCATTAAAATAGTAATACAGTCAAAACCCATTAGATCAACATACCGGTTATATTGACTCTGAACAAAGGTCCCGGTTGAATGCTGTATCTCGGAAACATCACCGGTTGTTACGACCATCGGTTTTTACGACTATGTATGAGTACTCCCTTCGGTGTCGTTAGAACAATAATTAATAGTAACACTGAAAAATTTAAATAATTTTCACAAACATAATATGTAAAAATAATCTTTGTCATGATTCATACACGTTATGGTTAAAAAAAACTAACGTCATCAGTTACCACTGTCATCGGTGTGCACATTTTTTTTCAAATACATTGATAAGTTTATATAAATACACTAACGAGTGGGCAACGAACCGTTTAAATATTTTGAACTTTAATACCTGATAATAAAGTTTCACATGCAAAGAGATAGTACGTGTATTCGTATATGAAAAAATTCAACATAGATTTGGCACGTACAAATGAGTATGAGGGACGTCACCAACATTCTTTAAAGAGCAAGGTTTCAGATTCGAACGTTTTCTGGTATTTGATTGAAGTTTATTATTTACTAGCTTCTGCCTGCGACTTCGTCAGCGTGAAATAGTTACTTTGGGCTAAGGGTAACACTCAAAACGGTCAAAAGGGAAAAAACGATTTTGAAACATTCCTCATTGTTACTCCACTCCCGTTGGTCTTAGCGTGATGGCACATATACATATAGCCTTCCTCGATAAATAAACTATCTAACACTGAAATATGTTTTTAAATTAGACCAATAGTTCCTTAGATTATCGCGTTTAACCAAACAAACCCTCCAGCTTTATAATATTAGTATACATTTAGAGTAATTGTGGAGGTGTAATGGGTGTCGAATAACATCATAAGGCTTGAGACACCCAAGCCAACCTCACCTGCACGTGGTGCACCCTGCTGAATAACGAACGAGGCAATGGCGAAAGCGGGGTGGTAGGGTTTAGCCTGACTGGGTCGCAATCACCATGTATATGGCGAAAAAACCCGTCATAGTGATTCGCTTCTGCGGGTCGTGTTTCGGGATCAGCCTGCAATCCAGCTTTTCGCAGGCCGGCATGACAGCGGTGACCGGCGATGGATAGTACGTCACTCGGTGGTCGCCATTGTTTTTTAATTGTACAGTGCTTACCATCGGGCATAGTGCAGACATTTTGCCGTGCTACAATAAAAAAATTGATCATTTTTCATCTAGAGACATATCCCGGCTCCGCATGAGCTCAATAACTAACGTGGTCATCATACGTGTCTGAACGATAAATTTAGATCCATTTTTGCCACTTCAATACTTATAATTCTTAAAAGTCGAAGAAACTACGTAAGAATCATCATACAAACACTTTTCTATGTTGGAAGTTATTTTAAAGTTGTAAAGATATTAAAGAAAATGTTACCATAACTTACTATTATTATAGATGCCTTATATCAGTGAATTTGTTTGTTTGTTATGCTTTCAAGTCACCGATCATTATATTTTGCATATACATATGTTTCGTCCAGTGCAAATGTACTACACCCGATGAATAGATCAATTAACGCAAGAGAAGCCACGAATAAAAGTTAATGTTACTATGATTTAAACTCAATTTCACCAATTTAATATATTACATAGTTTATAATATCAGCATAGAGAGAAAAGATTTTGTAATGAATAAGTAAAAAAAATACTTAACCGATTTAAAAAAATCCTTCACATGTAAAAGCTAAATTATCAACAAGTAATATGGGCTGTATTTTATTTTTTGTATGGTTTTTTGTTTATATACAAAATAAATAATATTAATCGCTTTTATAATATCCCTGCTTCTATCGTGTGATAAATTTACAACCAGGTCTGTTGGATTTGTGTAATAATTGTTATTCCAAGTTACCAGAACGTTAGAAAACATATACGTGACTGAAATAAGAATTTGCATTCATTTTTAACCAAGAATTGTCATCGAATTGAAAGTTTTTCTAAACAGAGAGAAATAAACAACTACAATGAATGTATAAACACTTATCAGGTTTGTTTAAGGAAAATTGATATTATTTAACATAATTTTACTGAAACTGAAATACGTTTCGAGCTGATATTTACATAAATAATATTAACACTTGTATCTTTACGAGAAGCCGCTAACTAGAAGTGACGTAGATGGCTTCGGCACGTCATGCAAATAATTTCACATCATACAAGTACGTATATGGTAAAATATCTTTGATATTTTCCAAAGACATTGTAGTTAACCAGTAAAGTATTTAATATTCTCAGATATAGTCTTACTTATTGTTTATATCGAATTATTAGTACTTGTTTTAATACACGACTAAAACATAGGTTATTAAGTAAATCTAGTATATAAAAATCTCGTGTCACGGTGTTTAAATGTATATTTGGTAGGTATGAAAATAGGTCGTAAGGTATATTTTATACCTTCAGTGATTAGAGTGTCCCTATTCAGATTTTTGTAAAACTTTTTTTGTCAATTTTTGTATTTGCCATCAAAAAATACTTATAACCTTAAATTTTCACCTTCCTAACCCCATTCTCCCATTTTTTATTCGTGATTTTAGTATTTTTGTATGAACGATATCCAATTGATTCAACGGTTGTTCGTATTTCAAACAAAACGAAATTATTGATGTTGCTGAATAACAGATGGAGTTACGTCCGCCTCATCGAAATTTCTTCCACTCTTGCGTAAGTTATTTACTAAACCAACTAGGCATGTGTTTGACAGAGTTCCTGAATTGTTTGGTTTCACAATTGAAAACGGTAGGAGTCGCTGTAATCGGGTTCTAGGTTATTTTAAAGATTTTTCGAGTTTGAAAATACATTTAAAACCAACAGGTGACCGATTTCACGCAAACGAAGTTGCGCTGGTAAACTAGTATCAGATAAAGTTTAAAGCAATTGTTACAACTCAATGATAAGTTAATCATCACACGTATATCGAATGAACTTATTGTTTCAACTTCACAACGCCTTCTGTAATTAAAAAACACCAATGTAACATACTCTTAATTCTCCAGTAAAAATAGTTACTAGAAAGTTACAATGGTTGGTATTTACAACATCATTTTATCACGCGAACACATTGAGATTTTTGTACATTTTCAATGAAGGTCGCGTGTGTGTGTGGCTGTACGCGCATGCGCGACACGCTCAATTAACAACACTCGGTCAAAGTCGCGGGAACAAACCGATATTTAAACAATATACTTCATGAATCAATATGTGACGTACGAGCGTGTTTTGTAGAATGAAGTACGTATATCTTTATATATAAATTTCTTCTGTACGTGTGTATGTCACTGATTTTTTTTTGTGCGTGTTTCAGTGGATCCAAGAATGGTTTAGATTCACAATTGGACTCGGTAGATGGCGCTGCAGTTGAATATTAGATTTTTTTTTATTATCAAGGCAGGACAACGCCCTCCCGGCCCGCTAGTTTTATATAGTTTGAATTGTAGTAATTAATATAAAAAAAGTTTTAAAAAATCCTAAAAAACTAAAACTAAACTAATTACTATCCAAAAAAGTTCGACCACGTCTATCTGTCTGTTCGCGATAAACTCAAAAACTACTGAACGGATTTTCAAGCGGTTTCAGTAGATAAAGTTATTCATGAAGAAGGTTTTGTTATTGTCATGGCAGTATAACGTCCTAACTACCGGGAGCTCTAATATAAGATATCTAAACAATCAAATTATTTTTAAATCGGTTAACTTTCCAAATTATTTCGAAACAACACTTGATCTGCATTATATGTTATTGGAGGTATACGAAGCGTACATTTCTCCCATTGCTCGTAACCAGTATTAAAAATAAAAGACACGATGAAAGTTTTTGTGCAAAAATTAACATACGTCACGCACTAGCATTTCTAGCAAGCCAATCCCTGTGGTTGATTCACGATACATGTAGCAAGACAATGGTATTTGTTCAGGTGGATTTTCACAGCGAAAACAATGTACAGAAGACACACACAAAGGGCCCAGTCTGGGACATTTTTTCACGTTAACTGTTGTTGGTGGATAATAATGTTAATATTATATAAATTATGAACACTGTTTATAAAAATGTATTTTAAAGTATCAAAATATGATATATTTTTAGTAGTGCCTGTTAACATGTCTATATATGTATTTGTTTTAATCTAGTTATTAACTAAAAAAAATGTAATTCCAATTACGTCACTGGCAATCTTCTATACGTATAATAAGAATGTAAATCTAAAGTGTACTATTTAGATTTTTGCAAAAAAAAATTTTGAAGGTGTCTTGGAATAAGTAATAAAATTAATATCTAAATTATTGATGAGTGAGTTTGTTTGTGTGACCGGTGAGGATCACTGCTAAAGTACTTCGTTCACGATAAAACTTCCCCAAGAAAATCATAAAGCATATCCTCGAGTAACATTTAGCCTTGATTTCATTAAAATCGGTTCACTCTATCAAAAGTTATTGTAATTTTAATAACGATACGACTTAAGTACGTGAGAACAGTCGATAAGTAAATAGGCTTAATACATTCAAATGATTAGATTGGTCACTGTTTTTTTTACATTAGGTTCCACGCGAACGGAGTCACAGGAACAACTAAGAACATGATTCTAATTAAAATGTTTAAGCTATTGACTTCATATTATTATTCAAAGCCAAGTTAGACAGTGATTAGTAGAGCTACATAGTCGAAGTAAATTCTTGGAAAATAAATAAAATCATATAGAAATGAATGTTTATTTCAAAACCTTGAATAATATGACCTTATAAATGAAACTAATGGTTTTATGTTACGTGTAAATAAATAAGTAATCAACATACAAAAACAATTGAAATATAACATCTAATAGTCGCGCCATTGTTAACAAGTTTGATTCATCGTACTAATAAATGTCGTCATTAATATTCTTTGATATAATTCCCACGGTACGATTTGCAATCCCAGTTAACATATAAGTCCAAGACTCTATATAAGTTTTATTGTATGAATAAACGTTTTAGATCAGATAAACTCACTACAATACATAATGCGAAGGAATCGTTTGAAATTTACACGAATTACGTATGTATTTTCTCTAAGCGACGCTGCGGTTTTTACGACAATTTCGAAATTGCTTTATAATTACCGTATAACTTAACGAATTAAATAAGAAATATGTTTTGATACATTTTACCGTTTCACAAAGATTAGAAAACAGTGGATACGATCGGAAAATAAATAATTAACTGTTATCACATATTTAATAATCAAAAAACAATTAAACAAGTGTTCGGTGATAGATTTTCAACGAGTGTGCTATCTAACCAGACAGTTATTACAGGCCTACCAGCATATTATAGGTTTCATCGCGACATTTACCTTTACCAAAAATACGGGTTCCGAACCTACGTCACCACATCAATCGACATGATGTCTGAACAAGCTATTATTGAAACATCATCGCTTCGTATTTACGATCTAATACTTAGAGCATTATATGCGCACAGTTATTATCAGTTGAGACTTGGTGTACATTTTTGAGTTTACTTAAATATTCTTTAAAACCATTAGTTTTAAAAATGTTCCATCTCCTATTAGAAATAACATAAAGTTAGAATGAAATAAGTTATGACGATGACTGGTTTATTTATTTCACTAAAGTTTTCATTGTATTGCTTAAACAAATTGTGTATAAAAATGTATTGTATTGCAAAAAAAATCACTGCCACATTCTTGTTCAAAACCGAAAAAACTCAACGATATTAGTGGACATTTTTACATTAGCAGCAAAACTAATGTTATGAACTCTAGATTGTCTAGATTATCATCTAACGGGATAGCAAGAATAGACACTACTATTTAAAGCCATTCTTAAACCATCAGATACTGCTTATAACTATAAGTATAGTCTGTGACATAAATAAATTTATAAGCGAACTCGAGAGCGATATAGGTAATATTGTATACCAGAAGGTGAGCAAGTTTCAACGGCGGTATGAACACTACAATATAGAGTTATTTCATAGTGTAGATTTCTGATATATAACTGTACGTTTTATATAGTCTCAAAAAGTAACCGCAAAATGTCAAATAAATTACAATCCAAAAATAAGGACGAACTCCAAAAGATCGACAACTGTCATCTTTGACCTGGCTTATAAAAATGACGCCAACTTTATATTATAGCAAAGAAAAACCTGCTATTTGTTCATTAGATGATAATACTTCTTCAGTCTGCATGCAAATAGTTTTGTTCAGACAAAAATGCCAAAATAGAAAAAAGATATTTCCATTTGATGTCAATTATACTAATAAATTAATTGGGTAATTTCCATAATACAGGAAATCCTAGTTTAGAAGTTACGAGTATTGTAACCTTTTTATAAACCATTATTTTTATAAAGTTGGTATTACGTGTAATACCTTAAATAGCGTTTCATATAGCGAATGTGGGCGTTGTGATGACGTGAACACAAGTTTTGTATTGCACATCATTTCGCAATGTGATTATCAATATGTTAACACCTCGCCAAGTGGCACATGTTTAATTGTATTCAATTTCGAATGATAAACTCATTTTTCATTCGTAGAATGTTTTTGATGTCATATATAAAAGAAGAAAAGCCGACACTTTCTGTTTAAATAAAGTATATTTAATTTTCCGTAACAAAAGATTACTGTATGTGCATAATACTTACAAATATCATCGGTACTGAATTCTTATCAATTTCTACTGGAAAATTCGAATAAAGACTCGTTTTGTGTTCATGAATTTTTATAAAGGCGAGATATCATTATTTAGTTTAGTTTTAAATGGCGTCTGACGTACAGTCCACGCCAAACTTTTTTGTGACTGAATATAACTGAAGTTCGGGCTTCTGCATAGTATCGTCAAAAGTTTAATACATACATGCAAGACAAGTTTACACAGTGTTTATGAAACATGAGAAGATGTAAAAATATATGGTAAATTTTGATACCCTTCTCTGTACTAACAAAAGTGATGTAATACGTAACTATTTTTGGGATGATAACTTCTTGAGCTGCGTTGAGCGATTATTGGTAAGGGTAAAAATTAGGGATTCGCGTTACCAATGCCCTCAACATGCTCTTGACGTTTTGAGCTTGCGTCAACCTGTGTACATATAATATTGATATTTTGTATTGACCTTGTGCAGCCCATCATATGATTTATGAAATTTCTAAAAATGTATATAATTATTGCTCTAATGCTAACCAGATTATTGTTAGATAATAATTTCAAATAAATCAAAATTTCAATAATTCCGACTACAATTGATTTAACAATCCAAAAAATAACACAGTTATTCCATTGTTTTGCGCTTTCACTTCTGTCGGCAGTCCTTATGACTGCCTCAGTTTTTTTTCTTATTTTTGAATTATATGAGAGAAGGCAAAGAGTTGATTATCAACACGAATAATATAAAGCACACGATTGTTTATATTTTTTTGGTTTGAAGTCGCTAATCTTTATAATTACACGACGTATTTGGAAAAATATATTTACTTTTTATAATTTATTTACTGGGGAACTTATATAGGCTAGCCTCACGCAACGACTTTTAGTAGCGAGACAATAACTATACAAAATATAGGATTTGTCACGTATCCCCGAATCCCTAAGACCTCTTTGACACAAATCGAAGGACTTGTTTAGCGTGGAACAGTGTTTCTCTTTGCTCTAGGTGTGTATCTGTTTTTCCGGGTAGTTACAGCCTTGTTAGAGGTATATTGAGATGAAGACAAATAATATAATTAAAATGAATTATCGAACGTATGTAAGCGCATCACTTTATAGCTGGTTTTCATTGTCAGGATTAAGGTTTGTATTAAAGAAAATGTTTCGAAAATCGTGAGGTAATGTGAACAAATTATCTCCATAAAAAGTGAGTGAGGTAAAAGAAAATATTGATAGGATTCAGATATTGACGTTCAGTTTTTCAGTGGCCATCTTATATATATGGTTGTAAAGGAAGGATTTGGGCTCGGGTTTCTTTGTTAGCACACCCGTGTGAAGCCGGAGCACGCAGCTAGTTACATATATTTTCTACTTTGCAGGATAAAACGTAGGTTACAAAATAAATATAAGTGAGAATGAAGTCATAGTGCGCGCAGACTGTTAAGGCGGTGCATCGGAAGTATAGTGCGGGAAAAAATATGCGAAACCGCAATACGTACGTTTAGTAAAAACAAGCGGGCCCGGCGAACGTTTTCCCACCCTGATAATAAAAAAACCATGACAATTTATATACCTAAACCGCAAACCATGAAAACCGTATGAAAATCAGTTCAGAAGTTTATCGCGAACAGATATAAAGACAGGGGACTTTGTTTTATAATATGTAATGATAACAAATCGGTAATTGAGGTGGTAGAGTCACGCTGAAGCTATTACTCGTTTCAGCATGAATGGGTGGGCTCGGTCGGGATAGTACCACCCTCCCGCAGAAAACCGACGTGAAGTAACAGTACTTGCATTGTTGCGTTTTGTTTGGTCAGTGACCCCCCAACACAGGCTGGCAACGCACTTGCGACTCCCCTGGTGTTGCAAGTGTCTATGGACGGTGGTGATCACTTACATCAGGTGACCCACCTGTTCGTTTGCCTCCCATGATATATAAAAAAAACACCTCCCCTCCCCACTTTCCAACTCCTCCTTCTCCCAAACTCAGGCTGGCATCGCACTTGCGACTCTTCTGGTGTTGCAAGTGTCTATGGACGGTGGTGATCACTTAACATCAGGTGACCCACATGTTCGTTTGCCTCCTATAATATAAAAAAAAATGTTGACAAAAATATCAAATACTGACGCTACATATTATAAAATTATTAAACGTTACTGAGAATGTAGAAAGACGAGTTTAATAACAGTGAAAAACTCAGCAAACTGATTCTACTTGTTTCAATGAACATACATCCAAATAATACCGCGTAATCAGATATGTTTCAAGTTAGATGATACCGTAAGAAGATAATATCATACTTGCTAGTATAATTTATCATACAGTTCTCACGCCTTACCGCAATATTTTGTAACATGGTGATAAACGCACCAGACGTAATAGTTGGGAAATGCGCTTACAATGGTTGATAAGGAACGACGAATTGTGAAAGCAACTCCGTAGTCTGTGATTTGATTGCTCTAACTCCCATTGTCTGAGAGAAAGCTTCGAAGAAAGCTCTATCCGAAGAACGATATGGTGCTGTCGCATCGCATTGAGCATCGTTAACCTAGTTATTGCAATCAAAGCGACCATTTGAAACAATTATAATTAGATCAATTATGAAATTAGAGGAAGTGAATCGTTGACTTGTCTTATCTAATATTTGAGAGAGTTTTATCGTGGAAATATAATTGATATTCTTGACATCTTAATATTAAACTGTCTTTTGGGGAACGATAATAAAATTAACAGTAGTACAACATACGTTACGTTTCAAAATGAACTGAATTAAATTTTAGCCGTTCCTATATTTTACATTATTTTTTTTATATCTTCAAATTTCGTACATGTGTATATATAGTATATATGTATATGTAATATAGAGATCATTAAAAAAATTAACAATCTTATGGACGGCAAAATTTTAACTTCGTTCTTGGTGTATAAAATCTAGAAATATAAAAAAAGTAAACAATTTATATGAAAAATTAAAATAGGATTTAGCTCTTTTTGAAATGTAACGACAAACATAATTGTTTTAATAACATGAGATAATAATTTTAGGCAAAACTTAAACTTTTTAGTTCTCTCTAAAATGAAGATGAATAATATAACCAATTTGTTTATTTTATTAATTTATTCTGCATAATAGACAATTAACAATACATAGGAAATGTTAACACTCTTACAACCAGTTAGTACCGAATGGTTGACTTAATTCCCTTAACACTTAGTTAAACAAGGCACCCTTCACAAGTTCATATAGGGTTGTCACTTGTATTTTGTATAGATAATATTTTTATATAGCGATATATTCTTACTTATGACTTCGCTGGCTTTAATGTTGATTTGGTGGTACTTACGTATTTACGCCACCGTAGAGCTGTCCTTATTTCGCAAGTCCAACCTAACTGAAGCAAAACGGACGATATCAATCATATTGCCCCGAACGGATTACCTATTAACGGCACCGCAGCTGAAGTTGGTCAAGCGCAGACAATTTACACCTGGATCATGTGATTGATATCTGGGCGTGTATATTAATAGGTGAAATAATCTTTCTTAATTTTCCCGTCTCTACTCTGTTAAGTTAGGTAAGACTTGCCAAACAAAGACGGCGACACTGCGGTGACGTTAATACATAACTACCGATTTGGTCTATCCTTCGGGAATTATACATTTTTCTGAATGAGAAAGCCGTATCCTTTTCTATACTTCTAATAACGTTCATACATCATGATAATCGGTTGAGTAGTTAAGGCGTCAAAACGTTATAAACAAACAATATCATTTTGGCATTTATATTATTAATAGTTACAATTTACATAAAAAATATATTGGTTTCCGAAAATTTTATACATTTACTTTCTTTTGACAAATGACTGGGAAAGTCTCTCAAGTAATATGACAACCCTAAGTGTAACGTTCCATAACATTTCTTCGTGCGTGAAATCCCAGAGGGTATAAAGGGAGGTTGATGGATGTACTCGACAATTTTTATACGGCTTCCTGTCATGTCAGTCATCGCGCCGTGGGAACACACTGACCTATCCTGTTGAATGTCTTCACATAGATAATAGGGTCACTAAAATAAGTGTATGTATGTATTCGTCTTAGTTTTTCATTTATTTATTACAATAGCGAAAAGAGGATGGTTCCCCAAAATAGGTAGTTTTCACAAAATCGGTACTGTTGAATACTGCCTAATTAAAAATAATGTGGCATATTTGTGTCATTGTTTTCATGGGAACACACTGACCTATCCTGTTGAATGTCTTCACATAGATAATAGGGTCACTAAAATAAGTGTATTTACGTATTCGTCTAAATTTTTCATTTATTTATTACAATAGCGAAAAGAGGTTGGTTCCCTAAATAGGTACTGTTTAATACTGCCTAATTATAAATAATGTGGCATATTTGCGTCATTGTTTTCATGGGAACACACTGACCTATCCTGTTGAATGTCTTCACATAGATAATAGGGTCACTAAAATAAGTGTATTTACGTATTCGTCTAAATTTTTCATTTATTTATTACAATAGCGAAAAGAGGTTGGTTCCCCAAATAGGTACTGTTTAATACTGCCTAATTATAAATAATGTGGCATATTTGCGTCATTGTTTTCATGGGAACACACTGACCTATCCTGTTGAATGTCTTCACATAGATAATAGGGTCACTAAAATAAGTGTATTTACGTATTCGTCTAAATTTTTCATTTATTTATTACAATAGCGAAAAGAGGTTGGTTCCCCAAAATAGGTTGTTTCCCCAAAATAGGTACTGTTGAATACTGCCTAATTAAAAATAATGTGGCATATTTGTGTCATTGTTTTCATGGGAACACACTGACCTATCCTGTTGAATGTCTTCACATAGATAATAGGGTCACTAAAATAAGTGTATTTACGTATTCGTCTAAATTTTTCATTTATTTATTACAATAGCGAAAAGAGGTTGGTTCCCCAAAATAGGTTGTTTCCCCAAAATAGGTACTGTTGAATACTGCCTAATTAAAAATAATGTGGCATATTTGTGTCATTGTTTTCATGGGAACACACTGACCTATCCTGTTGAATATCTTCACATAGATAATAGGGTCACTAAAATAAGTGTATTTACGTATTCGTCTAAATTTTTCATTTATTTATTACAATAGCGAAAAGAGGTTGGTTCCCCAAAATAGGTTGTTTCCCCAAAATAGGTACTGTTGAATACTGCCTAATTAAAAATAATGTGGCATATTTGTGTCATTGTTTTCATGGGAACACACTGACCTATCCTGTTGAATATCTTCACATAGATAATAGGGTCACTAAAATAAGTGTATTTACGTATTCGTCTAAATTTTTCATTTATTTATTACAATAGCGAAAAGAGGTTGGTTCCCCAAAATAGGTTGTTTCCCCAAAATAGGTACTGTTGAATACTGCCTAATTAAAAATAATGTGGCATATTTGTGTCATTGTTTTCATGGGAACACACTGACCTATCCTGTTGAATATCTTCACATAGATAATAGGGTCACTAAAATAAGTATATTTACGTATTCGTCTAAATTTTTCATTTATTTATTACAATAGCGAAAAGAGGTTGGTTCCCTAAATAGGTACTGTTTAATACTGCCTAATTATAAATAATGTGGCATATTTGCGTCATTGTTTTCATGGGAACACACTGACCTATCCTGTTGAATGTCTTCACATAGATAATAGGGTCACTAAAATAAGTGTATTTACGTATTCGTCTAAATTTTTCATTTATTTATTACAATAGCGAAAAGAGGTTGTTCCCTAAATAGGTACTGTTTAATACTGCCTAATTATAAATAATGTGGCATATTTGCGTCATTGTTTTCATGGGAACACACTGACCTATCCTGTTGAATGTCTTCACATAGATAATAGGGTCACTAAAATAAGTGTATTTACGTATTCGTCTAAATTTTTCATTTATTTATTACAATAGCGAAAAGAGGTTGTTCCCTAAATAGGTACTGTTTAATACTGCCTAATTATAAATAATGTGGCATATTTGTGTCATTGTTTTCATTTGCTTTAAGCTATCTGTTTTTCAGATCTGAACAAAAGTGCAACTGTACCGTGTGACATAGATTACCATAATGAAAATTAACAAGCCAATTGATAATCGCCCATTATGTTTTACAATAAAATTCCGGTGACCTACATCAAAGATAACTATTGTGCGATAGTGAATTAAACAAATAATTTTGATACTTATAAACATTATACATACACATAAATTATACGTATAGATAGATATATTTAATAACAATGTATAATATTTAACTACCGAGAAAGACTTAGAATAATGTCCCTAAAAATAGGCGAAAACAAAAAAGTTCAGTACCATTTTCACCTTCATGTGTCAACTGATTTTTTAATATTTTTTTTTGTTTAGTAGATATTGACGGACTCAATTCTATTAGTGTTGTTGATTTAAAAAAAAATAGATATTTTTTTTCCATCCATGATAATTTAAAACCTTGATTTTATAAATCTCTATTCGGTCATACTTCACACTCCTTACGTTTACAATCTAATATATTTGTATAATACTCAATATAGATTATATATTTTTTTTATTTCATAGAAGGCTTACGAACAGATGGGTCACCTAATGTTAAGTGATCCCCACCGGCCATAGACACTTGCAACACCAAAGGAGTCGCAAGTGCGTTACCAGCCTGTGTTTGGGGGAGAAGGGAAAGGGGAGGGGAAGGGAGGTGGACCTCCGGCGTTCTCACTGACCGAAGGAAACGCAACGATGCAAGCACTGTTTCTTCACGTCGATCATCGCATCAGCGTGGCTCAACCTATGTATGCTCGATACACATATATGTTTCAACAACTCATATATGTATGAATAGTTAGCTTAGCTTAGGTTAGCTTACATAGGTCGCAAATTGCATGTATCAGGCAACAGCCAAAGCCGAGGTGTGCCGCGCACCCTTGAGCTAGTTGTCAAAATAAAATCGGCTGAGTGCCTTAAGCGCTCGCCTTAGTAGTCCGGTGAAGCTGTTAAGACCTTGCTTGGTCAATAGCGTAGTCAGGTCGAAAAAAAAAAGAAGTGGCTCAACCACCTACAGACTACAGACATTATAATGTCTATATATTAACATGTGAAAAAATGATTTGGACACCTTATTATCTGCGGACCTCTAATAATACTATTATATAACATACCTGTGCTCAATTTTAAAATCTTCCGCAAACAGCCGACTATTTTGCTGTTCAAATTAGTAGATATAACATAAAAAACAAGGCATGCTTTATGTGCGTAAATTGGAAATAATATCAGATTACTTTCACTAGAGCTGTTGGACAGCGGGTATAGTAGATTTCACAAGATATAGAGGTTCCAATCATGATTGATTAAATGACATATTAAATAACTGCATTAACAATTGCACTGATTTCATTTCAAATTACTCATGTCTATTTTAGTAATTAATTAGTTATCCAAAAATGTAAATTATATAATTAACTAATTTTATAGAATACTTAAATATTAAATAAAAAAATGTTCATTAAAGTATAACGATTTATTCGTCATAATATAAAGATTATAATTATTTAATTGTATATGACACCAGCTGCGTCCGCGGTTACGCACGCGTTAATTACGGAGTAATCATCTACATCTTATAATTGTATTATTACTCATATTTTATGATTTCTGACAATATTATTGATCATTAAAGACTATATCAAGTTGAAAAGAACATCTGTTTCCTGTACAGAAGATTTTTTTAATCTTTGAAGTAAGTATTATTTACGTTTTTTATAACCTCTATCGGTTGAATAATTATAGACAAACAAAGAAAATCTATCATGGTATATTTGTGATCAAGTGTCCTTTAGAAAAGGACTAAACTAAAAACAATATACCCATGTACAGATGATATTACTATAGATCTAATTATATCGCTATATTAACTCTATACGCAATCGTGCTTATGAACTATTTTACGAGTGCAATTATATTGGAATATCACAGTGATAAGTGTCTACCTATATTTATTTAAACTTTATTGTACACGAATTATCTACATTCATTTCAAAAACATTTCAAGTTTTGTTATTGGTACAATGGACGGCCTTATTGCTATTAGCAATCTCTTCCAGGCAACTTTTGGATGGATTTGTTCAAAGGAGTAGAGTCAAGGATATTCTGAGATAGATTATTACTAATTTGAAAATTGTACATATGTAGAAGCTAGAAGTGCATTTAAAACAATATCACACTTGTATTAGCATTTAAGTGTGTTTACGTAAAATTGGGATAGTTTTTTTAATTTAATTTTTGCAAAATGGTGATTCATGTCGGGTTAAACGACAACCACACTATAGACGAATGAGATTCATATCATGAACTGGCACGCGGTTTTGAATACGTGATAGCCCACAGCCTAGTTCAGTTTATAAACTCCATTAAAAGTTTAGTAAACACACGGCCATTTTAAAATGAGATGTGTCGTGTTTTTCAACAATCATTACTATTGTTTGCGTGTTTATGTAGAAATAGTTGATTTGTTTACAGTATGAATTTTAATTTAAGTTTCTTTAACGTCGATATAACAGATACAATGAAAACTTTTTATAGCGAATTTCAAGGGACCGAGCATTTTTTTTCGTTATACGGACGGAAGAGAAAAAATAAACCAAATGTAACCAATTAGAATATTTTCTAATTGTATTACATGATAGCTAAATTAAAATCCAAACACATATACTCGTATTCTGTTAACTTTGCCTAACGTATTTTGCTATGCCAATTTTGTTTTGTATTTTTTAAAGTATTTCATAAAATAATAAAAATAATAAGCGAGATAGCTGTTTATGACCTGAGATACCTGTAGTCCGGTGAAGCTGTTAAGACCTTGCTAGGTCAATAGCGTAGTAAGTTCGAAAAAAAAAGACCTCAGGTACCTTTCTTAGAAATTTCGGCACCTCAAAAGATTAGTTTTAGTTTTCTAAGCTGATACACTGTTAAATATGATGTTTAAATATGGAAATATTTCTTCGTAATGGAGAATAACCGTTGCGTTCAAAAGTGTGAGCATATAAGTTTTGTAGGGTTGTGGATTACACAGAATTAGAATCCATAATGTTAACCTAATTGATGCGGTGACGGTAGGAAGGCGACTGACTAAATGTATCTTATATTGAACTGATATTATTTTCACGTATGATACCTTGATAATTATAAATAGTTCACATCTAGTTATGAATGATCTTTGTTCTGTATAACGTCAACTTTACATCATGACTCTGAGATATCTACTCATTCCGAATGGAGGCTACAACAACTAAAGTTAGAAAGGAAAACTAATTGTAGACTCTTTTCTTCTATGAAGTCTATAGTTAGAAGACGACTTTCAAATAATGCAGTTAGATATACTAATAATTGAGTCATTTAATTACAAAATAAGCTAAATCCAATATTAACTGTTCCTTATGTTTTAAGTTAATTTTCAAGATCCAAAAATCATGTACGTGTAAAATAAGAATATCATTATAGGAATATATTACCATTATATCAATATTTCTGTTAGTGGTAGAGCCATGCTGAAGCCATTATTAGTTTCAGCACGAATGAGTCGGCTCGTCCAGGGTAGTACCACCCTCTCATAGAAAACCGACGTGAAGTGTGCCCGCTGCACATTGTTGCAGAGTGAGTCATCGCTGTCGCTATTGTATTCGAGCTACGTTGTTGCCTAGTGACCCATCGCTACTGGTAGTTAGAGCTTTTATTATTATTTATCTATTAGCTCACTTTGATCCGGACTCGGGATAGTCCGTTAAATCCATTAAGGCGCGCCCCCCTGCCCCTCTAGCAGAGAGGTTTTTCATGTCTTCCTCCACCCCACTCCCCTCCTCAAGGCCCGGTATGGCTTCCGATAGAGAAGTTGGCCTCTTAGAGACCGAACTTATCAGCCTCCATGGATTCATTTCCAACATGACATATGTTCTCGTAGACGATTACGACGCGTACGCTGCGAAGCGTCGCATCGATTTTCCCAATTCCTCGAAGCCCGCTCCCTCGATCTATGCCAAGATTGAGGCAGCTAATAACTTCGAGATCCCGTCCGATCATGATAGTGATTCCGACTCAGGCTCCGATATGGAGCAAGACCCTCCTCCGGAGCAAGACCCTCCTGCAGACGATGGCTTCACCACCGTCACGCACCGCAAACCGCGCAATAAGCGCCAAAACTCCTCGTCCGATCCGGAAGGCACGTTGCCTTCCAAAAAGATTGTTAACGTCGATGGCGCGAAAGTGCCGAAGACGACGCCAGCGCCCTCTAGACCTGCTTCGCCTCGAGCTGCGGGTTCCGCAGTTTCGGACAAAAAGCCCCGCCCACCGCCCCCCGTTACGATCCAAGACAAAGCGTCTTGGGTCGAGATCTCTAGCTTGCTGGAAACGGCAAGCATCCCTTACACCTCCGCTGTGAATACCGCTGTAGGTATTCAGGTGAAGGTAGCTACTTCCACCGCCCATCGTAACCTCACTCGTTTCCTTCGGGACAACCAGTGGGGTTATTTCACGTTATTTCACGCACTCTCTCGAAGAGGAGCGTAAACTACGGGTAGTCATCCGTAGGGTTCCTTCAGAACTTCCGACCAGAAGATTCCTGTTTGCGAGGTTCATCGCATGCGCTCTCCGCGCACCAGGGCCCCATACGACATGGTTCTCGTCGTTCTAGATCGCACCCATCAAGGGAAAGCGATATTCAATCTCACGACCCTCTGCGGCCTCTCCGGCGTTATCGTCGAGCCGCCGCGCAAAACGTCTGTACCCTCGCAGTGTCACAACTGCCAGGTGTACGGACACTCCGCACGAAACTGTCTCCTGAAACCCAGGTGAGTTAAGTGCCTCGGCGACCACTCCACCAAGGAGTGCTCTCGCTCGAAAGACTCACCCGATCACCCGAGCTGTGTTCTGTGCCGCGGCGTGGGTCATACGACCCCCGCCTCTCATGTCCCGAGAGGCCTTCCCGAGCCTGCCGAGTACGTCTCGTGCACCGGTAGCGTCCGCACCCGCGACTAGCGCGCCCCCCCGTCCCTACCGGGCCCCTCAGGCTCCGTGGGCTCCTAAACCCGCGTCCCAGCACATTCCCAAACCTCCGGCGGCTAATCCTTCACAGGATCACCCCGCCTATTCCTTCTCCTTATCGAGTATTGACTACACAGGTCAATTACTCATTTTCCACGAGATCTCGGAGATCTCTGCGTACGAAGAAACCGCCCGAAATCCTCTTCTAGGTTCCGTTACGGCAATTCATAGATTTCCAGCCATCGCGGCTACACTACAACGGCTCGCGCGCGCAGGTGTTCAAAATAAATAACTCATATAAGATAGAGTAAATCGCGTATTTACGTCTATCTTCCCCTAAAAACGACCGTTCAGTAATAATAATTTTTGTTATGTCTATTTTTAGATTTGGGCGCCGTCGCCGTTAAGTAAATTTAAATTCGATCTTATTAAATGCGTGTTGCGCCCGCGCTTTTGTAATCGATCCTTTTTAGCTCCCGCACACATCGCGGGTCTCAGTAATATCTCGAGCCTAGGTCGTCTCCGCGCGGAGCCCTCGTGATATTATTATCGCGATACAGTGACTCACCTACATCACTTGAACACGCATATGAGATCATCTCTCTCACACACGTGCACATATATACACATGGTGGGAGGGTTTTGTTTTTTTTCCCTCAACGAACTGAATCGAATAGTTTTAGTTCGTTTCATTCCGATATACACGTATTCATTTGTGAATCATGCAATTTCGATTGTATGGTTCACAAATGTATATATGTATGAATAGCTTAGAATAGTTAGCTAGGTCAGATGCGACTTTTTCCAGGTAACAGCCCAAGCCGAGGTGCGCGTGCGCCCTTGTGTATGTTACCTAAAAAACCAAATCGGCTGAGTGCCTTAAGCGCTCGCCTTAGTAGTCCGGTGAAGCTGTGAAGACCCTGCAGGGTCAATAGCGTAGTCAGTTCGAGAAAAAAAAAATCTACGTTATAGAAAGTTTTTCGTTATAAGGAACGACGTCATAAAAAGTTTACGCTGTATATTATTAATACAAAGCGTGAATAATATTGATATCGAAGAGAAAATGAATAAGATTCCACAATTAAAAGTTTCTTGATAGTAATTCACAATGGGAATAGAGATTCTCTCCATAATTCTATTGTAATTGTTTTTACGTGCTCATGGGAACAATATAAATACATTGTAAAACCTCGGGGAATCGATTAACTCCGTAATGTGATGGCAGATAATGGTATCGTCAATTTTTATTTTGTACAATACTGCGTTCTTTTAGTATATACACTGACTGCATAATGACACACTTATAGATTCATAGAATAACGTTTTCTTATCAAAGTAAGACACAGTGACTACACTGTACCTGATGGTAAGTACAGCGCAATAAAAATAACGGCAACTACCGAGATGCCCGAACTAATATCACACACAGTATCTATTTCAAAATGAACTGAATTCAATTTTAGCCGTTTCTAGTATTTTACGTTATTTTCCAAGATTTTAAAATTTTGTACATGTAAAATATAAAGATCATGAAAAAACCTTATGGATAACAAAATTTGAACTTCGTTTTTAGTGTATAAAAACTGGAAATCTGGAAAAATTAAATACGTTATGTTCATATTTCATTTGGCTCATTGTGGAATAGGCCTTCCCCGGCAACGGCTCACGCCTAGGTCCGTTCCCTCAGCGTGGAGCCCTTCAGTGCACTGCTCGCGTGATACAGTGATACAAAATCTTACATCACTGCGACCACATTACACATATCATCTCCACAATCGTGCACGCATACACGCTTACACATGCAAGTGGAAGGATTTTCTTTCCTTATCAAACTGAAATAGTTTAAAAAATTACCCCTAACGAAATATATATAAGAGTTGTTGAGGCATGCATGCTTGGTACACATATATGTTTCAACAACTCATATATGTATGAATAGTTAGCTTATATAAGTCGCGAATTGCATGTTTCAGGCAACTTGAGTTAGTTATCAAATAAAATCGGCTAGTGCCTTAAGCGCAACATATAAGTATATTTAATTTATCATTTTTTTTTTTCGAACTGACCTTGCAAGGTCTTAACAGCTTCACCGGACTACTTAATTTATCAATTAGCTCTTTCTTATGGTAATGTATATTTGAGCTATAAATAACAGTTTATTTTTCTATATGAGAGGCATGTTATGTAGCATATTATGTCGTTTTCTGTACTCGTGACATTATGTATGCAAAATTTCAAGATGGGTTATTGATGTGGAAGCGTAACAAACAAAAAAAATCGGTTGTCTGTAAAGAGTCGGTTTACGGACGATAATTTTACGCGATAACATCATAAGAAAAAATTGGACACTTTTATGAATTGAATTATTATCTCAAAATTAATCAAAAATTTACAAAACAGTTCACGTGTATATTGGGTGCTGCCGTTGTATCTCTTCTACTCGGACGTATTGGCCGATGGAGTAGAAAAGAGAAAGATCGCGTCTCTCTATCGCTTGTTCCGGCGTTCTCGCTTGCACGCTCGGCTCAGGCGGATCGTGACAATGAGCGATACTTTTTGTGCGTGCAGCCGGCGTTCATCGATTTATAAGACGTTATCATGTCAAAAATCGCATTTATAATATTGGTATGGAAATAAGAATTCACTATTGCTACTTTAACTATCAATTTAAACCATGTATCGAATGTTAAATGTGTATTATCACAGAGAAAATAAATAATAATTATTCTGTGAAAGTACAATAGGTATTTTTAATGTTTCTAAATTTTTATGCGCTTGCTTATCTTAGAAATATTATTGTTCTAAGATTATTGGATTGCTGTAGAAATTACAATCACCGGTTCGCTATGGACTTACCTCGATACGACTCGGATGACCTCGTCTCAACTTACAATAGCTTTTTGAATGGATATAATTATGTTGTTCAAGTTACCTTTCGACTAACGGATGTTGTATTAAGCGTAAAATTATAAAATACTATTTTCGTCTGAATTACCTCTTTTATACTACAAATTAAAACATAAATACTTATTACCGTCACAATTAAAACTTATGCTATATTGACTAACGTCTGACCGCGACTTTGTGCTAACTTTAATTTGCGACTTCGTTTATTGGTGCTCCGCTCCTATAGGCCTATGATGATATATAGCCTTCCTCCATAAAGGAGCAATCTAACACTGAAATATTTTTAAAATCAGACCAGTAGTTCCAAAGATTAGCGTGTTCAAGCAAAACAAACTTTAGCTTTATAATATTACTATAGATAGTATGTTTGTCGTTTTAAAAAGCATAACGATTTTGTATATATCACGTATGAAATCTCTCACATAGTTTTTAAATATAAGATTAAAACACAATCAAAATTCTTTAAGTAATTATTAGTATGTAAATATCAAAAGTGACGTTACAGATATCTATATTTTTGTATACAATGAGTAAATAGGTTTTAAGTATTTATTTTAAATAATTCTTAATAAACGGATTTTTTTGTTGTTGCAATTATAAAGTGTACGACTTAATAATTATTACCATGAAGAATTTTAAGTAACATTTTCTTTTAAGATTTCTTTATTTAATTTATCAACTTGTTTTTCCCGTGCAATGTTTAGTATGATTATGCTAATAAAATACAATTAAAGTTTTAATTTATTCAGATTCTATTACCATATCTTTGCGTGATAATTGTACAGTGAAACGCTACGATCCGCGTGGCATAGTTTTAATTACGAGTTAAAATTTTAAAAACTAACAATTCAACCTCTTTATTGTAGTTGTAGTTTTAAGTTTAAAAAAAAGTTATCCAACCAGCCTACCTGGATACAGTGAGATCATTATGACATACCTAAAACATGACTCAACAAACTGCATTGACAGAACCCGTTGCCGTGAACACCGGAGTTTCGCAAGCGTTTGAATGATTTGTCAACGAACTTTTCTATATTAATAAACACAATGATTAATAATAGTTCTAAATAAAATAAGTATAATAACATAAACAGTAATCGAGAAGTGTTTAAAATATAATACTGCCTTTTCTTCCTTATATATACATACTAGCTTATGGTCGCGGTTTTGCTCGCGTTAATGTAAAATTTGATCTATTCCTCAGGAACAGAACTTTTTTTCTTGGATGGACCCCTTGTCCTTTCTTTACCCGTGACAACATATACGCAAAATTTCATAATGACAGCTTCACCGGACTACGCGTGAAAGCGAGCTCATTTCTCATTTATAATATTAGTTAGGATGTGCATGTTGGTATACATTTGACATCGCCATACTTCCAAACACCATTTGACCGATCGCCCATTAAAGTTTTAACTCGGGCAGTTTCATTTATATACTATCCGTTTTACTATTAATTGCCACTAGGAAAATATTTACCTTGATATATTTCAACAATTTATTAAAGCAAATAATAAAAGTATTTGTAGCGGCAGGTTAAGTTGTATTGTTTAAAAATTTAATTAATGCAATGAAACCTTCGTTGCCAATATTATAGATGAAAGTGTACTTTTATTGTATGTAATTATGGGCCCGTAAAAACAATAAGAAATACTTACAATAATACGTAAAATTATTACTTTGGATATGATGGATGGATTTAAAAAACTATAAATAGTTTTAACTAATAATCGTTATTTAAAATATTATTAGGTACTGAAATACACATTACTGAAAATAAAGATGATATTACTGTTTTACTTTTAGCTCTCTTTGTTATCTCTGTTGAAATGTGAGATTTATCTTGTGGAACTTTATTGGAGCAATGCGCATTGCCATATAGTCACTAGAACAGGTTTTTAAATGTCTGCATTTGAGGAAATTTTTGCTCTTATCGTTATACTGTGTTAATAAAATTGCCAAACCAAGTTCTTACTAATTTATTAGAATATTAGAAATCTCTACAAAGGTTTTGTCGTTTCCCCACTGATATAAACTAGACCATTCATCGGTATGCAAAGAGATCGCATGATGTACATTATGACACGAACTCTACCGAAACTAGCCAATCAGAATTCGGCGTCAGTTTTAATATTTAAACAGGTTTATCCAATGAGAAATGACCAAAAAGACATCATGTTTTTTAAACTCAAAGGAAAATTACAAAAAATATTTTTTTTTAACCATTGTACAGGATTTTAAGAAGAATCAGGTTGTAGAGTAAACAAAGATAAAGTCCCCCATATTTTAACACGTTACACTATACTGCTCTTTTATAAACATGAGTGTTCACCTACCTGTTCACCCTTTTTAAGCTCCATGGTAAAATAATAAGCAGAGTTTCAACCTTGTTTACGTAGTTATATTGTCTATACGATAACAATATATATTTTAGATAGAATATATATAAATAATCGCACGTTAACATTTATCGTCTAGCACTGTGTTAATAAAAGTAAATAAAATAAGCTTTTATCAGATACAGTCTATGTTCTATGAAGAATACGCTGATTATGGGCGGATAACATAAATACTTTTGAAACTAGTGTTAAAATATATATAATTCGAGTGTAATAAACATTATATGTATGATTTCCACTTAATATTTTAAATTGCCTCGTAACTATGTAATTGGCAAGTACAAAGAGACAGCTATGGATGAATATCGACATAAAATAGCAATGTGAATGATTCTCTATAGGAATACTCGTAGAAAGATTTTGGTAACATTGTCAATGTTCAAAATTGTTTATGAATGATACATAATTTAAATTGGCGATTTTAAAGCGGATATTTAGCTATAATTGCTATGCTATATTGCTATTATTTCTCTAATGAAATACATAATTATGGAGCTGGTTACTGAAGCCATGCGCGATTATTAGACCCGATGTAGGTTTAGTAATGGATGTGTATGAAACCCCAAAAAAATAAAATTGATTTATTGTGTACCACATGGAAATAATTTCGATTCTAGTTATACATTCGAATATATACATAAAGACAACGATATTAAACATTTAATAAAGGCCCTATCCGAGGAAAGTAATCATGGTTCAACAAACACCCCCATTATGGTTGTGTGACCACTTCGTTCAAAAATACTTAACTTTACGCCACTAAATATTTCTACAAAACAATGAGTTCTAGAATATAGTCCGGCTGCTATGCCGTTCTAAAGTGGTCACAAGAAATTTATTGCATCTCCTAAAACAGAAACTCAATATTTTTTCTTTGATTTAATTTTGTTAGCAGTACCTGACCTGTAATAAATATTTACACTCCTTTAATATCCTAATTGTAGCCCTGTTTTAACTCTTACACCACTGTAGTCGAAAATTATTTAGAATAATTTAAAACTGTCACGTACCTTAGTAATAGTTATCACCAAATATGTATACAAGAAGAGGCTGCACGAATGTCGTAAAAGACGACAAAGCCTCCAAACTCAAGGATTCAGCACACAACACAAGAAAACTTGTCACTGTTTCGAAACGCACCACTTGGACACTCGATTTTTAAATGATTATATTACAATAACATACTTTAAAACAGGTAAAAAATATATAAAATATCTTCCAAAGATGTAGCAAACGTATTAGAATAACAGGTTTGATTTACGAATGTTCAACATCCTACGACTAATTAACACACCTGCGAAATACGCTAGAGTTACGCAGTGACTGAATGTGTTGTGGGACAGAGATAGCTTGATGATGCGAAAGAGAGATACGTTGTGACGTGGGAGGGAGGACGACCGCTAGCTTTTACGAATGCACATTGCTCCACTTTCTCAATAGTCGTACCAAATTATTGAACATTTATTTCGTAAGTATGACAGTTATTACAATTTATTATCATTAATTATAAATTTAAATAATTATTCACACTCAATAAAAATACAACTGCAACACGAGTTATCATAATAAAAGTTTGCCATAATCTTCACTTTTATTTCAAGGACAAATATTTCTGTATCTGTTTTTGAATAACAAGCCAAAAAAAATTTTTTTCACGTCCTCGTTATAAGTAATATATAATATAATAACTTATATTATGAAATTAAAAGGTGTTTATAGTAGAGGAATAAGAATAAAAATATACAAAACAACAGTACACGTTGAAAATTTACACAACCTGACCGCGCCGGATATCTTAAATATTCTTGTCCAAGATAAGAATATTCCGGCCCACTGTGCAGCCGTACCTCCTGTTACCTGGTACCGGCGTTCACGGGCGGCGCCCCCCGAACCGCGCACCACACCGCACATTTCAAATTTTTAACAGAACTCTATCGTTGACTCTACATTTCTTACATTAAGTAAAATGTATTAACCAGTATTTTTATTTATTTAAATAGCATTTATATACATAAGCGAGGCTGTATTCATCTAAAGTTGTACGTGTTTTGTTACAAGTATTTTGTTTTAAAAGTTATGAAAGGGATACAACAGGAATTTCGAAGCAACAGGTTGCATTCCATTTTTAAGTGTAAACAGGATTATCCTTGCTTCGTGTTGAGCACTCATTCAGAATTCAAATATCCAAAAAATGATATATAATTATTACCTTTCGTATTTAATTTTATATAACTTATTATATGCAATTGATCTCAAAATTCTAACGTTGGTTTATTAGCTTAAAGTTATGTTGATTTTTAAATAATGATGGAGATTATAGATATGTCACTTTTTATTCCATAGAAAAGAAGTCTAAAAAGAACAAGTATGTTTTTTTGGAGGGATCTTGGAATGTTATGTAATAGATTTTATATTTTATTCATAATCTTGTGTTATTTGGCTCTATATTTTCAAATATTGGGGGTGTTATACATAGTATAGTTTGGTTATTGTGCACAAATGAAGTGAATGAGAAATAATACCACGGAGTATGGATTCTGACTTGCCACAAAAACTCCCTGAAATGTTCTAACAAGACGGCCACCATCTTGTTAGTTCATTGAAATGATCGCAAGAAACTTGTGATACCATTACCTATTCGACAATAGCAGTAATAATCTACTAGAAGATTGGTTGCCAAGAATAAAATTAAGAAATAAATACGTTCTTAATGGTAACATATGAATTATTCTGTGTAGTCATTGATATATGTACAAAAACCCAAGGTGCACATTTAACGTCTTACAGACGGCACACAAAAATGAGTGCATAGGGTTTTTATATGTCAATGTGTATAGTAGATATATGATAGCAGAGTTGTCATGTCATAGAGATTAAATTAGAGGTGGCGGAGATTGCATAAAACGCGACAAATTATTTATCTTGTTATCACCACATTCCGGTTTTTATTTGATTACTAGTTTTCTATTATTTAAGTATAATTTATGAAATAGAAAGATTGTATTAGTGAAAAGAGAAACACATTTTTATGCTTTCTTGTCGCAATTTGTTTCAACACACAAGCCAAAGAGTGTCCGATTATTACAGGCAAACCTATAATAGCGCAATGATACCGGGTTCGGAGACGTGAGTATAAAAAGGCTATGTTTTCTGTCTAAGAAAATATCGTGTCGAAAGTATAACTAACATGTTGGTAGGATATTTTGTAATATCCCGTATAAAAAGAAAGAATTTGTTAAATACTAATGACATAAATATAATATATGTATTCAACATCGAATGAATTCTGGTATTTGTGGTTTATTTTAATATAGAAAAAAGTCTTATAGATTCTGAAAAAATATTGTTTTTTTAATCTATAAGTTTTAGAAGTTTCTGCGAGACTGTAAAAGTTTAAAGTAACTTTAAAAGTAAAATTTTGAAGTATTAGGTATCAACAGCTTCGATCAACAATAACGTAAATCATTGATCGAAGATCAACAAGGACATATTAAAACATAACAATATTTTCATTGTTAGTAGTTTGCAAAGTTTAATAAAAATCATTAGGTGAATTAAATCTTAACAAGATCTTTTGTTTTTATTTCATAGAAAATGATTTTTTTTTTCTTATTCTACTTATGAACAAATATTAATTATAACAGAATCTTGGAGATTTTTCTACTTTCAAAAACTGATGTTTCCTTAAAGTTTTTTAAATGGAAATTTATGAAACGCTTTCCATATAGATACTCATCTAGCGTACACATAACATTTTTATTTAAGGACGCCGTTGACTATTACTTCTCTAATCGTTCTACCACAAAAAATAGCATATAGCTCTACTCTACTCTACCGCGTGATTAATATGAGGGATAATATTAGCTTTATAGATAGATTTTGTAGGTGGTAGATCCACGCTGAAGCTAGTACTAGTTTCAGCATGAATGGGTCGGCTCGCCCGGGGAGGTACCACCCTCTCATAGAAACACCGACGTGAAATAACAGCGCTTGCATTGTTGCGTTTTGTTCGGTCAACGAGAGCGCCGGAGGCCCACTTCCCCAACCCTCTCCTCCCTCCCCCCTCAACATCAGGTGATTTTCGTTCGAGGAGGTTTTCGTTTACCTCGTATGATATATAAAGAAAATAGATTATTCAATACTGCGACGTAAAATAATTTTACTCCTTTACTTCTTCCACAATAATAACTCACCTGCTATGGAATAATATGCTGCATTTTGTAGTCCGGTGAAGCTGTGAAGACCTTGTCGGGTCAATAGCGTAGTCAGTTCGAGAAAAAAAGCTGCATTCGGTTTTACATCTTTACACATTTCAATTAATAATCAAAAATCTCGGTGAACAATAAGATAATAAATAATGCAGCGGTAACTAGGTCGTAACAGTTGATAAGAGCTCGTGCTTATCTTGGAAAATTTGAGAGGTTACAGCACAATTCTTGTGGGAAAGTTTTAACACAACTATTTGGTACGCGCATATTGAAAATCCCTTCATATGGGCTCGTTTGGTCACCACGAATTTTGGTTTCGGCCGATTGGGAATATATTGCGCTCTAATTTATTTATTGCTCACAAATGGAAATACTTATAGATAATTCTTTTTTTTAATTGTCTCAAAGTCTTCTGTGCAAATGTTTTTAAGGAGATATGATGTGACAAAGGCTTATTTTATTTACTATCAAAATAGTCTGTTAATGAAGATAATATAAACATTCCCGATATTGTCGGTGTGTCGTGGGCATGGAAATAATTGTTACTTTGAGATGTGCGAATCACGATTCATTGAATAACAGAAAATAAAGTATTATTCTTGCGTATTGGTGCTACCTTGTTGAATGTTCTGGGTTCGAATTTAGCACACGACATTTATGTCTGTGAACTACAAGTACGAGTTTGTGTGTAGGTACTTTGTATCTGTAAATTGTTCGTTTGTAGCAACTTGATCCTTAGTGTGGCCACTTTTTTTTAAACCATATAACGTGTAGCAACAATGTACCCTGTCATAAAAAAATTATTTGATATTATAGGAAAAAAGTTGATTTTAATGTAATTTCGACGCGTTCAGTATTGAGGTTATAATACAACGACAGTGCACGATGTTCATCTGCTTGAACTAATGTAATCGAGTTTTTAGCGGGATCTTGGTCTGTCATGTAGTGGATTTTATTTTTTATTCATAATCTTGTGTTGCTTGACTCTATATTGTGTAAAATTGGTGGTGTTTTATGTAATATAGTTTGTTTATTGTGCATAAGTGAAGTGAATGGAAAATAATGCCACGGACCATGAATTCTGAGATGCCACAAAAATTCCATCGAAAGTTCTAACAAGTAGGCCACCGTCTTGTTAGTTCATTGAAATTATATCAAGAAACTTGACAATGGCAATGATGGTCTACTAGAAGACTGGTTGCCAAAATGGAATGAAAGTAGAACTTGAAATACTATTAACTACTTGACAATGGCAGTAATAATCTAAAAGATTGGTTGCCAAAAATAAAGTTAAAAAAAAAAAAAAAAACTAATGTAATCGTACGCAGACATACACTCTATACAATAAAAAGAGACAGAAAGAGAGAGAAGGTTACATGAAGGCATAACGTTTTTTCCTTACGTGACGATTTCTACCAGTAAACCCTTATCGTAAACCGTGTTAAGAAACTTCGTTCCAAAACCTAATATTGACCCTGACATCTTATAAGGAGAGATGGCATGGATAAATAGGTTTGTTCGTCAAACTATATTAATTTTAATTTTTTTATAGATAAATGGAAATCAATCGGAAATGAAATATGTGTAAACGTGTTCGGTACATCACTCAGCTATTTTGTTTAATAATTATTCTATTGAAGTCAATTGAATATACGTCTCGGTGTCGCCGATACAGTGTAGTTTGAATACTAACTGATAAGAGTCGCGTTCTCCGGCTTCGATAAAAAGTCAGAATTATATAGATAAAGCAAATATTGAATAAAAATTGAGCTTAGCTTATAAAAAGATATTATATAAGATATTATTGACGTTGTGTAGAAAATTACCATACATTTGAGGATACCTTTAAATTAAGCATCAACATCAATTCATAAAGTGTCATTAGGTATGTAATCTTGTATTATTAACTTTAAACAATAATAAAATAAAACAATAGCATACAGTGTTGTTATTTATCAATTTATAAAACGAAATATTCGGAAGTATGAACTTTTACAAGGATTTAACAAGACAATAAATACATGGTGCAGATACTATAAATAGTATCTTAGCTAACGTCCCAAAAGAGGTTATAATGTTTTTATTATTAGCACTAGCTTTTACTCGCAGCTTCGTTTTTATTAATATAGATTTTAACCCTCCCTAAGGAACAATATTTACATACATGTACAGTACTTTGAAAGGTAAGTAGTCCGGTGAAGCTGTTAAAACGTTGGTAGGTCAATAGCGTAGTCAGTTAGAAAAAATTTTTTTGAAAGTGTGTATAAGGTGTAACTCTATGCCCTTTCCTGGTAACGTTATGTCAAATTTTATGACAATCGGTTGAGTAGTCAAGGCGTAACAAACAAACTCACAATCGCATTTATATTATTAGTTAGGATTAATTCTATTAATTTTAGTATCATTCGACAACAAATACTGGAGTAATATATTTGCATTTATAAATAAATTTGAAATTTCATTATCAAAATTATTTATGTCCAGTTTTTTAATACTTTATTTACAAGTAAGAATAGTAATGAAGATATCTGAAATTATTTTAATAAAATCAGTTCAATTCATATTTTTTTACACAGGAGAAAAGTTTCACACTTATCAGACGAGTTTAGGGTCGCCACCTTGAGTTTGATCTTCTGACATGTATACAGATATGACAATGTATGAATGTCGCTATCAGTAACACTAGATATAACACAAATGGCCTATTGTTTCCTGATCATAGAATATTTATTGAAGTAGGCGAGAATGACAAGGAATGGAAGTCTCAGTCTGTTTATATTTTGTAGTCGGACACCGATCTTTAGTTAGATTTGATATTTGGTTTGTAATGGACAGTAAAATATTTAGGTAATAGGTTTTAAAAATTATTTCACCTATGGAGAGCTAAATTATCAGCGAGTAACATAGGTTGTATTTTATTTTCAAGTTTTATATTAAGACAAAGGTAGCCACGAGCAAACGCTACTATTTCACATATTTAATCAATTAGAAGATAAAAATACTGACAATCATGCTGGACAGTTAAAATTACGTGACGTAAATTATCAACATAAAATGACAAAGTAAACTGAATAGTAAAAGGAAAGGTTTTAGAGCACTACAAAACTTGTTTATTTTTATATATCATAGGAGGCAAACGAACAGGTGGGTCACCTGATGTTAAGTGATCACCACCGTCCATAGACACTTGCAACATCAGAAGAGTCGCAAGTGCGTTGCCAACCTGTGTTTGGGAGGAATGAGGGGAGGGGAGGTGGGCCTCCGGCGCTCTCACTGACCAAAGGAAACGCAACAATGCAAGCACTGTTATTTCACGTCGGTTTTCTGCGAGAGGGTGGTACTACCCCGAGCGAGCCGACCCATTCATGCTGAAACCAGTAATAGCTTCCGCGTGGCTCTACCACCTACCGATTGTATGATTTGATTGTATATAATGTATAATTTATTTAAACATAATCATGGTAATTAGACAACTATCACGCAAACAGAACGCCAACCAATCAATGCTAATGACGTATATTCACTAGCGCGACCTAGCTCTACTGAAAAGACAATATTTATTTTATTGTATGATGGCTGGCTTTTAATGCAATTCTCATTGTATCGACAACAGGAATAAACTATGACATCGCGTATGCTAGGATGGTGGCGTAGGTCGCTTCAACGGCGACCGGTGCTCACCAACACAGCTGTATATGCTACTTTCTACACGGCAGCGGAACTCTCCCAACAAACTTTCAATAAAATGTATTCGGTAGGAAACTACTTAGTTAACATAATTATGTACTAACTGATTACATAATATGATTCTAATAATTATTGTTATAAGTTATCGGGTGAGACACTTTTTACAAGCTTTTATTTAGCTTGCTTTGTTTAGGTGAAATCTTGCAAGATAAATTGGAAGCAGTTCCTTCAGACCTATGGATCTTTAGGCTAGATAACTATGTAATTTTGCATATTAGTTTTGTCCTGATGACACTAAACGGTAATGAAATCAAAACAAAATGGCGAAATTCAAAATGACCGCTTTTAGCCCTTTTAAGCCATGTTATTTGTGAATGTCATAGGCTATATATCATCACGCTAAGACCAATAGGAGCAGAGAAACAGTGAAGAATGTTTTAAAATCGGGGTTTTTTTCCTTTTGAGAGCTTACGCTGTGTGTTAGCCCAAAATAACTATTCCACGTGTACGTCGTCGTGGGCAGAAGCTATTAATTAATTATATTATTATTGTAATATTATAAAGAGGTAAAGTTTGTGAGGTTGTAGGGGGTACTATATGGGAAGTCGGAGAAAAAATGGTCGAACGAAAACATTTATTACGAACGCTGCCTTGACGATGAGAGATGAGTTCTAGAAGAAAGTTGTAGCTTGATAATACCTATGACCACCCAACGAAGTGGGCACGGGTCAGCTAGTCGATTAAATGTAATCTATTTTATTCTTCTACAATAATTGCCGGCTGTTATTCTGCTGTTAGGTAATTTGCTTTTTAACACGCTTTTATTAGCTTCACCTGTATGTATGTATGTTTGTAACCGACCCCTTTGAGCTCGATTTTGTCCTACTTTGAACGATCAGATTTAATTCAAACTTTGCACACCTGTCAAAGGTCGATGACAATGCAATAATCCAAAAAAAGGCTAAAAAAATGTAACTAAAAAATGAAAAATAAATAATAGTTAAAAAAAACTAAAAAAAACACGCTTTCATAAAAAATCCAACTAAAAAACAGAAAATAAAATTCAATAAATTTGGATTAAGAATAGTGTAAATTAGAAATAAATGTATATTTTTGTAAAAAGTGACAAAAAAAATGATAAAAATACTGATATCTGGAGGTGCTGATAATAACTGTTAATATCAATTTTATTTTCTGTTTTTTAGTTGGATTTTTTATGAAAGCGTGTTTTTTTAGTTTTTTTAAACTATTATTTATTTGTACTCATATCGTATTGCAATGTGCCAATAGTGAGACTATATGTTATTAAAAATATTATTAAAAAATAAATGAGACTATAGTGAAATGACTAGTCATTTATTGTTGGTATCGTGATTTTCGAGTGTGAGTATTCCCTGCAAAAGTCCCGTCAGGCCAAAGAGGATTTAGAAGTCCAGTGAAGCTGTTAGGTCAATAGTGTAGTCAGATGAAAGCTAGGACAAGTTTCTTTTAAAACGGGAGATTGTAGAAATTACAGAAGGCAAACATAACCTTGCAAAATCATTAAAAATAATTAAAAAACAAAAAACGATATCTAAAAAAAACTAGCAAAATTATCGAGGATATAAAAACCAAAAATAAAAATACAACTGGCAGCGGTGGGATTCGAACCCACGCCTCCGAAGAGACTGGTGCCTTAAACCAGCGCCTTAGACCGCTCGGCCACGCTACCGTTGGACGATTGTTCTAAATTTCTGTACTCGTTTGTACTCTATTGATGTTATGACGACATGATGAACAAGCACAAAATAAGTACCTATTCCTATATATATATATTATATATATAAATCTGATCACTTACTTAAATGAAAGTCTAAATACTATATATAATAAGTTTCATATAAACTTTAGTACGAAATAGTTTTTTTTTTAATTTATTTAAAGACACTAAATTATTTTTTAGGCTCGATAATTAAAAAAAAATCGATCACAAGAAATAATCAGTACATAAACGAGCATTTATAAAAATTTTCTCCAATAAGTGATTATACTCGTATTAAACAATGCACTGTCCAAGGTAAATGGCGAGTGAGTGGTTATAAAATATAGAACTATAATTTTAGTGGCGAACATTGCGACAACCACCAGTGGACTTGTATAAGTTGATAATGATGTGGATGTTAGCAACATAGTATTATTGCATTTCAGCTTGATAAGCCGCAGTTGGATTTCGCTGCAGCTGGGCGTATCGTAACCGTTGGCAGTACTCTTTACGCACCAACTCTTTACTTTTGGTACGAAAAACATTTAATTATATTTATTTTTAACATTTTTCATATAAATAACAATTACTTTAAAAAAACTATACACTAATAGTATAAAGGTGACGTAGTTATATTTGAAGCCAACTGAGTAAGCTTCTTTAAGCACGTTGAGCGGTATTTTTGGCAGGAGGTAGAGTTATGATCTCGCGTCATGACATGACATATGCTAATAATGCATATCCGAGCGTATTGTGTATTGGCTTGCGTCAGACTAGCGACGCGTAGCATAGCGACCTGTGTACGTTTAATATTTACTAGTGGGCGCCCAGCAGTCGACATTCGACCATAGTTTATTGATTTATTAAGATAGAATTTTATTAGGGTTAATATCATTGTTGAATGTAGAATGAAAAAAGGTAATTGGAACGTAAGAGTAAAATAATACATACAGTCGAGCATAGCAACCTCCTTCACAACCATTTTTGAAGTCCTTTATTGACAGATGTCAAAATGTCTTTTTTATTTACATGTGTGTATATGTTGTGGAAAATTGTAGCAGTAGGGTGAGTAATGCATATTTTAATTAATTTAATGTATTTCTAATGCATTTTATATATAATAAATAGTTTTCTGCACTTCTCCTCCATATAAACTTTAACTATGCCAAATTTCACGTTCGTCCGTTCGCGCAATTCCGTTAAAAAGGGATACAAAGTTTAGGCTTCACGTATTAATATATATGATGATGATGTTTTTTATTAAGATTGTGAAGATTATATATTTGATTAATTAATAAACTGTTTAAATATGTATGTAATTATTGTCCAGAGTGTCAATAAATGTTCTCAGACTAATGTTAATAATTTAAAAATACAAATAATTCATACTACAGTTCATTTAAAACTTTAAAAAAGAACATTGTTATTACATTCTTGTTAATTTTCACTTTTTCGGTAGTCCTTATGACTGCCTTGCCTTTTTTGTTTGTTGGAATGCGTTAACCTCTAGAAATGCTAGTTAGATTTGAAAGATACTCTTTATGTTTTATTAATTAATCATTATTTAACATCGTACTGTGTTGACCAGGGATGTTATGGAGCTTCGTAACCCTAACCGAAACTATCGGATATCCGAAATAAATATATATCCGTATCTGTAACCGATTCAAAAGTTTCGGATAATTTCGAATAAGGCTGGCGTCTAAATAAACCATGTTTCGACAGATTTTGTTTCGCGCACTTGCACTCCATGTGAACCTTGTAGTAGGGACGATCGATATTAGAAAAACATCGATGTTTATATCGATGTCAACATCGAATCCAAACCATCAGTGTACGACATATATTGATTGCAAAACATCGTTGTGTTAAAAACATCGATATTTTTGTTAAAAATACAAATAAAAGTTCGATGTTTTGGTAACAAATAAATAATCAAACCAAATTTTATATGAAAAGAGTTTTTATTTATTTTTATATGTAACATAAGTAAACATTAACATATTTGGTAACCGACAAATAAAACAGTCAAATTATTTTTATGAAATGTGATTTTATTGATTTTTACATGAAACAAAAGAAAACATTGTTGTTTTTGGTAACAAACAAATGAAAGTCTAATTTTTTTTTAATGAAATATGTTTCTATTCGTAAACATGTTAGAAACAAAAATAAGGGGAAAAGTAGCAGTCTTAGTGTCGTTTAGGCACACTCTGTAAAAAAATAATTCATTGGTGGCAATCGAATAGGTGGGTCACCTGATGTTAAGTGATCACCACCGTCCATAGACACTAACAACACCAGAGAAGTCGCAAGTGCGTTGCCACCCTTTGGGAAGAAGGGTTAGGGGAGAGAGGGAGAGGAGAGGAGAGGGGAGGGGAGGTGAGTCTCCGGCGCTCTTCAACAGGTGTTTCTAATGATGTACCGAATGTACCGAGTGAGCAGCTTTTCAGTGCTGCTGGGTTAATTTATGACCCCTAAAGGAATCGACTATCAGGTGATAAGGCTGCAAAATTATAATATAGATGATTTCATTCCTCATAAAAATAAAAACTCTTTTTATGTTATCGCACACACATATTTAATATGTTATACATAGGTTATAAGTTAATATGTGCAATGTGTAAAGTTTATTTTTACTGTCAAATTTATAGCATTTTTTATTTCAATAGTTTGATAAGACTTAAAATTGAGATATATTAATTACTTACCTAATATAACTGATTTATAATACCAAATGATAACTTAGAGTTAGACTAAATCAAACCAAATTATTGCATAGTAATTGTGTTTATATTTAAATTCAATCTAATATCCGTAACCGAAACTATCTGAAACTAACGGATAATCCGAAATAATTACATATCCGTATCCGGAACCGAAATATCCAATATCCATAACATCCCTGGTGTTGACTCTGGAATAATCGCCATACTAATCCAAGTCAGACAATGTTTACCGTGCCCGCTAGTATTTTATGCAAAAAAAAAATGAAATTTTGTAAATAAAAATTATATTACTACATAATTTATGCGAAAAAAAGTGGAATGAAATGGAATTAAAAATGGAAACGTATACCAGATCCTGTGTTATAGTTGACTATCCGTCCGTGTAGTACCGCAAGCGTTTGTTATTATTTGCTGAAATTACTATAGTGGCATATGATGACGAATTATAAAAACGTACTCAATAAAAAAACACTATGGTCATAATCCACCAAATTCCCAACTTTCATAGTGATCGGTTCAAAGGTGTTGGTGTTTACCAATATGAGAAATAAAACATCCATTTTTATATTGGTATGTATAGACATGATTAAATTATGATTTAATTTTCTCTAGGTACAAATTTTTGGATAAGAAGTTTGCCGGCACGGCAGTGAGGGCGGTTGCTACCAAAGTTGCTTCAGATCAGTTCTTAATGACGCCTGTGTTGTTAGCCGCCTTTTATACACGTAAGAACAACTATCTTCTGTATTCATTGATATA
The DNA here is from genome assembly GCA_015888305.1 of Antheraea pernyi. Lineage (NCBI taxonomy): Eukaryota > Metazoa > Arthropoda > Insecta > Lepidoptera > Saturniidae > Antheraea > Antheraea pernyi. The sequence goes on along the minus strand of MU158835.1, from coordinate 154,136 downwards.
TAAAAACTCAAGATTCACAGTTTCGAATAAAACGTTGTTACGTCTTCACGTCTTAACTACTCAACCGATCATAATGAACTTTTCATACATATTTTCAGCGGTACAGAAACTGAGATAGGGAGGGGGGTAGGTCAGATCAAATCTACATAAAAACGAGCGTAGCAGCGGGAAAGAGCTAGTAAATAATAAACAAAAGAATTCTCTACTATTTGTAGACAATGAAAATTATATATTCAATTTTTTTTTATATTAGCACGGAAAAATGACTGCACCATGCCCGATGGTAAGCACAGTACAGTCTAAAAACAATGGCAACCACCGAGTGACACACTATCCATCGCTGGTCACCACTGTCATGCCGGCCTGCAAATAGCTGGATATGCACAGGCTGATTCCGAAACGCAACCCGCAGAAGCGAATCACTATGACGGATTTTTTCGCCGTATACATGGTGGTTGCGACCCAGTCATCACCCCGCTTTCGCCATTGCCTCGTTCGTTATTCAGCAGGGTGCACCACGTGCAGGTGAGGTTGGCTTGGGTGTCTCAAGTCTTATGATGTTATTCAACACCTCTTACACCCCAAAGGTCAATGAAGGTTCAATGAATATTTTCTGATATTGCGATTGTGGGTGAGTGTATCGCAGCTACCATATACCATGTCCGTGCAACACGCGTTCTGAGTTTTTGGCGGGATCTTGGTCTGTCATGTAGTGGATTTTATTTTTTATTCATAATCTTGTGTTACTTGACTCTATATTGTGTAAAATTGGTGGTGTTTTATGTAATATAGTTTGTTTATTGTGCATAAGTGAAGTGAATGGAAAATAATGCCACGGACCATGAATTCTGAGATGCCACAAAAATTCCATGGAAAGTTCTAACAAGTAGGCCACCATCTTGTTAGTTCATTGAAATTATATCAAGAAACTTGACAATGGCAATGATGGTCTACTAGAAGACTGGTTGCCAAAATGGAATGAAAGTAGAACTTGAAATACTATTAACTACTTGACAATGGCAGTAATAATCTAAAAGATAGGTTGCCAAAACTAAAGCTAAAAAAAAAAAAACACGCGTTCTGAGGGCACGTTTAAACAGGCACGTTCCGAGATTAACAGGTGTATATTAAGTTGTGTGTTGTGTTGTGTGTATCCAGTAATTCAATTGTAAGATCTGTACATGACCACTATACACATAGTGATAAATTTGTACGGTTCCGGCATCAGTCAATGTATATCCAGAATTGGAAAGGGTTGCAGATCGCGTTGACAGCGACGCAGTGGCGGATTTATAAGTCTGCCGCCTGTAGGCTATTCAAATTTTGCCGCCCCTAAGAACCTCTACAATTTGATATTAGGATATATGGATCACGAACTAAAATACATAGGAAATGAACTAGGTTCATAATCATATTAATTACATTTTTGTGCCAGTGAAATGGCAACGTTATTGTTTGTGCTCTATCTACCTAATTACACACCCTATTCCCGTAATTACTATGATTGTGAACTATGATGTCAAAGGGTCCCTTCCTAGAATTATAAACGTGAAACTTTTTAATTTCTATAAGCCAAAAATATAGCCCCAAGTTTGCCGCTCTAGGCTTCATTCAGCCTACTTATAAATCCGCCACTGCAGCGACGACTAGCGATTGGTTGTAGATTTCGAGATTTATTTTTATATTGCACTATTTATTATCAAATTTCATGGTGGCAGAGCTTAATTGTGAGTCCGTCTAGCTAGCTACCACCTTTAAGTTGAAACTTTCTCGCGAAGTACCTACAGGTGTGATCTGGCAACTGCACTTAAGAGCCAGTTCCCCTCTAGGTTTGATGTGTTTACCATCATAGACCAGATAATCATTTAACATCACATAAGAACCTATAAACTCTATAAAGTATAAACAAAGGTACAGGCCAGTGGTTTTGTCGTGCTAAAATAAAAAATTAGTGCGTGTAACCTTCATACGCGAAGTAGAACTTCTTTGGCGTTATAAGAGTAGCTGATAGAGACTACATACACTACAGATACATAGACACTACAGATAATGAAGCTTTGATTTAATTTGTTACTTACTTACATTGAAACCAGATGGCAGCACGGTCGCACTCCCATACCATACAAAATTAATTCAATTGTATGAATTTTATTATTATTGAACTGAAGATTTTTTAAGATTTTTTTTCAACTATTTTTGATTGATTCGTTTATAAACCATTTATCGACAAAATCAAAAATATTTAAATACCGGATGGTACAGAAACGTGACGCCATATCGCCGTAACGGACTTCCGTTGCATTGTCGTCCAGTTACCTCATAGTAGCGCCTAAGGAAGATTTACTTCAAAAAGATAGATGGTACTCCTTTCAACGACAATGTAAATAGAATATAGTAACTTGTGGAGAAATATAATATAGATCCAGATTGGTTATAATTTTAATATTTTTTGTCTATTCCATGTGCAGTTTTAGCAATCACCGAGCGTAAGTCGGATATTTTCGAGGAACTTCGAGAAAAATATTGGAAAACTTTTATAGCCAATCAAACATTTTGGATCCCAGTGCAGACTATTAATTTCTACTTCATGCCGCCGCATTTGCGTGTGGTTTATGTTGCATCCGCATCTTTCATCTGGATAAACGTATTATGTTTTATAAAGCGACAGAAAACTATAACAAGTGCTTAATAAATAGATTTAATAGATAAGAAATATAAGTAGATGAATTTAAAATCATTTCTGTATTTATTTCTGAAAATGAATTCTTTTGCTCGTACTGTAAAATCTTGTTTCAAAGTGTTTTTTTTTTAAATTCATTGTTCTATTTTAAGAATAGTTTCTCTATAATTCTCACTGCGTCTTCTTTCTCACAATCAATTATCTAGTAGATTTGTGCTGCTATTGTCCAGTAGTTAGTGATATTACAAGTTTCTTGCGGTCATTTCAATGAACCAACAACATGGTGGCCGTCTTGTTAGAACTTTCCAGGGAGTTTTTATGGCAATTCAGAATCCATGGTATTATTTTCGAGCCACTTCACTTGCGCGCAATAACCAAACGATATTACGTAAAACACCACCAATAAATGCGCGTTGTAAAAGACGTCCGCGACATATTTTTTATAATTTCGCTCCCGCACACCAAACTAGGCTCCCCTCGGCAACGGCTCAAGCCTAGGTCCGTTCCCTCGGCGTGGAGCCCTTGGGTACGCTGCTCGCGCGATACAGTGACACAAAATCTTACATCACTGCGACAACAATACACATATCACCTCCACACACGTGCACGCATACACATGCAAGTGGAAGGGTTTTATTTTTTTCCCTTATCAAACTGAAATAGTTTAGAATATTATCCGATACGAAATATATATAAGATTTGTTGAGGTATGTACGCTTGGTACACATATATGTCTCAACAACTCATATATGTATGAATAGTTAGCTTTGGTTAGCTCAGATAGGTCGCGAATTGCATGTATCAGGCAACAGCCAAAGCCGAGGTGTGCCGTGCACCCTTGAGCTAGTTGTCAAAATAAAATCGGCAGAGTGCCTTAAGCGCTCGCCTTAGTAGTCCGGTGAAGCTGTTAAGACCTTGCATGGTCAATAGCGTAGTCAGTTCGAAGAAAAAAAAACACCAATATTACAAAATATAGAGCCAAATAACACAAGATTATGAATAAAATATAAAATCCAATACATGACATTCTAAGATCCCGCCAAATATTCCCACTACGTCTTTTATCGTTAAATAAGTTCCATCTAGTGTTTAAAGATTAGAAACCTTCATCTTTGCAATATCAATTCATAATTGTTCCATTTTAAAGTATAAACTTATCTAGAAAGTTATATTTACGTACACATCGTTTACAATAATGAAACCTATGTATATAATTAAGGTTTGAAATGAGTAACAAAATATCGCAAGAATTTATAATGATTCATCAAAATTGTAGTTAGCAAGATTAAGTACAAATGATACAATAAATTAATTATCATTCTTTATTGTTAATGTTTTTACACGTGCTTTAAGGCGCAAATTTTCTAGATAGAGCTGGTTACATTTCCTCACCTGGAATATGCACGTATATTGTTAAATATTGTTATATTTTATGTAGAGTTTTCGTTGAGGTACCTATTGTATGTGCTGTCAATTTTGCTGAAAGTGCACGAGAGCTGTGTACAACTAATTCTTTTGCACTTTACATTTCATCTAAGGCAGTGCTTATCAACGATTTTCATGACACGAGTCCCATAGTATGTAAAATAAATTCGCGACCCTTCGCTGTTTCTAATATATTATATTACTAATATCAAATTCATACGACATTTTTATGTATTTTCATCGTTAAGTATCGGTTAAATACATAGTTAAATTACTGAAATATGACTGTGACTCATAGGTTCTTTTGTATTTTGGTTCATTTTTTATCAAACTTCTAACTACATTATCTTAATAAAAATATTTTTTGAATATCTTTTTTTTTTTACTAAGATTTACTGACTCCCTTATACAGTATCTGTGACCGTCAAAGAGCAATCCACAGGTTGAAAAACACTGGTCTAGGGATTACTAGACACTGTATAGATCAGGATCCGATGTTGCATTAATTCGTACGTAGATTCTTCATTTATTACACGACCGGCAAATTAATGGATCTGTCTGGCAGTATTGGTTTTTCCTGACTCACATAATATGGTCTTCAAAATATGAGTAAATGAGTCTTACTAGAGTGAACGCGTAACAACCTCGTTTTCACTTTCTGTTAGTGTCAACATGCAACTGCATCGAAAATTATATTAAAAAAGTGTATTACAGCCTTCGATCAACAATAATGGTAGTAGAGCCACGCTGAAACTATTACTGGTTTCAGCATGAATGGGACGGCTCACCCGGGGTAGTACCACCCTTTCATAGAAAACCGACGTGAAGTAACACTGCTTGCATTGTTGTGTTTCGTTCGGTCAGTGAGAGCGCCGGAGGCCTACCTCCCCTCCCCTCCTCTCTTCTCCTCTCCCTCTCCATCCCCTAATCCCTTCCCCCAAAGGGTGGCAACGCACTTGCGACTCCTCTGGTGTTGTTAGTGTCCATGGACGGTGGTGATCACTTAACAGCAGGTGACCCACCTGTTCGTTTGACTTAGGCTTTCTAACCATGCACAATAACGGGAAAACGTACTTTATTCATTACCTACGTGTTCAGGTTGAATTCACACTAAATGTTTTTAATGTTGTCTTTTCATTTGTGAGGGGAGTAATTCATTGCTTTGCTCGTTTTATCGTAAGTATTAGATAATATTTTGAACATTTTTGACTTTATTACTAGGTGTTATGGTTGTAATTAGGTTGAACTTAAAACTGTTTTAAAACTTTTTTTCTCCCTTAGTAAACAAATAGCTACACATAAGTATATATTTACGCAGACAGCTTTTAGCTTCGATTTTGTGACCCTTTATCTAGTTATTATTGATCGAAGATTAATAGTAATATATACCGTCAGTAGTATGATAGTAGACAGGTTTATATTAATAAAATTGTAATCTTTGCAATATTCGAATATAGACCTAATTTATTATGAAATATGCAAAACAATAACAACTAAGTGTATCGCCGAATATTACGACTTTTTGTAAATGTTCAGTCCAATTAATATTACATGATCTTACATACTGATTTACTTACTACTGACCTTACATGACTGTTGGTCGTGTCGCTAAAACATAGGAGATTGAACCCTATTATATATTAATCCTATTTAGAATGAATTGCTGAACATTTGGTGGTAAGTTTGATAAAGGTGAATAATAATGTTGCAATGTGTATAGATCTACGTCTTTGTAGGGCGTGTTTATGAGACAGTTTTAAAGATGTATAGAAGCACAATGATAATATAGCTGTAGTAGTCTTTAAAGATCAATAACTTCGTGGGTTCCAGGAGTCTTTGTTACAAAATCAAAATATTTTAAATCGTGGTTTGCGAAGAATCCCGTTTAAGTTGGTCACGCTAAACCAAGAAATATTGCTGGCATATGTAGAAGCTTCAACACAGCGATGACATCAAATTTTCAACCAAAAAGCGATAGTCAGCTGTTTTGCTATTGTGTAAAAACTGTGCTCTTTCGAACTGACTTACTCTATTGGCTTGATGGATCTTCACAGCTACACCGGACTAAACAAATGTGAAAGGGGATTAAAGGTTTTTTGGGAACTTGCGACTGAATTGGTATCTTATAACCGTACAATACGAGTATTCGTATCTGTTTGAAAGCCACACCTTTTATTTACCTGGTTAAGTAGTAAAGCCGCGTCGGAATTGCTTTCTTCTGAGAGGTACCGGGCCAGCTGCGTGTCGAACTCAAGCCCGACTAATTCTAATCCTTTGATTACTTCGCGTATTATCTCTTTAAGCTTGCTAATCCTCGTTTCGCATCTGTGTTTCTAATTTGTTAAACAGTTATTTCTTTTTATCTATCTATATTTAATACTAGCTGTTACCCGCGGCTCCGCACGCGCTTTTTAAAAAATGTATTAAAGAAATGGAAAATTGTGAGTGGGTGTGTACATTACAGAAAAGTTTTTTCAAAAACATTTGTAACTTCGACACTCACGCCAACTGTAACATGTAACGTGTACATTAGATATATGAATACAAATAGTATATCGAGTGGGATGGGATTTATCATCAGCAACATAACTGGAACTTCAACCTACTATATACCAAACTCAGTACTCACTAACACTATATAAGAAAGTAATGAAAATTATAAGCTATACATTATCGAACAATATATCTTAAATCTTTTATTTTATAGATAGATATAATATGCCCGTATTGTCGATATACTTAAGTTATTCTTATACGTTGCTATAATAACTGAGTTATGTAGAAGCAAACGTGGTAAATAAGACAATATGGCAGCCAAATTGACCAAAAAGGTGATATAATTCATATTACATACAAATATATGACTTTCAATTATGTATATTTATTCTTGGAGTCAGTAAGGCACACGTCTCACGTCATCAATTTCACATGGACTAATACATACGTAGCAGTCAATCACTACATAGTGTACCAATTCAAATAAAAAGAGAATCATTAAAATCGGTTCATAATTAACTAAAATATCGATTAACATGCATGAAAAAAATATATACAACCGAACATAGTAACCTCCTCCTTTTTCGAAGTCGGTTAAAAAAGTCCTCTGTCAGCTTATCTGTTCGCGATAAAGTCAAAAACTACCATTTTCATGCTGTTTTCACCAGTAGATAGAATGATAATTCATGGGGAAGGTTTAGGTATAATTTGTCAAAGTTTTCATTTTATTATCCGGTTTTTTTTTTTTTTTTTTTTTTTTTTTTTTTTTTTTTTTTTTTTTTTTTTTTTTTTTTTTTTTTTTTTTTTTTTTTTTTTTTTTTTTTTTTTTTTTTTTTTTTTTTTTTTTTTTGTTTGTTTGTTTGTTTGTTTGTTTGTTTGTTTGTTTGTTTGTTTGTTTGTTTGTTTGTTTGTTTGTTTGTTTGTTTGTTTGTTTGTTTGTTTGTTTGTTTGTTTGTTTGTTTGTTTGTTTGTTTGTTTGTTTGTTTGTTTGTTTGTTTGTTTGTTTGTTTGTTTGTTTGTTTGTTTGTTTGTTTGTTTGTTTGTTTGTTTGTTTGTTTGTTTGTTTGTTTGTTTGTTTGTTTGTTTGTTTGTTTGTTTGTTTGTTTGTTTGTTTGTTTGTTTGTTTGTTTGTTTGTTTGTTTGTTTGTTTGTTTGTTTGTTTGTTTGTTTGTTTGTTTGTTTGTTTGTTTGTTTGTTTGTTTGTTTGTTTGTTTGTTTGTTTGTTTGTTTGTTTGTTTGTTTGTTTGTTTGTTTGTTTGTTTGTTTGTTTGTTTGTTTGTTTGTTTGTTTGTTTGTTTGTTTGTTTGTTTGTTTGTTTGTTTGTTTGTTTGTTTGTTTGTTTGTTTGTTTGTTTGTTTGTTTGTTTGTTTGTTTGTTTGTTTGTTTGTTTGTTTGTTTGTTTGTTTGTTTGTTTGTTTGTTTGTTTGTTTGTTTGTTTGTTTGTTTGTTTGTTTGTTTGTTTGTTTGTTTGTTTGTTTGTTTGTTTGTTTGTTTGTTTGTTTGTTTGTTTGTTTGTTTGTTTGTTTGTTTGTTTGTTTGTTTGTTTGTTTGTTTGTTTGTTTGTTTGTTTGTTTGTTTGTTTGTTTGTTTGTTTGTTTGTTTGTTTGTTTGTTTGTTTGTTTGTTTGTTTGTTTGTTTGTTTGTTTGTTTGTTTGTTTGTTTGTTTGTTTGTTTGTTTGTTTGTTTGTTTGTTTGTTTGTTTGTTTGTTTGTTTGTTTGTTTGTTTGTTTGTTTGTTTGTTTGTTTGTTTGTTTGTTTGTTTGTTTGTTTGTTTGTTTGTTTGTTTGTTTGTTTGTTTGTTTGTTTGTTTGTTTGTTTGTTTGTTTGTTTGTTTGTTTGTTTGTTTGTTTGTTTGTTTGTTTGTTTGTTTGTTTGTTTGTTTGTTTGTTTGTTTGTTTGTTTGTTTGTTTGTTTGTTTGTTTGTTTGTTTGTTTGTTTGTTTGTTTGTTTGTTTGTTTGTTTGTTTGTTTGTTTGTTTGTTTGTTTGTTTGTTTGTTTGTTTGTTTGTTTGTTTGTTTGTTTGTTTGTTTGTTTGTTTGTTTGTTTGTTTGTTTGTTTGTTTGTTTGTTTGTTTGTTTGTTTGTTTGTTTGTTTGTTTGTTTGTTTGTTTGTTTGTTTGTTTGTTTGTTTGTTTGTTTGTTTGTTTGTTTGTTTGTTTGTTTGTTTGTTTGTTTGGTTGAACGCTATGATCTCAGGAACTACCCGTCTGATTTGAGAAAGTCTTTCGGTTTTAGATAGCTCATTTTTCGAGGAAGGCTATAGGCTATATATCATCATGCTAAGATCAATAGAAGCAGAGCACCAATGAAGAATGTTTCAAAATCGGGCACTTTTTTTGCTTTTGAGCGATTACGTTATTATTATATACGTTGCCATGGTAACGTAGTAAGTAGTAGTAATAATATTCGTCCTTAGCGTGATGATATATAGCCTATAGCCTTCCTCGATAAATGAACTATCTAAAACCGAAAGACTTTCTCAAATCAGACTGGTAGTTCCTGAGATCATAGCGTTCAACCAAACAAACAAACAAACAAACTCTTCAGCTTTATATATTAGTATAGATAATACTATTATAAAGAGGTAAAGTTTGTGTGTTTGTAGGGGGTAATTGTGGGGTGTAAGGGGTGTCGAATAACATCGAAGACTTGAGACATCCAAGATAACCACACCTGCACGTGGTGCACCCTGCTGAATAGCGGACGAGGCAATGGCGAAAGCGGGGTGATAGAGTTTTACAGCCTGACTGGGTCGCAACCACCATGTATATGGCGAAAAAGCCCGTCATAGTGATTCGCTTCTGCGGGTCGCGTTTCGGGATCAGCCTGTGCATATCCAGCCTTTCGCAGGCCGGCATGACAGCGGCGACCGGCTATGGATAGGGTGTCACTCGGTGGTCGCCATTGTTTTTGGACTGTACGGTGCTTACCATCAGGCACAGTGCAGTCATTTTGCCGTGCTACAATAAAAAAGAACAACTTATAAAAAGCTACATTATCAGCGAATAACGTGATTATTTTAAAAATCTACATTAATGCGAGGGATGCCGCGTGCTACAGCTAGTATGAAATAAACTCCTTTGTCACCTATCGAGATAAACAAAGCGAGGTATTGTCGTATCTCTAAGAACACAGTAGCAATGTAATACTTTAACTCTGATATTATTCGGTAGACCAAATACAAGACGGTCAGATGACCTTCGTAAAATAGCCACACATTGGCCCAACGCAGCGGAAAGCAGAGACACACCACGGCAGGAGCTGGAGGATGCCTTTACCCGAGAAGGGTCCAAACCAAAATAGTTTCTAATCACTTATATTACAACTTAGTTACTTCCTTGGTTTTTGGAATAAACGGGCTTTTTATTTATTTATTATTTATAAATTTTTTTATACGGTTAAAGTCTAAACAGAAACCATGTTTAAATAATAGAAATATTTGTTTGCTTAAAACGCTATGATACGTAAGTCTTCCGTTATTTTCTACGAAATACCTTCGACGTACTTGTTCGTTCCTTATACGCTTGAGATTTAAATATTTATTTCCGACGGACAAGATGGTTCGATGAGCATGTATTATTTGCGCATTGCATAGCTTTAAGCTCTGTCGCAGTTTATTTAAGGCATTATTTCGTACATTAACAGCGCTGCATCGTTCGTTGTAAGCTTGTAGTAGTGTTTCATATTGTTCCCAAAGTTGTTCATACCTGTTTTTGAATAAATTTTATCAAATTTAACCTTCAAGATAATGAATATAATTAAGGACGAATGCACAAAAACTTAGTCATTGTTTCGGCTATAATAATTAACACTATTTTGTTTGCTGTATATTATACAACAAGAAAAAGCAAACGTATATATGTTAAGCACTTTCATATTGACATCGAGATGTGAATTTAAATGACTACATAAAAGATTAAATAAATCCTGAAATTCTTCGTAATGGAATCGTTTAATAACATATAACAGTATATGAATCAATAAAGCATAGTAGGCCAAATAAAGTATATTTGAAAAAACAAAAACACCTTTACTTACGGAACAAAAAATCTGACAACCGATTTTATACGCCAACCCTATTTCTTTTTCTAAACTAAAAGTAGCCTGATTAACTCTTGATACTATATCAATAAAAGTCCAGCCAAAATCGATCTAACCATTTTAGAGATTACCCGAAACTAACAGTTGTTTTATATGTACGGTATATGCTTTCATATCTGCTTTGTAAAAAGTTATTATTTTAACATTATAGAGACTTTAATTTTATTTGTTTGTATAAATCAGGGGTGCTCAAACTAGAATTACTGGCGATCCACCTGAATATTTTTAGACTACGATCGGACCGACTCTGAAAGACTGCAAGTATGTGATGCAGGCTTGTCTAGGTAGGTAAATCGCTCTAAAAACGATAAAAGAAAGTGATAAGGGGATTACTCTGGCCTAATTTTGGATCAAATAAATGTTTGTTGTTTATTCATTTAAATTTGTTTTAGTTACCTACCTACTAAAACAAAATCTGTGAATAGTTTTATATCGGCGAAATTTTCTCGAGATCGACTCAAAAAGCACTCGTGAAATAACGTTTGAGTTCCACTGGTATAGATAAATAATCACATTCTTTTACGTTTAAAGCAATTAGATATCGTATGACAGCACACGCCGAATTTATACATGAACTACGAATTACTTTACCGAATTGTAGGCAAGAATAACGAAGACTGATATTTGGTAGGTGATAAAGCCACGCCGAAGCTATTACTGGTTTCAGCATGAATGGGTCGGCTCGCCCGAAGTACTACCATCCGACCCACTGAAAACCGACGTGAAGTAATAGTGCTTCCATTGTTGCGTTTCGTTCGGTCAGTGAGAGCGCTGGAGACACCCCTCCCATTCCCTTCCCCAAAACACAGTCTGTAAAAGCACTTGCGACTCCTCTGGTGTTGCTACTGTCTATGGACGGCGGTGATCACTTAAGGTCAGGTGACCAGCCTGTTCGGTTGCCTCCTATGATATAAAAAAAATTTGAGTAGACCGTCAAATAATTACAAAATATGACCTTGAATGATATAATTTCATAGATAAATGTTAACGATAAATATAGACACACTAACTGAAACTGTAAATACACGATGCTCATTGTAGATAAAGTCTCCGATAACCCGAATTGATATCTCGAGGCGTTTTCTGTAAATAAATTCCGAAGATTTAGCAAAATCCGATCGTTTTAGAACTGGAACGTATAAGTAAATAATCAGTTTCTTAATAATTTACATACCTTTGGGATATTTATAACCTTCATCCGATAAATCAGTTTCCCACCATTCGTTTATGTCGTGGATATGATAGTGGCTCGATTTACACCGTATTAGCTGTTCCTCGTATTTACTAGATTTTCGAACGCTTTTTTCCAAGTTATTCAATAAATTCCGTACATTTTCTATTCCGTTCATAATATTTTTCGTATCGGTACTGTTTGTCTGACAAACAACAATTATAAAGGTTTCCGGTTTAAGAATTATTACTACATGGAAAAGGTCTTAATACAGTCAGACAAAATATTGAATTTTGCTTAAGAGAATCAATGAGGTTTAATATTTTCTATAAAATTTCAAAACTTTTTTACGATATTTTTTTGTAATTTTGAATGTATCCTTAGGAATAATTACAAGCATGTTTCTATGAGAAAAGATAAGATAAATAGAATCATCAAACGTTTTCACTGTTATAAGATTATATCCGTGTTATAACAAAAAAGTTAAATACGTATTAAATACTTGGTTTAAAAAGGTTTTTGTTATAAATGCACCGCGGTCGCCCGAGGCAGGCTCCCGTTATCTTTTTTCACAAGTCTATCCTAACATAATCAAAGCAAGACAAAAGAGCAAGATGGCGAATATTCAGCGACCGCGGTGCATTTAATACGAGACCTTTTTAAAGCCAGGGTTCAATACGTATTTAACTTTTTTATAGTAACACCGATAAGTTTATTTTGATGTCTCTTTACTCATATAAGAATAGATAGATTAAACCCAGTTTAATTCATCATACAAAATCAATACGATATATTTTCTACAAATTTGTAGAAATTATCAGTTAAATAAAATTTATCTAATGACTTAATATAATAATAAATATCATAAAACATTTCCGTTTCCCTTTTTGTTACTTATAAAATCATACCTTATGAAGACTTGTAGATATAAAGGTTGAGGGGGCAGGAGCAGCGGGCGAAAGAGGTGATTTCTCCTCCCCGCGGAAAGTCATAGTTACTGAGATATTTATGATCAAAGTTTTGAGGTTATGTGTCACCTCCAAACAATCATTGGTCATTTGGTATATTACCAACTTGATGATTTTTAAGTTAAAACAAAACAGTTTCGTCTCCCTTAGGTTAGACTGCGAAAAAAGATAACGCAAGCCGGCCGCAATAGTGGTCGGCGAGCGCGGTGCATTTACTACACAAGTACTGAAGGATATCGTTTGGTTAGTTTCACCTTATGTGAAATCTAAACTAAACAAGAGATCGGGTCGCAAATAATCCTTCTGAGAGTAACAGATGGAAAAAGATTGTCTGCTAAATCCCTTTGGGTAACCAGTCGCGACAAGGAATCAAAATGGTTTTATCATATTTTCCTTCAGCGATATAGTCATTATCGAATACGAAGTCTACGCTAATGTTAAATCATAAATACTTTAATAATAAATGCATTAGCGAAGTAATTCCGCGTAGTTGTGTGATGAATGTAATAAAGACTACAATGTAGCGTGATTCCAACAAGCTACGTTTTGTAAAGAATCGCACAGCTCTGTTTATTTTTTAGTTACTTTTGTACGTACTGTGGTACTTTACAGCTGTGAATATCTAAATAATTATTAATATCTTATTGAATAAGTAACTTACAGAAGTCCCGTTTATTTCTACGCATTTCAAATTCTCTGGAGAAAATAAATTATTCGAGTTACTTGTATAATTCATTTAAATATTTGTATTATAATATAAACGTTTGAACGTTAACGATCACTGATTGATTCTCTACGCTTCAGTGACATTTGTCACTAAAAAATATGTTTCATAAATTGTCGTCTCTAGGGAGTTTTAAATTATTCTCCGAGAAGGATATATTGAATCAGATATTTTCTAGAGTCGTCGATAAAATATAACGTATGGTCGATGGTCAAATCTAAGGCTACAAAAGCTTAAAAACAGATTTTTCATCATGTTTCATTGTTTGTAAATTTTATAAGGTTTACGATTTCAGTTGATGCTAAGTGAATGTAAGAGCTACCGGCTCACTACTATAGAAGTTTAGACTGACACGGACAGCGTAATAATAATACTCAGAGTGCGTAAAATAGACTGTTTATTTATATGACCATATAAGGTATTTATACGGACACGGGATATTTGATTTGTTTCAACGACATTCTATTTACAATAATACAACAGTTTCAGCCAGTCTGCCAAAGAGAATGACATACTCGGTAGCTACATGAACATGTGGCTCAAAAATAGGTAAACGGGTATAGTCTAGAGAGACCTGGCTCTCACGCTTTTCACTTCTCAGAATCGGATTTGTATGGAAAAGGCTGTCTATTTTTAGTTATCAATCCACTCTCTAGGTGGCACTGTTATATAATTTTTTTGGCAAGTTTGATAACAAAAGATGGTGGACGACAATTAATTTTGATAGTTCAAACTGACAACTTTGAAATATTTGTTGTCATTCACTTTGGTTACGTATCTGTTACGAGAGTGTGCTCCCTTAAATTTTCTGACCTCCCACAAACAATTTTATCTATCTCCGGATCTACTTATAAACATTGACTCCTGCATTTACATACTTGGATTAAGATTTGCCTTACGATGAATATATTCATTACAAATATGATACAAATATTACAAAATGATCAAAAGATTGTATACGATTTACGTAGTACCGCTGTATGCATACATACATAGCTATAAATGTATATTTATAACTAACACATATTAGTTCGAAAGTCATTATAGAGGCGCTGATCGGAAAGAACGAGTGCGACCTCTATTTATATAACGCATTCTGTACTGGCTCTCAAATGCAGCTACAGGAGTTTACCTACAGGTGCTTTCAGAGAGATTTTATCTTATAAGATATCGGAAAGGGCTTTAGCATGATACTATTCTGAGGATCTATAGGTACGATAATTCGATTTGCAGGCAACTTTTTTGTGAATTAAACTACTATTCATTAACTTATTATTTTATTGCTTTATTATATCGCCATGTATACATATCAGTTGTTAGCTCGGCAATTACGGTAATGGATATAATTTTTATGACAGCTAAATTCTATAATTTGATTGTCTTTCTGATATATTCCTTTTATGGAGGTTAGCACAGAAATAATGGCGGCTATTGAGGCGTCACACTATAGTTTCATCAAGGTGCTTAGACATTATGATTAGGACCTATCGTCTATGCACGCGGTGTCCGAACAACATTCAACCGATCCATTATTTATATTTCTTACCAAACAGTGTCCACTTTATCACAAAGGGATAAGAATAGTTCATAACACTGAATAAATAAAAAACAATTCATTCTGTCAAATGATTTATTCAACTACAACAAAAAAGCATTTTTTTACAACTAAATCAGTCTAAAAATATTCCATCACTACGATTGAAATACTCCGTCTAAAAGGATTTCAAACTACTACATTTTAGTGCATATTAGTTACTGTGTTTAGTAACATTTACACGGTGTATTCTTGAACACTTATTGCTAAAATATAATAACGATTTATATAACTTTAATTGAAATTAATAAGTACATGGAAATAATTTATTATTTCTTTTATAAGCTGTGGTAATACTGTTATGACATCTGAAAAATAAATAGAAAAGTAGTATTAGGAATGTAGAATGTAAACTACTTATTTAATTCGTGTATGATGTTATTTTTGTTCCCCCATTTGAAAACGAGGGGTATTTCTAAGACTTTTCTTGAAGTATATTGCTCATTACGTAGGTTATCACATAAACTTATGAACATTCAAATAATAAAGATTTCTTAAAAATAAAACAACATTTAAAATCATTTATAGAAATGTTCATAACACTTTTAACTTATAGCAATATCATGGAGCTCGAAATTGTTTGAATACAGCAATCTGGTACTAACAGTTTTCAGTAATCATTAATGCCTTTTACATATATTTTATAGATGATAGGTTATGTACACAACACTATGACTGGAGCAATTACCAGTAATGAAACAGCGCATGGTATTAGGGATATAAGCGATAAAAATTAAACTCAAGTAAAACCACAGGACACAGCTGGTAATTACTTATTTTTGGACGAAATCTTAAACTCGGCTACGACATAGTAACAATAAAATGGATTGTTATATTATTACTTTCGAGATAAACCATAGCAATAAGTGTACAAGAAACTACATAATAAAACATTCATTAATTAAATGAATATAAACGTGAAAATATAAACATTATATTTTCATTATAATTTCCTTTACGTATAAAATAAAACCAATATCGGAAAATATGAGCCGCGAGCGAATGACGATCTGGAAGACATTGTTTTAGCTTACAAGCCGTGAAATAACAAGAACAAAAGATAAAATACAGTAAATCGATTCAACATGATGTGATAACAAGAATAATATTCAACATTTTAATTATTATTAAATTGTAAAAAGCTACCACGTACAATAACAGGAATACTGATTTAATAACAATGAGTTAATTACAATATTATCAATTCACATTACATTTCATTGCTACGTCATCGACATAGCAACATCTAGATGGTTCTATACAAATAGTATTTAAATTAAATTTCACACCTTTAAACAAAAAGAAGTAAGTCAAAAAATCAATTTAGTAGGAAAATGCGTTTAAAATTTGACCAAGTTTACACGTTCGGCTTAAATTTATCTTAAAAATAATAAGTAATGTAATTATATTGCTATTTGGTCATTGTAGATCATTTCATCATTTGTAACATAAAGACAATTAGTAAAGTTTTTTTTATTGTTGGTAGTAATTCACTGTTTTATAAAATATGTTATTATATAAAAGTAACGTGTTACATAATTCACTACCTTAATTAGCATAAAACTGAATTAAGTCGCATTGTTACCGAAAAAAACTACGTCCATAAAAAAAATACAAATTGAAAAAATTTTTTTTTTTAAATAAATGAAATAAGTCAATTATTTTTTATTGAAACATCAAATTATTTCATTTTACTTTACTATCTTGAGAGACTAAGTTGTTTACACGTTTAAATCAAAAAGTCAAAACGAGTCATTTATTTTCATAGTTTTTATCGTATTGGACGCATTCTTGTCGCATTGTATACTTTCTGATGAGATCTCGATAAACGTAAATTTTGAGTTAAATCTTTTTTTATTATTAAAGGAGTGATATAGTTACAACATATCGGCGGTCGCGAAAATAAACGTTTATAGCTAAGTCACGATGTCACATGAGAGCGATTTTAACGCATTATTATTATAATTGATAAAAGAAAAAATGTGTCCTCTTCTATTAGTAAAAATATTGAGACAATTAATAAAAATATGTATTAAATAAAAAATTATAATAATAAAGAACTGGAAGTTGAATTATTTAACAAAAAAGAATTTCACCAAAACGTGTAGTTTTAGTACTTTGCTGCTGTTTACACATATTTGTGACAATATTTTATCCTAATTTAAAACAAAACAATTTACACACTTCAAAATTCATGGTCACTTTATTCCAAATTTAAATTTCATCCAACTCGGCCATTTTATCTGTTATAAAAAGTTTGTTCTGATGCGATCCAAAATTGGCACAGCATATTTTTTTTGTGTGTGTGCTGTTATTTACAATTATTATACAAAAATACGGGAGGCACTTTAAACCACCTTATACATAGATTGCAAACAAAAAAAAAAACAAAAACAAATAATGTATGTCTTTTAAAATTGGTACTCGATGTTTGTATCATATATATATAGATATATAGATTAATTAAAAATTGAAACAACTACACTATTAATAACGAATAGACTAGTAAACGACTACACTCAGAATTAATAATTTGGCTCGCATTAATTTGGCGGTTAATTGAATACAATATATGAATTAAAAAACAAAAACTGTATGATCTCTTTGGTAACGAAATTGATAGATTCATAAATAAAAACAAATAACAAAAAAAAAACAAACAGTAATATAACAATAATGATGAATATTCGTTCACAGTACCAGTGCAAAATAATTGAGCATGGAAACTTCACTTATCATATGAAATACCTACTGAGATCCACCAATCAACTGTAGATTACTTAATTTATATACAGGAAAATGTTAGTTATTGTGGAGAATTCTTTTCTATAGCCCATTCTACTATAATACGTCACTAGGTGGCGCTAAAGGACTTCAACTTCTGTACCGTTATTCAGTAACGCTATTTATTATAGCAAATAATAATAGCAGCTACTAATAAGCACAGATAATTATAAAATATGCAATTCAAATATAAAAATGTGACAAGATAATACTAAAAAAAAAAACTATTAACTAGTAAAAAAAAAATTGTCGAACTGACTATGCAATACCTAGGGATATTATGATGTGATGCTATAAGTTTGATATACTTAAACATAATTTTATAGGTGATTATTTCTAAAAATAATATATAATAGGCTCAGATTTCGCGTCAAACGACGTGGGTTTGAATTCTACAATGATCCCGAGCTTTTCATGAAGCAAAAATAGTGATATTACCTCTATGTCTAGTTTTACTAGCTAGCACCGCTAGATTTATCTCGCATCCAACACCTGTTGGGTATTCTGAACATTTATTCGTAAACCAGACATCCAGGTTTAGTATGCTATGTTAGGTCACGCCGTCATACCAATCATTACATATTATAAACAAAGTCTGCCACGTCATTCTGGCCGCGATAAACTCAATGACTACTAACCGAATTTTCATACGATTTTAACCAGTAGATAAAGTTATTCATGATTAATTTGTTCAGGCCTTTTTTATTATCAGGGCGGGATAATGTCCGCCGGGCCCGCTAGTGAAGGTATATAAAAGAAATTCGTTTCCATAGATCTCATTATATGTAATAAATTTCCTATAATTTAATTAGTAGATGGTAATAAATATCACGTTATTTATTGTATAAAAATTTAGTAAACTACAGCTGATTGTGATTTACGTTACCTCAAAAACACATGTTCCCATTGTTTTCCTTCGTTGATTCCTGGCTCAAAGAGAATTCGTGATGTTCTGGAAGAGACGCTTACCCCACCAAGTCTCAAGGTCGAAGGGTTTGAAATCGCGTAGTACCGGACTGGGGGCATCGTCTTGGTAATAGAGATTTGAAGGTGGTACGGGGGATGAACTACCTGAACCTGTAATGGAGAGAGAAACATCAAACAAAAAGATTATATTGCACATTATGTAAGTTATGATGTAAGATTATGAACATTCAAATAATGAAGATTTCTCAAAAATAATATACTTTTTAATCATTTATTAAAATGTTCATGACATTTTTAATTTTAATTAATATCTAAAGGCTGAAAATAGTTTGAATACGGCAATTTCTGGTACTACCAAACAGTTTTTAAAAGTTCATTAATTCCTTTTGTGGTTTATAGATGATAGATTATGTACACAGCACTGTGATCCTTATGATTGGAGCAATGCACAGCACACGGTATTAATGGTAAAAGGGGTAACATTTAAACGCGAGTAAAACCACACGACAATATTTAATTTGAATGAAATGTTAAACACGTCTAAGATATAAGATGTCTATAAAATGGATTGTTAAACATTTATTTTAATATATGCCATGGCAATAAGTGTTCTAGAAACTACACAGTAAAACATTCATTAATTGAATGAACATAAACGAGAAAATATAAATAATGGAGAGAGACCAAGTTTTTAGGATTCCATGGATTCAGCATGTAAGTGCCGGGTCCATTTTCTTATAGTGTGAATAATTGAGGGTAATTCGAGACAACTGTAGGGCCTAAGGAACACCTAACGATAGTATTAACGCTCACCTTTTTTATTAGCGTATTGTTTGTTATACGGCCTTAAGACTTTAATGTTAACATTAATTATTCCAAAAAGGAATATAAAATGCATGAATTAGCATAAAGTATAGAGAGACTGGTTGGATGAGTAATTTACAACATATACTATTATACAGTTTCTCCAACAAACAATATGGACCACAAACTATCAAAAAGTTGGTTAAAAATTGATGGATTTTACATGATGACCGCTGCCCCCTAAACTAGGCAATTCTATGTCTTAGGTGGCAGTACAGATTATGACACTATTCATGAAAACGTTAACGCAGCGGATATATTATTTTGATATGCTATATATAAAACAATTGCATGTTAACAACAATTGGGATGTTGCAGGGAAATAATGATGATTGGACAGACGGGGATCGAATTTGCAATAAGGGTTGCAAGTAGCGGTTATAACAGTATCATGTCCTGCCTTGCCAAATTTGCTAAGAGCCTGTTAGGGTCGCTTTAGGTATTATTTCCGATACGCAGATTCGATTTTAAGAAGCAGAAAATACTTTTAATAGGATATAATACAAGGACATTGCTAATATAACCCTCACTTCTATTTCATATAAACTGTACTATATAGCTATCTGTGGTAATATAATCAAAGATGACTATAAATTTCTTGAAAGAATAATTAATTATAAGAAAAATTAAATATTTTATAGTTAAATGACATGCATAGTACACATAGTAAAACTAATAAAATTACCCGCAGCCTTCCGAAATCTACTATTTTGAATCCTAAACATAGTCGATTACCTTTTCACTGAACTTTAGGATAGTAAGTAGGATGTGAATATAGATAAAACCGAAACGATTAATGTGCAAAAGTCAATCTACATTACTATCACAAAGAAATAAATTTGTACTGTCTGTAGGAAACAATCTCTGGAACCACGGATCCAATTCCAAAAATTATTTCAACAATATAAGCCACATTCTTATTGATGCTGGCAGACTATATTATGTTTTTTTCTTTCTCATAAACGCAAACTCGCTGATGGTTTCTAGTAATACGATAATGGTGGATATTATTTGGACTGTTTTTTAAACCCTACATGGAATGAAAAGGTTAAGAATATAACATATTTCTAGTTTGAAATGTTGCGGAATTTTGGTAAATGGGTAGAGTACACTGAATCATGTCATAATGCCCCTCCCACGCACATTATCTCGTTTCGGCACTTTCGTAATCTAGTAAATTGATATCAAGTTACCGAGAGGCAATGCTGTGATATTATTATAACTCATGAAGTTTGCTCATTTTATTTTTCAGATACTCGGATCATTCATTGTTATAGTAATTTCGTTTCGAAATCGGACAGCCATATATGATAAATACATATAATAAGAATGTAAGTCTGACGTGCCTGTATATTTTAGCTTTATGTAAAAAAAAACATTGCAGTTGTCTAGGAATAAGTAATAAAATACATTATAATCATTTTTATAAATGTCTGTATGTTTGTCTGTTTGTTTCACACGCATCACTTTATGTTAAAAATCATAAAGCATATTTTCGAGTAACTTTTAGTTTTTGTTTATTAAAATCGGAAGTAAATGAACTTAATAGATTACGATGACTTTATTAATCACTGCTTCTACATAAAGCTTCACGCGGACGAAGCCGCGGGCACAGCTAGTAGCAAATGAGAGGTTTACAAGCCCATATGACAATAATGACTGACGACAGATTGCTAATCTCGAGTCGTTATTGTTTTTACGATCAGGCACAATGCCATGACTTTGCTATCGGGCTGCAAAGAAACCCCGATGTAATACTAGATAATACAAAAATTTCGTTAGATCATATATTTTTTAGTTATAAGTGTAGAATGTGACTACAGTCTAACCTGATGTTTAAATTACAATATAGCTCATGATGGTAACAGGCTAAGCCGCTAAACGACTGCAGAGGGATTGGATCTCAATAGCTGTTGGCAGAACACGACTATCGGTGTAGAATGAAAGCTTAGTAATTTAGAAGCAGTGGGAAGCCAGATGGGCTTAAGATTTCCGATATACACGTATGCATTTGTGATTCATGCAATTTCGATTGTATGATTCACAAACGAATATATATATATGAATAGCTTAGAATAGCTAGGTCAGACCGGGTTTCTCAGGTAACAGCCCAATCCGAGGTGTGCCGTGCGCCCTTGAGCGTGTTACCGTATTTTTAGGTAAAAATATAATCGGCTGAGTGCCTTAAGCGCTCGCCTTAGTGGTCTGGTGAAATTGTAAATACCTTGCCAGGTCAATAGCGTAGTCAGTTTGAGAAAAAAAAACAGATGGGCTAAAGAAAATAATTTACATGAGAAGATCTCAACAAGGGACCTATAAAACTACTTGACATTGTTGTGTACTTCATTAGGATGATGATATTTTTTGACATCAGAGTGCAACAAATATACATCTTTACAATTTACATAGATATCGTGATTACAAATGCATTACATCATGCAGTTTATCATTATTACATATTTTTATCAACATGGTAATACATTTTTAAAATAATAGGTCAGTGGGTATGTGCCTTTATCTTATCAGGCTGTGATGTCACATCAATCAATTTGATTATATACATTTTAATCTTGTATTTATTTGAACTCTTTTTTAGTTCTGGATTTAAATCATAATCTTATTATTATTATCCACAACAAGAACAAGTATTTGTGGGTTTCACAATAGCTTATTTTTAATGTCATAAGTAAATTGTTATATCTGGGTATTGTTGAAACACATTAGTTTTTTTTATTGTTATTTTACTTTAACCCAGTAAAGAGTTATCATATCAATAAATGTTGCCAATATATACTTCTTTCAACATATTAAAACATAACTTTTTCCTTGACCTTTTTAGATTATACATATAAGCAAAACCGAGTCTTTATTTGGAATAGATAAATACTTATGGCCATTATAATAATATGGGCTTTATTTTTTTCGCTTACGTACATACTAGTATGTATGTACTATTCCATTGTAAAATTCAACTGCACATGATATCCCTAAATGTTATATTATTATGAATATTAATTAATTATATAACATCATTTAATTTATATATGCAATGATCAAAGCGAAGGTTTACCTGTCCATGATGTGCAGAGAGGCCAAACGAAATATATATAAGCAATATACTATTGTTAAAGAATGTTAATTAACTGAGCAAGTAAAAAAAATTTTAGGGAAAAATAACTGAATAATTTTATAATATTACTGTCAATAATAAAAAATTGTACATTAGCATTTTTGCTTTTAGACTGCTCATACTGTCAATTATATTAAACACTAATTGACTATTCCAACTTCACACAGATATATTAATGAAAAGAATGAGACCAAATGTAGACTTTACAGTAAAACTAAGTAACGAAATTGCAACAGAACAATTAACACCAATCTGTCCATTCTGTCAAGACTTTTGACAATTTCCCTATTGTCTTCCGTGTCACTTTTTTATACGTAATCTTTTTGAAGTGATGCACTTTTTTTTTATGTCATAGGTGGCAAACGAACAGGTGGGTCACCTGATGTTAAGTGATCACCACCGTCCATGGACACTAACAACACCAGAGGAGTCGCAAGGGAAGGGTTAGGAGAGGGAGAGGAGAGGGGAGGGGAGGTGCGCCTCCGGCGCTTTCACTGACCCATCGAAACGCAACAATGCAAGCACTGTTACTTCACGTCGGTTTTCTATGAGAGGGTGGTAGTACCCCGAGCGAGCCGGCCCATTCATGCTGAAACCAGTTATAGTTTCAACGTGGCTCTACCACCATTTACTTACACTTATAAACATTTGGCTATTAATTTTTATTTATATATAGAGACTAGCTGTTCCTGCGACTTCGTCCGTGTGGAACCTTATTTAAAAAATAATGATTTATGAATTCATCTGAATGTATTTACTTATCTACTTTTCTCTCGTACTTACGCAGCGTCGTCAATAAAATCAAAATCAATTTTGATAGAGTGGACAAACAAAGACTGAAGACATGCTTTATGATTTTCTTGGTGTTATATTATTATGAACCCAGTACATTAGCAGTGATGCAGTTTCATACGAACAGACAGATAGACAGACATTTCTAAAAATGATTGAAATATTTTTTATTACTTATTTCTAGACGCCGGGAACAATTATTTTCACAAAAATCGAAAAAGTATAAAAATATAAGTATAAACATTTACATTATCATTATATGTATAGATATGTAACCAAATACTTATATAGTCAACTACTAAATATTTTAGAAACTTTTTTTTTTCGTACTGACTAAATTACTGGTCTAGCAAGGCTTTTACAGCTTCACCGGACTATATTTTAGAAACAACTCTTACTCACTTTACATACCGTGATTTATTTTAAATTCTTTGTACGCTATAGTGATGTGAAGTGATGATGCTGTCCAAGCTGGTAAAACGCTAAGGCACTTAGCAGACTCTAGAACTACCAGTTCTTAAGTTCAACTGGCAGAACACAACGAAGGTGCTTAGGAACTGGTTTCCAACATGAAGCTAGAGAAGCGAGTCACCACTTATAGTAAATCTACTGGATAATCAATAATGCTGTTCAATATAAAATATTTTAAATTGTTAGGGTAATTTAACTCACCTATTGTACTTGTAGGTGTTGTTGGCTCACTTTCACCACATATTGACTGTGTCCAAGCTGGAAATCATTAAATATAAACGTTTATCATGTCTTCTTTTTAAGTAGCACTTTGTCTTGTTTTTATGTTACAATGATATGATATAAGATGAGACTTATTTAATTTTTTTATTAGGAAATAATTTTGAATAAAGAAGGTGAGATCCGCAATTATGGATATTAAAATTCTTACAGGTGTGAGAAGGTATTTTATCACTGAAAAGATGTTATACCCTTATACCCTTTTTATTATAAACAAAACAGTTATTGCGTATATTATGAAACAAGCAATATACTGAAAAATAATATTGTAAATAGAACAGGGTAGAAAAAAAATACACAGAACGCTCCTATATAAAGGTAAACACAAACGAAAATCAGCTATGTCTTGACCATTATTGATGACTCTTTATAACTTAATTTATAATTATATGAAATAATTACTAAACATTTAGAGACAATATTATTATAATTTTTATATCATAGGTGGCAAACGAACAGGTTAAGTGTTCACCACCATCCATAGACACTTGCCATACCAGAGGCGATGTTGCCAGCCAGTATTTGAGGGGAGGGGGACAGGGAAGGGGGCCTCCGGTGCTCTCACTGACCGAACGTAATGCAACAGTGCAAGCACTGTTACTTCATGTCAGTTTTCTGTGGCAGGGTGGTACTACCCCGAATGAGCCAAGCTATTCATGCTGAAACCAGTAATAGCTTCAGTGTACACTACCTATTACTTTTACATCATTATACTCATAATCACATAAAGATGCTACCGAGGTCCAGAGTAGGCTGGTAAAATGGCGAGAAAAACTGGAGAATGTTGGTTTGAAAATCAGTAGACTAAAAACTGAACATTTGTTTTGCGACTTCGGTGGTCCATCCAGCTTTTCTCCTATAGCTTTAAATGGTATAGCCTTACCAACCTGCTCTGATTTCCAGTATCTCGGTTCTCTGATCCAAAACGATGGTTGCATAGACAAGGACGTGAGGTATAGGATAAATGCAGGGTGGATGAAATGGCGAAAGGTGTGTGGTGTCGCTTGTGACCCACGAATGCCCTTGAAACTCAAAGGGAAGGTGTATAAAACTATTATAAGACCAGTAATGTTGTACGCATCTGAGTGCTGGGCGACTAGAGAGACAGATGAGAGAAAACTACATGTGGCAGAGATGCGAATGTTAAGGTGGATGTGTGGTGTAACTAGAATGGATAAGATTAGGAATGAATATATCAGAGGAAGTTTGAAAATAGCACCAGTAACAGACAAGTTAAGGAGTAATAGGTTAGCATGGTATGGGCATGTTATGAGGAGAGATGAAGACCATGTAACTAGAAAAGCTTTGAGTATGACGGTCAATGGATATAAGAGTAGAGGAAGACCGAAAAAAGGATGGATGGATTGTGTGAAAAATGATATGTGTATAAAAGGTGTGTTGACTGAGATGACATCTGATAGGCGAGCGTGGAAAAGGAAAACATGTTGTGCCGACCCTACTTAGGTGGGATAAGGGTAAGAAGATGATGATACTCATAATCACATAAAATGAAAACTTAATTATAAACTAGTATATAGAGATACATATGTGCCTATCATTACATAGTACAAAGTACACTACCGCGTCTGTCTGTCTGTTCATGATAAACTCAAAAACTACTGAGCGGATTTTCATGCTGTTTTTACCAGTCGATAAAGTGATTCACAGGGAAGGTTTTAGTATATAATTTGTCAAGTATTTTTTTTAACTCAGGGCAGGACAACGTCTGCCGTGCCCACTAGTTTACAATATTTTTTATGTTGAGGATATTACAGTAGTATGGTTAATTGTTGGTGATTGAAATTAAGGGTGCGTTAATTCAATTAGCATTAGCAATATATTAAAAAAAAACTATTGTCAAAAAATTAATGTCTCTGTTCACACATACCGAAAAGATACACTATAAAAAGATGTTACTTACTTTCACTTATATATCTTATCATTTCCTCATGCTGGGGCGTTATCACATGGTGCTGTATTCTTTGATGAACTGTCTTTTTGCCATTGGAATGAAATATAGGTATGGGCATACTGCAACAAAAAGTTATTTATTATTATATATAGCAATAACCTCTAGTAATTACAAAAAAGTTTCAATTAAAAAACATATTAGCTGGTATGAACCAGTACTTCCCGAACAGAGGTTATGTAAATTAGCTGATGAAATTTGTTATGGTATACACAAGGCGCTAAAATGAAATTGCATTGACGTACTTGATGATTTCTCCATTGTCAGATTCTGAAGACTTTCTGTTGTGATCCTTACGACTGTCTAATCTTTCTAAATTTTGTGATAGGCCTGCAAAATGGAAATAGATGATCAAAAGTTCACCTATAGGACAATTCAAATTAAAAATTTAGCACAAGCATATGTATAAGTGTAATAAATACCTCTTCGTGTTTTAGCGACAATTTTACTAGGTCCCTTAGAAACTGTATACATTTTAAAATTTAGCACAGGAATTAGTGGAATTGCAAAATATATTCAAAAGTCACACACAGGTTACGAGACTAACTTGACCGGTGTTGCCAGTATGAATTTCTAGCTGACAGACTACGAAACGTTAAGTTGATAAGGGGATAATTTTTAGAATATTCAAATTTTGGACTATAGCCGAATTATTCTATGTGTGTCTACATTCTGAATACAGTACGGTAGTATATATGAATATTACGTTAAACTATAATACGCAAACGATAGAACTGTCAATCCTGTTTTAATATATTCATAAATAATATCATCATAAAAATATTGAAGTAAAACTTCTTTAGGTGCGGCTATGAGGTAAATGGACGACAATGCAACGGATGTCCATTACAATAATATGGTGCCACTTTAATTAGTTTAATTCATTACTTATCATAGTAATTTGTTCGTGCTTTTCTTTATTTTATTTACTTTATAACAAAGAGTTGCTAATAATATTTCCTGTGTTATTTAAGTTTCGAAGTAGCTGATAGATGGCACTACAAATAATGAAGCTTTGATTTAATTTGTTACTTACTTACATTGAAACCAGATGACAGCACGGTCGGGCGCTCATATATACATAAATAATTCTATTGTATGATTTTGATTATTATTCAATTAAAAAATTTTTGATTGTTTATAAACTATTTATTGACAAAATCAAAAATATTTTATATTTTACTTCAATCGCATGTGATCGTTACACGCACTCATTTTTTATTTTAGGTCGGGAATTACATTTATGTAATTAGAAAGATGGTGGCATATAAGTGGTCAAAAGTAGTATTTATAAACATGGAATTCTTATTTATTACGTTCTAGAGAAAAGACGCAATTTATAAAATATTCCCTACCGTGTTATGAGAAGTTTCATTTGTATCAAGTCTATATTGAATATGTATTTATGATTCATGAAGTAAATTCTTTTGGTTAAAGAATTGTTTATATATATTACATACTTATAAAAATTAAAAAAAATTAGGTCGTGTATCCCCAAGTTAACTAGGAATAAACATATTTGATACTTTTATGTATAAAAATTGGTTACACTTAGAAATTAGTATATTATCGTATAATAAATTATGTGAAATAAGCAGGTCACTTTTTTTTATTTTGCTTGTGATTACTTATGGTTATTGCTTACCATAATTCTGTGCGTTAGGGGCCATTCAAGTGTTACGTAAAATATATTTTTGTAATTTCTGACCGCCCCCTCCAACAGACTCTACCAAATGTGTGAGAATTAAAGTTTTCAAAACTAAAATAATTTGTGACGCTGGCAATAGTATTTACGAAATAAAAAAATGTCAAGCCGGTAATAGATAAGACAAGCCGGTGCTAGGCATGTGGGCAAGTAAATACGTACGATGTCGCAAAGAACGAAAAGGTCTTTCAGCTACTAACTGCTATATGCACAATATTAATTTCATAACGCAACCTTTAGATTTAATTATTAGTGTAATTAATAGTAAAGTATTCGTATTTTGATGTCGTAATAATTAAAAAATTAATTCAATTATTAGAACCTCGACAATAACGAGGTTCTAATGGCTTTAATATAAATACAGATTACAAATATTTATACTAACAATACATAAACAAAAGTTTTGAAATAATATGCACAAATTTTCTGACGTATCTGGCGTTAGAATCTAAATATTTATTTATAAAAAAAATGTTTATTCACAGAAAATCTTTATTTCAAAAAGGTTGTTTATTGTAGCTGGTGTTGCCCAAATGCAAGACCAAAACGAGACTTGGCTTAGTCTTAATCTTGGTCTTGCCGCAAAACTTTTGCAAGTCTTGCAATTATCAACTAATACCTTCTAATTACCATACAACAACGCAACGGATAGGTACATTTTGAACTTATATTAACATATACATAGTAAATTAAATTGGTTGAACAAAATGAATGAAATTCATCTTAAATATAAATCAATTCAATTGTAGCGTGTTATTTATAATATGATTATGTAATTTTAACACTGAATTAAATAGAACTAGCTTTTGATCGCAGTTTCGCTCGCGTTAAAGTAGATTTCACATATTTCTCAAGAATATAATACTTTTTTCCCCGGATTGAAGGTTTTTCCTTGTTAATACGCTTTTATATTAAACCACTCAACCGATCATAGTGAAACTTTGCATAGATGCACGTTTAAAGACATATGGTAACTTTCATCCAGAACAATTACTGTTCCTAATGGAATACGTTAAATTTACATTAACACGAACGAAGCTTAGGGCTAAGGCTAGAGTAGTTAAACAGAAATATATCATAACTATTTAAAGTAATGAAAGTGAAAATCTATTGTAATCAAAAAAATCTAAAATATTCTATAGTACCTAACCATAGTCACAGTAAAACAGATTGCAAGCACAATATGTTTTCTATGATATACTTTAGCACAATAGAATAGTATATGTACATTGCTATCGATATAAATTGTCCCTGACACAAAAACATGGAATTTGTACTTTATATCTATATATTGTTTAGAATAGTAACTCTGAATTCCTATTTACAATTTTAATTTTACTTTGAAACGTCTCGGAAGTAAAATAAATCTAATTTTCTATTATAAAAGATACATTCGTTACCATAGAGTAATAAACCCGCGCGTAGTTAAAAGTAAGTGTAAGTGTAAGCGGTTTCATAATTCTATGTTTGTTACCTATTCTGTTTGTAATGGATAAACTATTATTATATTTGTAAAATATGTATGTTGACATAAGTGAATTTAAAAAAAATTGTTTGGGCAGTCTACTCGCTGTTGTCCTGAAAGTCTTTAACAGCTTCACCAGCTCTGGCAACAAGCGAGTTGTAGGTGGTAGTGCCACGCTGAAGCTATTACTGGTTTCAGCATGAATGCGTCGGTTCGCCCGAGGTAGGACAGAAAACCGACGC
Source organism: Antheraea pernyi (assembly GCA_015888305.1). NCBI lineage: Eukaryota > Metazoa > Arthropoda > Insecta > Lepidoptera > Saturniidae > Antheraea > Antheraea pernyi. Next base: position 124,350 of record MU158835.1, on the reverse strand, counting down.
CACGTGAAGTAACTACGCTTGCATTGTTGCGTTTCGTTTGATCAGTGAGAACGCCGGAGACCCACCTCTGAATGTAGCCATAAATTCAGGCTTGCGTGTAATATAGTCAAGAGTTTCATACAAAACAAAATTAAAATGTTATTATAGGTATCTAAAATTAGCATTCATCCTCAAGTTATGTCGATGTTATACGTATAATATAATACGTATTTATACCCAACTAACATAAATACGAGCACATTTATGCAATATGCATGCATGTATACGTACATGCTATATATATATATATATATATATATATATATGAGGCATATATAATCAAAGACATCTAAGTGCCACGAGTTCTAAAAGTGAACTGAGTATGGAGCCATCTAGTATAGCATTGGTTGCAAATCACCATTTAATTCCTACAAGAAACAAAATACTAGCTAATACTACTAAGCTAGCCTTTTAATTTTCGTTTTAAAATTGATTTTGGGATCAAATACATTTATTTAAGTACAACCAAGTCATCAAATAAGAAGTAAATTAAGAATAAAATACAGTTAAGGGATTTGCATTTTTTAATTTCTTGAACTTCTCTTTTAGAGCTGATGGCCATAGGCAGGTAAAACCAATAGCATATGCCACTCCCTATAATTGAAACTTTGAAGATAAGTAAAACTCCAACTCTGAGAATAGATAAACATTTTTTTTTGTTTCCTGCAAATTTGGTCTCTATGCACTTAGCTGTTTTTGATTTTATATGCCTCATATATATATATATATGCGTACATATATTTAAGATCTGACAATTGGGGCTAAAATTATCTAAAAACCCCGTTAAAAAGTGTAATACTGTTCCATGTTTCAGACTTAGTAAAACCAGTAATCGCTTTTCAAGCGGGTTTTGGTGTCAAAAGGCTATTACAGAGTGATATCAATTGTGAACGATGGCGATGTCTGTCATTGACTCCTCTCTGTGCATCCACTAAAAACGATTGTAATGTATAATAATGTATGGGAAATATATTATGTATATCATATTATAATTAAAAAGATGTACCCGATTGAGTTTCTTGCCGGTTATTATTGATGACTGGGTTGTTTTTCGAACCGGTGGTAGTTTTGACGTTCATAAGCGCCTTATTAGGGGCCTAAACTGAATAAAGTATTTTTGATTTGATTTGATTATAAGAAAACTCGTGCGTTCTAATTTTTCTTAAAAATATCGCTTAAAATATTGTAGTTATCTTAGTATCTATGCTATACACAACGAACAAGATTTTATCTTTGTAACATCGTATATTGATTATGGCAAAGAGTACAATGCTGTTACAGGTTATCTTTGCATGATTTTTGCAACAATAATAAGTGTATACCGATGTCTATACCTACTATTATTATTAAGTTCGTTTGTTTGTTTGTAGGATCTCAGTAACTAGAATTATAAAAATTATTTCAGCGATAGAATACTACATTCTCCATAAGTGATAGATATATTTTACTAGCTTTTGTTCGCAGCTTCGCTCGCTTTAGTGTGGATTTGACGGAGTATTTTATTTTGGTTGGTATATCTTTTGCTGTACCCTTTACAATGTGTATGCAAAACTTGATCGGTGTAGTATTTTTTTTTTTCGAACTGACTACGCTATTGACCAAGCAAGGTCTTAACAGCTTCACCGGACTACTAAGGCGAGCGCTTAAGGCACTCATCCGATTTTATCGGTGTAGTAGTTAAGGCGTAAAAGTATGCTTTAGTTACGTTTAGTTTAGTTACGTTAGTTGACAAACAAACTCACATTCGCATTTATAATATTAGTAGGATTGTTATTGAATCTTATATTATAATTAAGGTGAAATAATTTGTATGCGATCGCTAGTTCATATGTTAAAAGTATTTTTGTAGTTAGGTTAGGTATGTGTTTTAACATGATATCAAAGAATTTGCAAACATTGCTAATAGTTTTGAGTGATAATTTTTACAAGTTGTTTCTACGAATACACGTACTTCATATTAGTAACATAGTAAAAAAATATATCCTAAATGTAAAATCAATGTAAATGTCATGTTGTAGATGTATTTAAAAGGATAGGTAATTTGTTATTATGAACGTTCTATAATCTTGAATATATGTAGGTGAGTTTATTAGCAATATAATACGTTTTTAAATTGGCTATAGTGTATTATCATGTAAATAATGTATTCAAGTATTAGAAGTTCACAAACCTATACAACGTTACGTTCTCATTCATTATATACGGAAATAGTATATAAGGAAAATAGAATAAAAATTACACAATTACACAATTAGTTCCATCGTCCACGCGATGCTGTCGTACGTTTACTAACAAAATGACTCCCAGTCTTCAAGAGTGAACAGGCATTTAGCGGGTCGACTGAGTGTCTTAAGCGCTCGCCTTAGTAGTCCGGTGAAGCTGTTAAAACCTTGCTAGGTCAATAGCGTAGTCAGTTCGAAAAAAAAGAAAGGCATTTAGCGGGTAAGCGCGGTACATCGTCGACATCATCATCACTTACCATCAGGTGAGATTGTGCCAACATTAAAAAAATTACTGACATGTATACCAATTTCATGTTGTAGGCCAGCATAGTCGACTATGGTTTGTTTTCGTCTTATTAGACAGATAAAAGAGATATTAAATAGAGGGGAGGGAAAATACACATTTTTATGTTATAGTAATATAAAATTTCTATTGATATATTACCATCACCATTAATGGTGGTAGAGCCACGCTGAAACTATTATTGGTTTCAGCATGAATGGGTCGGCTCGCCCGGGGTAGTACCACCCTCTCATAGAAAACCGACGTGAAGTAACAGTGCTTGCATTGTTGCGTTTCGTTCGGTCAGTGAGAGCGCCGGAGACCCACCTCCCCTCCCCTCTCCTCTCTCCTCTCCCTTTCCCTCCCCTAACCCTTCCTTCCAAAAGATGGCAACGCACTGACGACTCCTCTGGTGTTGTTAGTGTCCATGGACGGTGATGATCACTTAACAGCAGGTGACCCACCTGTTCGTTTGCCACCTATGACATAAAAAAAAAACCATACAGGACACGCAAAGAAGACAAGATTTGTTACGTTTTGTAATTTTCCTAAAATATTTGATTTACAATTGATTTTATGGATTGTTCTTATGGAAATATATATAATAGAAGAATCTATAATACAAATACCTGAGACTTTGTGATGGATTAATATTATAAAGGACAGATCACATGTTACGTAAACTTTCATTTTTACTTTCTTTAATCATACTTAAGTAGGCGTAAGAAGTTAGTAAGAACATTGCATCCCAAGAAAGCTTTCAAATCTTATAAGAAATAAAAGTATGTATGACGGGTGCCTACGTAAGAGAAGGCGTCATTTACGTGTTGTGAATATCTTGAAAAGCATTTAAATCATCGCACTTTCACTTTGTCGACGAAACTACACCACTTTCACTGTAAATGTTTTGATGTTGCAACTGGATTTAGTGGCGTTATTTAAATACTGTTTTCGTTGTAAACATAAATAGTAAATACTAGATATTAAGTATGTATAAATATAGGCTAATTAACTATTCATACATATATGAGTTGTTGAAACATATATGTGTACCAAGCATACATACCTCATAACTCTTATATATATTTCGTATCGGATAATTTTCTAAACTATTTCAGTTTGATAAGGGGATTTCTAGCGTATGTAGCTAGATATCTACTGGTATACTTAACTCTAAAGGTACGATGTATCAGATGTTTATTCTATTCGCTTATCAGCCATAATTGTTCATGCCCTAAATATTTTTATGAAAGCGGTTAGAAACACGTGTTAACTGTTTGGTTTTTCTATATCTAACATTACGAGTTTTTAATGGATTTCGTTCACCGCTCTACGAAATCTAGGTTATTGCACATTTGCACAAGTAGCCATGGAGTGCTACTTACGCATTTAATGCATACACATTATTTAACTTTGTATGAATAGTTGTCTAACTGTTTTTGTATTCAATGCTTTACTTTGCACTGTTATAACGTGATAAACGAAGTGATTATGATCTTCTAATATAATATGTTGATTAATGGTAAGTAATGCATATGAATAATATTTAATATCTATATGTATAATTAAAAATCAGTTCTAGAGTGTTCACTTGTTCAGTTACCATATATGTAATTACATTATCATTTAGATAAAAGCCAAGTGTTTATGGAATAAAACTAATAAGAAATCGAATGTTAACCACTAGTTTTTGAGTGATAGGTGCACAACGGCGGATATTTTATTTACATACTAGTGCGCCCAGCAGACGTTATCTCGCCAGGATAATTAAAAAACCATAATCAATTATATGCGCTAACCTTCTACATGATTCACTTTATCTTCTGTTGAAAATCGCATGAAAGTCTATTCAGTAGTTTTTGAGTTTATCGCGAACAGACAGACGACATGGCAGAGTACTTTGCTTTATAATATGTAATGATGAGATAAAGGGAAATAAAATATAATGAAAAAAAAACATATATTCCCTTTAATGTTCTTCCTTAGATAGTTTGCCAGTAAGTAAAGGTGTATACTTCATTCGGCCCGATTGAAATGTTCACTAGATTGATTGATTGATCAATTGAATGTATTATTACGTCGTCTGGTACGCAGTCTGGCACTCAATGTTATTTATTTAACATGATCTAAAAGTACAAGAAACATTTTTATGAGACTGCAATTGAATGATTTGTTGAGAGTTTCATTTTTGCAATTGAAATTGAAATTTGTTTTATATTTAATTCAATATTTAACATTTTAGAATCTGTTGATGAATATACCTACTATAAATAAAGCAATTGTGCGCGCATCACATAAACTATTATATTGGAATTTTTATATTAATTCTTTTTAGTTTAATTTCTTCACACTTGGTCTATAGCTAAAAAATATCACAATATCTTCATTTATCATAAAGTTATTCAAGTTTTCAGAATCTACAATTTTATAAGCATGCATTTAACGATGTGTCTTTTTTGCCGTGAAGGAGTGGGGCAAGCGGTGTGTGCGCATGCGCAGGGCAATGCAGGCGAAGTTGCGTACTATCAGGTATAACTGTAATAAAACTGTAGAACCATCGTGTATGTTACATTAAAAATATTTGTCCAAAAGTGATTGCAGGTAATATAAAAAATGTAACGGAATACAATAAAATTATTTTTGGAAATTTTGTCAGTCTATTTGAAAGCGTGAATCTGTAAAACTATTTTCTTGATTCAAGGTGAATTTTATTGGGGTTTTCAGAAATAACTTGAGTGTAGCTTAGTGTAACATATAGGCTTTATCGAATCAAATCTATATAGAAATCAACTGAAATAAAATTTGGGAAGGATGCTCAGTTTAGTACAAGTTCGTAGAAAAGTCAAAATTTGCTGATTCTTTAATTTGTTTTCAGACACAGCGTGTTGACACGGATGGAACTTATTTAACACTCAGGCCGTACACTTCGTGTCAGTTAGTGTATGCAAGAGTGGACGCTACAATCGAGCGTTAAGCGTGGCGTCGCGTCCGGCGTTCGTTTCAAACATATGCATTAATACGTGAGTGTCCTGAATGGCGCGCGAGCGTCGTTCTTGGACGCTGAACGCGCCGAACGCGACGCTACACTCGACGCTCGATTATAGCGTCCACTCTGGATGTAACTCAGTATACGGCTTGAGTGCATCTGCGTTCGGCGGTGCGTCCAGCGTCGAAGAGCGACGCTCGCGCGCCACTCAGGACACTCACATATTAATGCATACGTTTGAAACGAACGCCGGACGCGCCGCTACGCTCGACGCTCGATTATAGCGTGCACTCTGGACGTACACCATCTTTTTGTATGCCCAAGCTGTTCATGGCTTCCTCACATATTAGTGATATTAAGCGATCACCACCGGCCATAGACACATGCTACACCAGGGGAATCGCAAGTGCGTTGCCATCCTGTGTTTGGGGGAGGGGGGAGGAAGGGAATGGGGAAGAGTAGGGGATGTGGTCCTCCGGCGCTCTCACTGACCGAACGAAACGCAACAATGCAAGAACTGTTACTTCACGTCGGTTTTCTGTTTTAAGCTGAAATAAGTATATATTTAGCGACTGAAACCAGTAATAGATTCAGTGGGATAAAGTGGAGTTGCCGGAACACACCAATAGGTGTTTGACGAAAGATTTTCAACTGGTTGTAGCTAGCGAGGTGAGGCTAAAAAGCCCTATCACCATGCTACGGGTTTATTATGATAATTTCATTAACCGAATACTCCGTTTCATTCGCAAGAATTCTAACCTAGGTCGGTCGAAGTGGTGTGCAAATATGCTAACTACTAAGCCAATATCGTTTCAAATTTTAATTCAAATGTATTATATAAGTAAGTGTATGAAGTCGTGTACAGGTAGTACTAGGGTATAAGCTTTCTGAAGAACAGGTTGATGTAAAATATATAATGGTGAAAATGCTTAATTCTAATTATATGGATTCTGTAGTAATAAAATGCTATTCGTAAGTAGTTTCAAAATATGTTTGAATGATAAACGTAGTCCGGTGAAGCTGTTAAGACCTTGCTAGGTCAATAGCACAGTCAGTTCGAAAAAAAATTTGAATTATAAAATGTCGTTTTCATAATCGACAACAGCTTCTATCACCGTCATTATTTAAATCTAATTTAACCTAACAATGTAAATTTCTTAACTAATTAAGTGTACCACACTTAGGCCGGATGTCATTATACGAATGATAATTCTAATTAGCTGGACTATAATTAGTACTGTATAATGTATTTTATTAGTTTTATTTGTATTATTTAATATACTCTCCACAGACTTTTGCACGAACATATTTTGATGTTGGATTACACTAATACGGGTTTAAAGTATAGTTAGGTAAATACTTTGCAATATTATTAATCATTGACTGGAAAATGTATTTAACACTGAGATAAGAAGATACGTAGTCAAAACTAAGCGATATCGACGTAAAACTTTTTTGAACAAATTAGTTTATTTCATAACAATAGTAAATAAATATTTTTCCTGTATTTGGGATAAAGCGTTGATTTCTCATTTGATTCTTATTACGTTTTACATTGTAGTAGCCTCCCGTTCGGCATCGCACGCGTGCACTAACAAAGAAAATAATACGAAAGTTTCCTTTACAGTACGACCATGTCATGATATAACATTGCAACTGAATAACTGAATTGTCTGTTAGTCAATTCTGTCAATATTTTTGAAGATATTCCTACTATCTTCTGTCTCATTCACTTTTTAAACAGAGATTTTTTATCTAAATTATTCACTTATCCGTACGATTTTCAAACATCCTCTTTCATACAAGCTTTCTCCCGATAAATACAAACATACCAAGGAATTAGCCAAAAAGGTGCAGCCGATCTGAAATGCACGTACATTAATAATTAAATACATTCGATAAATGATTTTTATTTATATATAACTAACTTCTGCCCGCGACTTCGTCCGCGTGAATTTGTTATTTTGGGCTAACACTAACACGCAGCGGAAGCTCTCAAAAGTAAAAAATATCCAATTTTGAAACCTTCTTTGGTGCTCCGCTCCAATTGGTCTTGGTGTGATTATATGTGATAGCTTTCCTCGATATATGAGCTATCTAACACTGAAATAATTTTTCAAATCAGACAAGGGGTGTAAGGTGTGTCAAATAACATCTAGGACTTGAGACATCCAAGCCAACCTCACCTGCACGTGGTGCACCCTGCTGAATAACGAACGAGGCAATGGCGAAAGCGGGGTTGTAGGGTTTTACAGCCTGACTGGGTCGCAACCACCATGTATATGGCGAAAAAGCCCGTCATAGTGATTCGCTTTTGCGGGTCGCGTTTCGGGATCAGCCTGTGCATATCCAGCTTTTCGCAGGCCGGCATGACAGCGGCGACCGGCGATGGATCGTGTGTCACTCGGTGGTCGCCATCGTTTTTGGATTGTACTGCGCTTACCATCAGGCACAGTGCAGTCATTTAGCCGTGCTACTATAAAAAAAACAAGTAGTTCCTGAAATTAGTGCGTTCAACCAAACAAACAAACTCTTCAGCTTTATATATTAGTATAGGTATAGATTTATGCTGGTGAAGTTAAGCGGTTCTTAGTAATATTATAAAAATCGTGCGCCTTTTTACAAGAATAAAGATGAAATCAAAATGAATTCTATTGTGTTGCAGTTGGACGAGAACAATGGTACTTCACATCATAGATACTACGTCCAATGGAAGTAACGGGATTAGAATAATGGGGTCAGATCACATCAGAGCGTTCCAACGGGACTACCATGCACTGTAATATGGCCAGTTATAAGTTGTTTTAAGTTTTTAAAGTTTACTTGTTTCAATCCTTTTGTTAGTACGAATGTTACATTGAGATTTTTTTTAAACACTAACTGTAACTTACCACTCTGTCTTTACAATTTAACGAAAGTATAAGAACGATTTTATATATATCGTTTTCTTATATATAACTAAGAGTTTTTGGCGGGATTTTGGAATGTCATGTAGTGGTCTTTATATTTTACTAGCGGGCTCGGCAGACGTTGTCCCGCTCTGATTATTAAAAAAATCCTCGACAAATTATACACTAAAACTTTGCTCAAGAATCACTTTATCCACTGGTAAAAACCGCATGAAAATCCGTTCAATAGTTTTTGAATTTATCGCGAACAGACAGACAGACAAACGCGGTAGGGGACTTTGTTTTATACTATGTAATGATTCATAATCTTGTGTTATTTTGCTCTATATTGTGTAATATCGGTGATGTTTTACGTAATGGAATTTGGTTATTATGCACAAATGAAGTTGGCCGGAAATAATACCATGGAGATTCTGACTTGCCCCAAAAACTCACAGGAAAGTTAGAAAGAAAAAAGAAAGAAATACTTTATGGTTGGAACTACCATACAATTAAATTAAATTACACAAATAAATTAGACAATAAAATTGAAACATTTGAAAAATAAGAAAACAAAGAAATGTCCATCAATTGCTCCATTCAGTAAAATGTGCATATGGGAGCACATATGATAAAAAACGGTCGTTCAGCCGGTCATACTACCGGGACGTTATAATACAAAATTAAAAGAACAATAAGATAGACACACATAACACGTCACAGATGATCACATTAAATAGGTATAGCTACTATAGATGGCCGCCATCTTGTTAGTTCATGGAAATGATCGCAAGAAACTTGCAATATAATTACCTAGTCGACAATGGCAGTAATAATCTACTAGAAAATTGGTTGCCAAAATAAAATATTTTAAAAAAAAACTTGAGAGGTTTCAAGGGGCACCCGGATGGAACGAAGTTCCTTGCGATTAATTAGTGAAGGAATTGTAATAATTTTTTTTTTTTAATTTATAATAATATTTTTTTTATTATTAACAAATATAATGTAATATAAACTTAATCAGTAGGCTCAATTTTAGTAATAATTGGCTTGTGGTAACTGAAGTAGGAAACATATGTTTGGGATTATATTTTAATTAAATGTCTTGAATTTATTATTTACAAAAAACCTGTATACACTCAACAAAAATAATCGTCGCGACACCACACTGTTCAATGCGAAATAGAAATGAAAATATCTGGCTTGCTTTCTATAAGAGAGAGAGAGAGAGAGACAGACAGAGAAACATGCGCACGCCGCACAGCTTACAATAGCTTACTATAGCAAAAAGTGTCGTTACAACTTTTCGTAAGAATTTTTTCCGTCTAGCCCCCTTTCACAACGTGCGATAAGGAACTTCGTTCCAATAAATTATAGAGGTCTATCAAAGGACGCACATCTCTCTAAAACTACTGCTTAGATTTCGATCATTGTTGAAGTGGATCTTGTTATGGCATGGTAGGGGGGCCATAGCTAGGGGTGCGATGTCAGGAACCTCCTCGTGGTGCACCCCGGGCAACGTCGGTCCCTCTGACCGGCGGCTGATACCTGACGCGACTTGGCTTTTCACATGGACTCCGATTCTGAACTCTGAACTTGACGACCTTGGCTTGTTATACGGACTCTGTTTTCTCCTCTCATGATGACCCTGGCTTGCTAAATGGACTATGCTGATTCTTCTTACCTTGATGACCTGGCTTGTTTACTGGATACTGATATTAGCAAAGATGGATATAGCAAAATTAAAAATGGTACTACCCCAGGAGGGTACCGGCGCCTCCGGCGTCGGAGAATCCCTCCCTGGGCCATCGGGTCCAGGCTGCCCCACGTCTTCTGCGAAACCCTGAGAAAACAATGACCATGGCGAACACAATGGCTACAGATTCTGCTTGTAAGATTGGAGGTAGGAGCAAGGATGGGACTGGTGTTACCACCCGTTCAGCTGCCAAAGCAGTGGAGGTGAAAGCGGCTATGGCGGACACCGCTAATGCGGTAGTACGTACAGCGGATGCCGCAGAGGAGGCCATAGCCAGGGCGAAAACTGCAACGGTGTTAGTCGAGGTGTTGCCAGGGCCGAGTCGCAAAGAAAGCGAGGAACCGGCCCCCAATAAAGACGCCAACGTCACTACTACTGTGGCACAGGAGCCGTCACAGAAGGAAGACCAGTCCAGTGTGGAGGTGGAGGGGAAGGATACCGGGTCGGCGTCAGCCGTTGAACCGGCACTCGTCCCCTTGAACCCCGATGCTCTTCCTGCGGACCGCCTAAAAGCGCTGGCTGATGGGCAGATCAACGCCATCTTGGAGTTAGCTTCTAAATCGAGCCGCCTGAAGGGGCCCTATATCAAGGCCCTGAAGGCGGCAGCCCAGTCCCTCCAAGAGGTAGTGGAGATCCTGGTCTACCGCACGGAAGCGGAGGAGACCAGGCGGCTGCAGCGGGAGACCCGTAACCTCCGGAACCAGGTGGAGCACCTCAAGGTGGAGGTTAAAGCCTGGCGACGTGAGGCAAATGAGAAGAAGGTGATGCCTACGCCGCCGACTCCTCAGTCTATTGTTTTCATCGGTCAAGGAAGTCAAGTTTTTATATGTGGACTTTTTGTTTATATGAGAATTATTAGACTCGAGGTTTGTTTCTAATGAGCTAAACAACTTATTTATTCATAGTTGATATTCCTAAGAATTTAATATTGGGTTTTTAAACCGTAGTACAGCTGTTTGACACTAATTAATTCTAGTGGTTTCACTCGTGATCTAAAATGTCAGATACATACCAAACAACCTTTTAAAATCAGTTCTACAGAAAAATCTAATCTTTAAAAATTGTCTGTTCATTGAGTTTATTTATAGCAGCTTTTCAATTCCCGTAAAAAAGTCGAATTATGTATACATATATCACGTAGCCACTGTTTATTCTCAGAACTCAGACAGGGAATTTATTATAGATTACATTAAAAAAACATTGACTACTTAGAAATATGTTTCAAAGAACTTTTTTGATCGCAAAGTACGTGGTCTTTTTAAGCTGTAACGATTTATTTAATAGTACGCACTTAGTTATTTTAAAAGACTTCAAAGAAAGCAAGGTTCTTCTATTTTCTCATTATATTTTTATGTCACCTCTTTTTAAAAGAAAGCTACCAATTTTTTTAAATAATTTTCTTGGGTTATCTATATATTTATGGGAAGGTTTTAAAAAAATATTAAGGTACTATTGTTATACATTAACTTACAAATATAAAATAAGTATGATTATTTTTGATTTCGTTAACGACTACTGTTTGTTTTTATTTATAAATATTATTTTAATGTTGTATTCGTCTAACTAACAAAGGGATTTGCTTTCTTCTTGTAAACTAAAATGTGTTAACGGTCATAATTCAATAGGGTTCTTTATTTTCGTGGATAATACAAAGAGTTTGGAGTAAAATAAATCCGACAGTAAGCTCTGTAATCGGTCACCCAGTCTAAGAAAATTTCCAAAACAAATACATTTGTTTAGATATAATTGTTGTAATGCATTATCTGTATTAGGTCAGACAGGATAAGATAAACTTGCGATGGCCGAGGTTAGTGAACCACTTATTACATGGTTACAAAGTATTAAGTGTAGTTATTATTGAGAACTATGTAGGTTTTTGCTGAGTGTACTCGATAATCTTTTAGGCCATCGGTGCAATTAAAATGCGTTTCTAATTTCTAACGTATATTTTTTAAAGATAAATTGTTAGTGAATACTAAACAGTATTATTCATATTAAATATACTATTGTAACATTTTTTGTCTTTATAAATGCTATATTTATTTTAAAAAACATCTAAAAAAAATTTTGTTTAAAAACCGGATACTTACTCGAATGAAAGTGGCGAATAATTTCACAATCAATAAGTATTTTTATTGTAAAAATCACTCACTATTACACAGATAAAAACAGGGTAAAACCGAAATTAATTTTACTGTGAATAAATATATCCTTTTATGTCAAATCAAATTGTCATATAAATATTAATCTTATAATAGTATTATATTCATAACTTTTATTTAAATTCACCGCTCGGGCAATGTTCTTTTTTATTTTTTCTGGTTGAAACTCGTAACAAGTCGAAGGAACAAAACCGGACTCGGGCTGTTTTTTTCTTTTTTATTTATTGTATATATTATTATTTCTCACGATATGCTCGCAGGATGTGCTCGCGGCGCGAAGGTCGCCAATACTTTGCGACGGCCGTCGATTGCTGATCGTTTTAAGTAATATTATTGTAATCCAGTAGTGAATGTTGCTTCGGCAGCGTTATCGCACTTTTGATAAACGCGCGCGAACAAACGTAAGGCACAAACCGTTCTGATTGGACAACTGTTACACTGTTGGTGCGGACTAAACGTTTTGGCGGGAGACTCCGCTTTTAGCGGACTGCGACTGCTTAGAAGAATTATACTTTACCTTTCTAGCGCCTTGAACTTTAAATGTACTGTTTATTGTTCGTGTATATTAACTGGGTACATTTACTAATAAATGTTGGTAAACTAATAAATAGATTTCCTTGAATTTAAAAAGGACCTAGAAGAAACGTCACCTGACTTGCCAATATTATAGCTCATTATCAAACGTTTATTTCGTACTAAATAATATTGTTCTGGCAGTATTATTATTGTCTAAACACAAACTGTTTACTCAGTTATACAATATAGTACCATTTCGTTCAGCAAATAATGAATTTCTACCATACGTTGTAACTAGTATTGTAAAGCAATTAGTAACGCTAGCTCTACATACATTTTGATTGATTCGGTACATTAAACAAACATAGAAGTCATAAATTGTTTACACGAAAATTTCTTTTGATGTTTACAAGTTAATAGGCACGATTTGAAACTGGATCATAATATGAGTACCTACACCAACAGTTCGATTTTATTAATAGGTAGTGGATACACGAATAGCCCTTGTACACGTGACGTCAATGATGACCGACGGTGCGATGAACGAAGCCAAATTTGTTCCTATAGATCACACAAATGGGACACCAAGCTGTCACCCGCACTTCCAAAATGGTGTCATAATTTTTTTTTTTAACGCTGGTCATACAAAAATAAATTCTATTGTTGAACCCGCTGAAAAACTGGCTCGTTCCAAATAAATCGGCATAAATAGGCTGGTCATTAATTATTTAATAAAAGTAGAATATATAACTAAAATTTAACATAAGCGAACTAGATTATCTATTACTGGAAATTTAAAAAAACAATCCATTTTAAAACATTGACTGTAATGAAATGTTGATACTTATTTTAATTTAAAAAAATGGAAAGTTACAAACCAACAAGAAAATAAAGTTGTGTTACACTTTGTTAAATGAGAAGGTCATATATTATGTGATTGGAATTCCATTCGCAAAAAACACTTCCACCGTTCCAAAATAAAGTACAGCCTTCATTGTGATCGCTCAAATTATAATTTACTAAATATATAAACAATTGTATACCTCTTGTAAATGATAGTTTATCAATTAAACCAGAATCAACTTTAGAACAGCTAAATCCAGTTATATCAGTTCCTAATATTTTACATTAATTTTCAAGATCTTCAAATTTTTTACATGTAAATAATGAAGATCGCCTTAACGGTAAAATTTGAACTTCGACCTCGGTGTATTAAAACTGACGATCGTCAGTTTTAATACACCGAGGTCGAAGTTCAAATTTTACCGTTAAGGCGATCTTCATTATTTACATGTAAAAAATTTGAAGATCTTGAAAATTAATGTAAAATATTAGGAACTGATATAACTGGATTTAGCTGTTCTAAAGTTGATTCTGGTTTAATTGATAAACTATCATTTACAAGAGGTATACAATTGTTTATATATTTAGTAAATTATAATTTGAGCGATCACAATGAAGGCTGTACTTTATTTTGGAACGGTGGAAGTGTTTTTTGCGAATGGAATTCCAATCACATAATATATGACCTTCTCATTTAACAAAGTGTAACACAACTTTATTTTCTTGTTGGTTTGTAACTTTCCATTTTTTTAAATTAAAATAAGTATCAACATTTCATTACAGTCAATGTTTTAAAATGGATTGTTTTTTTAAATTTCCAGTAATAGATAATCTAGTTCGCTTATGTTAAATTTTAGTTATATATTCTACTTTTATTAAATAATTAATGACCAGCCTATTTATGCCGATTTATTTGGAACGAGCCAGTTTTTCAGCGGGTTCAACAATAGAATTTATTTTTGTATGACCAGCGTTAAAAAAAAAAATTATGACACCATTTTGGAAGTGCGGGTGACAGCTTGGTGTCCCATTTGTGTGATCTATAGGAACAAATTTGGCTTCGTTCATCGCACCGTCGGTCATCATTGACGTCACGTGTACAAGGGCTATTCGTGTATCCACTACCTATTAATAAAATCGAACTGTTGGTGTAGGTACTCATATTATGATCCAGTTTCAAATCGTGCCTATTAACTTGTAAACATCAAAAGAAATTTTCGTGTAAACAATTTATGACTTCTATGTTTGTTTAATGTACCGAATCAATCAAAATGTATGTAGAGCTAGCGTTACTAATTGCTTTACAATACTAGTTACAACGTATGGTAGAAATTCATTATTTGCTGAACGAAATGGTACTATATTGTATAACTGAGTAAACAGTTTGTGTTTAGACAATAATAATACTGCCAGAACAATATTATTTAGTACGAAATAAACGTTTGATAATGAGCTATAATATTGGCAAGTCAGGTGACGTTTCTTCTAGGTCCTTTTTAAATTCAAGGAAATCTATTTATTAGTTTACCAACATTTATTAGTAAATGTACCCAGTTAATATACACGAACAATAAACAGTACATTTAAAGTTCAAGGCGCTAGAAAGGTAAAGTATAATTCTTCTAAGCAGTCGCAGTCCGCTAAAAGCGGAGTCTCCCGCCAAAACGTTTAGTCCGCACCAACAGTGTAACAGTTGTCCAATCAGAACGGTTTGTGCCTTACGTTTGTTCGCGCGCGTTTATCAAAAGTGCGATAACGCTGCCGAAGCAACATTCACTACTGGATTACAATAATATTACTTAAAACGATCAGCAATCGACGGCCGTCGCAAAGTATTGGCGACCTTCGCGCCGCGAGCACATCCTGCGAGCATATCGTGAGAAATAATAATATATACAATAAATAAAAAAGAAAAAAACAGCCCGAGTCCGGTTTTGTTCCTTCGACTTGTTACGAGTTTCAACCAGAAAAAATAAAAAAGAACATTGCCCGAGCGGTGAATTTAAATAAAAGTTATGAATATAATACTATTATAAGATTAATATTTATATGACAATTTGATTTGACATAAAAGGATATATTTATTCACAGTAAAATTAATTTCGGTTTTACCCTGTTTTTATCTGTGTAATAGTGAGTGATTTTTACAATAAAAATACTTATTGATTGTGAAATTATTCGCCACTTTCATTCGAGTAAGTATCCGGTTTTTAAACAAAATTTTTTTTAGATGTTTTTTAAAATAAATATAGCATTTATAAAGACAAAAAATGTTACAATAGTATATTTAATATGAATAATACTGTTTAGTATTCACTAACAATTTATCTTTAAAAAATATACGTTAGAAATTAGAAACGCATTTTAATTGCACCGATGGCCTAAAAGATTATCGAGTACACTCAGCAAAAACCTACATAGTTCTCAATAATAACTACACTTAATACTTTGTAACCATGTAATAAGTGGTTCACTAACCTCGGCCATCGCAAGTTTATCTTATCCTGTCTGACCTAATACAGATAATGCATTACAACAATTATATCTAAACAAATGTATTTGTTTTGGAAATTTTCTTAGACTGGGTGACCGATTACAGAGCTTACTGTCGGATTTATTTTACTCCAAACTCTTTGTATTATCCACGAAAATAAAGAACCCTATTGAATTATGACCGTTAACACATTTTAGTTTACAAGAAGAAAGCAAATCCCTTTGTTAGTTAGACGAATACAACATTAAAATAATATTTATAAATAAAAACAAACAGTAGTCGTTAACGAAATCAAAAATAATCATACTTATTTTATATTTGTAAGTTAATGTATAACAATAGTACCTTAATATTTTTTTAAAACCTTCCCATAAATATATAGATAACCCAAGAAAATTATTTAAAAAAATTGGTAGCTTTCTTTTAAAAAGAGGTGACATAAAAATATAATGAGAAAATAGAAGAACCTTGCTTTCTTTGAAGTCTTTTAAAATAACTAAGTGCGTACTATTAAATAAATCGTTACAGCTTAAAAAGACCACGTACTTTGCGATCAAAAAAGTTCTTTGAAACATATTTCTAAGTAGTCAATGTTTTTTTAATGTAATCTATAATAAATTCCCTGTCTGAGTTCTGAGAATAAACAGTGGCTACGTGATATATGTATACATAATTCGACTTTTTTACGGGAATTGAAAAGCTGCTATAAATAAACTCAATGAACAGACAATTTTTAAAGATTAGATTTTTCTGTAGAACTGATTTTAAAAGGTTGTTTGGTATGTATCTGACATTTTAGATCACGAGTGAAACCACTAGAATTAATTAGTGTCAAACAGCTGTACTACGGTTTAAAAACCCAATATTAAATTCTTAGGAATATCAACTATGAATAAATAAGTTGTTTAGCTCATTAGAAACAAACCTCGAGTCTAATAATTCTCATATAAACAAAAAGTCCACATATAAAAACTTGACTTCCTTGACCGATGAAAACAATAGACTGACCGTTACGTACCTTTTAGATAATATTAATTATACTCTGGAAGGAGTTCCGATCGAACCGTCGACTTGAGCGGTTGTCCGTTTTGCTGCGCGCGCTAAGTTCGATTTTAATACTCGTGATTTAGTGACGTCAGTTATTGTTTGTTTCGATCCGGCACACCTGCGCTTCACAGGTGCGCTGCACCTGCGTTCTTTTTCTTGGAACTGAGTGAGACCTTTCCTTGTATTTATTTATTGCTTTATCTATTTCTTGGTATATTTATTTATTTACTCTTTTGTTTATCTATTTATTTACGTATTTCTTTAATTCTTCAGTGATTTATTTTTAAATTTATTTTCTTTTTATTGTTTGTTTATTTAAGTAGTCTTATGTTATTTTTCCCCTGTCTCGCTCAGGTACTTATTTGCGTTGTTTTCCTATTTTGTTTAGTTTTAAACAGCTCCCTTTGATCCGGACTCGGGATAGTCCGTTAAATTCATTAAGGCGCGCCCCCCTGCCCCTCTGGCAGGGAGGTTTCACATGTCTTCCCCCGCCCCACTCCCCTCCTCAGGCCCCGGTATGGCCGCTGAACAAGAGATCAGTCTCTTAGAGACTGAGCTCATTAGCCTCCGCGGCTTCATAGCCGCTATCTGTCCTCGTCTCGTAGACGATTACGATGCGTACGCTGCAAAGCGTCGCACCGAGCTCCCTCATTCCTCGAAGCCCGCTCCCTCGATCTATGCCAAGATCGAGGCTTCCAACAACTTCCCAATCCCAGCCGATCGCGATAGCGATGACTCCGACTCCGACTCCGGCTCCGACATGGAGCAAGACCCTCCTGCTCAGCAGGATCCCCCTGCCGAGCAAGCCCCTCAGGCTGAGCAAGCCCCTGCTGCGGACGATGGCTTCACCACCGTCACGCACCGCAAACCGCGCAAGAAGCGCTCGAACTCCTCTTCCGATCCGGAGGACAAATTGCCCTCTAAAAAGATCGCAAACGTCGATGGCGCGAAAGTGCCAAAGGCGACACCAGCGCCCTCTAGACCCGACTCGCCCGTGGCTGCGGGTTCCGCAGTTTCGGGCAAGAAGCCCCGCCCACCGCCCCCCGTTACGATCCAAGACAAAGCGTCTTGGGTTGAGATTTCTAGCCTGCTGGAAACGGCAGGTATCCCTTACACCTCCGCCGTGAATACCGCTGTAGGTATTCAGGTGAAGGTAGCCACGTCCACCGCCCATCGCAACCTCACTCGTTTCCTTCGGGACAACCAGTGGGGCTATTTCACGCACTCTCTCGAAGAGGAGCGTAAACTACGGGTTGTGATCCGTAGAGTCCCCTCAGAACTCCCGACTGACGACATTTCAGACGACCTCAAGGAACAGAAGATTCCTGTTCGCGAGGTTCATCGTATGCGCTCTCCGCGCACCAGGGCTCCATATGATATGGTTCTCGTTGTCCTCGATCGCACCCCTCAGGGGAAAGCGATTTTTAATCTTACATCCCTTTGCGGCCTCTCCGGCGTCATAGTCGAGCCGCCGCGCAAAACGTCTGTGCCCTCGCAGTGTCACAACTGCCAGGTGTACGGACACTCCGCACGAAACTGTCGCCTGAAACCCAGGTGCGTTAAGTGCCTCGGCGACCACTCCACTAGGGAGTGTTCTCGCACGAAAGACGCCTCCGACCCTCCGAGCTGTGTTCTGTGCCGCGGCGTGGGCCATACCGCGAATTATCGCGGATGTCCCCGCGCCCCGCGCACAAAGCGCCCTCGATACCCCAGGCAGGCGTCGCCGTCTAAGACGGCCGCTGCCCCCGCCCGTCCTCGACCTCCGCCTCTCATGTCTCGAGAGGCCTTCCCGAACCTGCCGGGCACGTCTCGTGCACCGGCAGCGTCCGTACCCGCGACTAGTGCGCCCCCCCGCCCCTACCGGGCCCCTCAGGCCCCGTGGGCTCCTAAACCCGCGTCCCAGCACACTCCCAAACCTCCGGCGGCTAATCCTTCACAGGATGACCCCGCATACTCCTTTTCCCTATCGAGTATTGACTACGCAGGTCAACTACTCATTTTCCACGAGATCTCGGAGATCTCGGCGTACGAAGAGTGCTCTCGTAATCCGCTACTAGGTGCCGTCACGGCAATCCATAGATTTCCAGCCATCGCGGCTACACTACAACGGCTCGCGCGCGCAGCTGTTAAAAAATAAATAACTCAAATAAGATAGAGTAAATCGCGTATTTACGTCTATCTTCCCCTAAAAATAACCGTCAAACAATAATAATAATTTTTGTTATGTCTATTTTTAGACTTCGGTGCCGTCACCGTTAGTAAATTTAAATTCAATCTTATAAAATGCGTGTTGCGCCCACGCTTTTGTAATCGATCCCTATTAGCTCCCGCACACTTCGCGGTTCTCAATAATATCTCGAGCCTAGGTCGTCCCCGCGCGGAGCCCTCTTGATATTATTTACGCGATACAGTGACTCACCTACATCACTTGAACAGACATATGAGATCATCTCTCTCACACACGTGCACATATATACACATGGTGGGAGGGTTTTGTTTTTTTTTTCCCTCATCGAACTGAATCGAATAGTTTAAGTTCGTTTCAATCCGATATACACGTATTCATTTGTGAATCATGCAATTTCGATTGTATGGTTCACAAATGTATATATGTATGAATAGCTTAGAATAGTTAGCTAGGACAGACGTGTCTTTTTTCAGGAAACAGCCCAAGCCGAGGTGTGCGTGCACCCTTGTGTATGTTACCCAAAACCAAAATCGGCTGAGTGCCCTAAGCGTTCGGCCTTAGTAGTCCGGTGAAGCTGTAAAGACCTTGCCAGGTCAATAGCATAGTCAGTTCGAAAAAAAAAAAAAAAAATTATACTCTGTTTTTATGTTGTAGGTATGATGGTATGATGGTCGGTATGGTATGCTATATTTAGTTTACCATAGATACGAAATAAGTTTATAAGTTTTACCAAACCATACTTAAATTTAGGTTCGCATCGGATTATGATATTTGTTAATTTAGGCATCAAATATTCAGATACAATTGATTCAGTTGTTACTACGATAAATATATCTCTATTTAAAAGACAATAGCTTTACGATTTACTAGTATTAAATACATGTCTATTTAATAATATAGAATACGTGCCCACTTACGTTAGATAATAAATGTGCTGAGATTTTTGAGTAGGCATCCTTTCCCGATTTGGTATGTTTACTGTTAGATGATAAAATTGGATACTTCCGAGTTAAACAACACTGGTATTCGTGTTGGTGCGATGATATCCACTTCACAAAAAAGATGGAACGTGTCTCACGAGGTTATAATTTTAATACAATAATGATAAATACTGGCTGATGTACATGACTACATCTGCATCGTTTATTATCCTCACAGTATATATTATGTACATAGGAAAATATACAGCCTGAAAGTTTAGACTGAAGTTAGAAGTTTCACTTGAAAGTGAACGTGAGAACGGTGTGAATAAAATAAAAGAGTTTATTGTCTACTTTATTATTACTTTATTGTTTACTTATACAAGGTTATTAACTCCGGGTCGCCCCTTCCAGTTTTGGCACCGATCATTGCACCTAGGTTTATTACGATTGTGTTTATACTTTTGAAAGTCTTAGACCAAACTTTAACTTAGGTTCTGTTTGTTATTTATTAATACCTTTTGATATTATCATTACATAGTATAAAATAAAGTCTAGTCTAGTCTAGGCGTCTGTCTGTCTGTCTGTTCGTTATAAACTCAAAAACTACTGAACGGATTTTCATGCGGTTTTCACCAGTGGGTAGAGTGATTCATGCGGAACGTTTTAGTATATAATTTGTATTTTAATAATCAGGGTGGGACAACGTCTGCCGGGTCCGCTAGTTATTTTATATGTTAAATTTGAATACATTAAATACTTCATATTATATCCTAGAATACTGCGAGTGCTTAATCTTTCACCTGGCCATATACCATAAGCACCACATCGTTTGTCAACACCACTTCTACAACCCAAAACCCATCACTGAAAGCGCACTGCTTATAAAAATCGTAGTTTCTTAAAACTATAACAATTTCATATAAAATTTAGCTATCCTGATTTTATATATAAAGAACAAGTGCTTATAAAGTAAAATAAAAAATAAAATGTATCCAGTGGTTTTTGAGTAACGTACACACATAACGTGCTCGTATCATTTTATTTATTCAAATACAGATGAATATCAAAAATAATCATCGACCGTTCCGAAAAGTAATCATTCTATGTTCGTAGCGAAATTAATTTCTGTGTGGTTTATTAAACGATCATGACGAAGCCTAAATACATTATAATAAATTACGAACAATAAGCTGTGGTAATGATGCTGCATTATATTTAATTAACGTGCAAAACACACCTGCAAAGTGTAATTAAGAAAGAATAAATATTTATTATATTAAATTATTGAGATTATTTATTAATAACTACTTAGTAATTAATTGCAAAAACTTATACAATGAAAAACGTAATTTAAATGGAAATGTTGTGTACATGATTGATCATTTAGGGATAATTTGAAAATGAAGTTAGATATTTCAACAATTATGGTAAACGTTGTAACCAACTGGCATTTCTGTTTTCAATTTTTTTTTCAATAATAATGAGGCAAAGTGACTGCTTTATACTTGATAGTAAGCGTAGTAAAATCTAAAAATAACGGCTAGAGAGATCTGCAATCCATCGCCATTCGCCGTGTTATTTTTTCTGGTCGCAAGCCTCTTGACAATTTAAGTCATACAACCTGATCCCGGAACCGGACAAATTTAAAGAAAGTCACTATGACTGATTTATCATCACCCGGGTAAACGCAGATAATAGTCAACTACCAGTCGTGTTCAGACACCCTAGCGCTCCATTTGGAATAATTCATGGATATATGTCGGGTAATATTTGAATGGGAATAAGCGTACCTCTATTATGTATGGTTTGTAAGTTTTTGTTTTATTTGTCAAAAAGTGCAAAAACTAGGCAAAGTTACACATTTCTACGGTACTCATAATAGAGGTACGCTTATTTTTTTGACAAATAAAACAAAAACTTACAAACCATATCCAACTTTACCTATCTATAAATGTGCACCAAAGGCAGCTGTTTTGAAGTTATATATAGTGTCTAAAATAATACTAATAAATATGAAGATACAATTGATTTAGGGATTAGGCAAAGTTGTGATGCAAAACTACAACATTGCCTACGGTCAGCATACCGAGTAAAACGTCATAATTGCATTATTTATTTTGTCAAAATAAACTCTATCGTCCATTAAATACACACCACTTTTTAATAACTGCCATTGATGATTTTAAATCCAATTTACTTTACTAGGCAATGTTGCATCTAATATTATTCTTATTTTCATACATATACGTATTGGGTTATAGGGCTGCCACTCAAAATTAATCAGGCAGTAAAAGATACAACAGCTTAAATCAACAAATATTTATTCTATTTTTGAAAAATAAAAAATAATCTATGTCGTAGATCGATTAAGTTATTATAGTAGATATGAAACTACAGACCTTCATTATAAAAATATACCAAAAATCAACACGATATTATTTTAATTATTAACATGAAGATGTTTAATAATATGTATGATATATTCAACTTTTTAACTATTATTAATAAGTGAGCAACACATTAATATCGTACTTATTTTACCTAAGATAAGAAATACCTTAATCTGGTATTAACATATTAATTAATTTTTGATGTACAAATCTTTGAATCTATTATAAAACGAAGTTCACCTCGGCGACCCACTTGTGGTTTTGGCAAAACTTTTTCTATGTCCAGCACTGTTATGGATGATATGTCATCTACCAAGGGCCATGAAAATGAGCCGTTAGAATTCTTTCGTAAGTATTTAACCGTGTATTGATCATTAATAATTTCAATAATTTTTCCGACATAGTATTTAGCGTTCTTCCCGCCAAAAAATTTTACCAAGACATATTTTTCAATTGTAATATTGTCATTTATTGAAATCTCTTCTTCGGTGGGAATCAGGGAATCGCTATTAAAAGTTTCTGTATCACTAGAGGAATCTAAAATTGGACCATCTGTTGTTGATTCTTGTAAAGAAACTAAGGAAACTGATGAACTACTACAATTGGCCCTTTGATGTAATGGTCGCAATAGAACATTTGACAAAATTAAGTTACGGGTCTTTGTTTTGTCATTAGCAGGCTCACTTGATGTCTTCTGGACTAAGCAACCATCGCTCGAGATATATAAACTTTTGTTCACATTCACAATGGTTCCAGGATTTATGGTCAAATCACTGACTGGCTGTTGATTAGAACCACATGGTTCTGTTGCAGACAAAGTTAGGCTGCGAGATAATTTAGAAACTGATTTAGTTCGTGAATTTTTATGTTGAATTCTAAAATCATCAATACATATGGATTCACCAGGTTTTACGTTAGTAATTTTTTTGTTACATCTTTTTTTAATTTTGTTTATTGGTGATGTTGATTCTTTCAAGTAATTGAGAAACGTTTCATCGATTGAAATTCGTGATGCTATATTTAATTTAAAATCTGGTAATTTTTTAAGTACCATATTCGGATTTAATGGATAAATTCCAGTTGATTTAAATCCACTACGGATGATAGCAGTCTTGTTAATGTTAATGGTATCTATCAATGACTTCAGTAATTCTGGGAAAATCTGTTTATGTAAATAATTGGCTGACGGGTGGCGCATTTTCCAATCTAGTAAAATATTGCGCCATGCCCTTTTAAGAGGTCTAAAAAAAGATACATCTAGTGGTTGGGTGATATGTGTTGAATTAGGAGGCAAAAATATGAAACGTATGTTATTTTCTTGGCATTTTTTAATTATATTTATGTTCAGGTGAGAAGAAAGGTTGTCCCCGATTAAAATTTTGGGTTCCATATTTTTTTGTGCCCAAGGTAAAATAATTGTTTTGAACCAGTCTTCAAATGTTTCAGAATCAAACCATCTAGATTTTGTGTTATTGAATCTTGTGCCCGGTGGCCCATGTTCACACCAACTGCTCCATAAGTTCAATGATTTGTAAACTACATAGGGAGGAAATAAGTCCCCAGAAGCTGTAGCTGCAAACATGATCGAAATGGCTGTTTTTGAATTATTTAATATTTTATTAGGGTACTTAGTTCCCCTTTTAAATATACATTTAAGTGTACCTGGATTATCAGACAGGTTACTCTCGTCGTAATTAACAATATTGTTTGGCTTAATACCTGTCAGACTTCTCTTTAAATTGTCAAAATATTCTTCGTATTCATCGACAGTTTTTGAGGCACGACTGCGTTTTATATTTTGTGTGGATCGTACTGTAAGTTTACTTTTATAGCGCGTCAAAAAGTCACGTACCCATTTTTCTCCTGGAATTTTATTATTGAAAAGTTCAGATCTACCATTTTTTTTAAGATAATCAGCAACAATCATACGTAGATCCAAACGAGTTAACGGACTTCCATATTCACCACAAACTATTAACGCCTCAACTATCTTTTCTTCATCTTCTTTAGATAATCTGTGCGGAGAACCTACACTCTTAGTATGTATTCTTTTTATTTTATTAACAATAGTTCTGCGTGGTATACCAAATTGCTTTTCAGCATCATAACTGCTAATATTTTTATTTTTAACTAGATCTACGGCAATTTGAAGTAAACTTTCGTCATAGTCTTTGTAATGCCTGGCACCAGGTTTACGTCTGGTTTTTGTGGGCACCATAATTAACCTAAAAGAAGCAACATAAATTAAGAATCTGTAAAATAACCTGAATAGTTCGTGTCATATTTTAAAAATATTGTCGTTATAATACTTAATACAACACACGTGTAACAAAAAAAAACTGTATGAGTTACGTGTAATGAAGAATAAATGCAGGAATAAACATGTGATAATTTTTAATGAACTAGACTAATTTCTTAATTTTGGAAAATAGTGTAAAAAAGTGACATCCTTAACGCAGGCAATGTTGCGCAAACCAAAACCGAAATCGGTTGCTAACTTTGCCTAAATTCATTTTTTTGTAAAAAAAACCTTTCAAAATAGTCATTCTACTCAGTGAATTAATTAACAAGCATATAATAACAAAAGTAATACAAAAATAAAAAGAAAATTACAGTATCTTTCAACTTACTGAAAAAGTTTTGAGCGGAGTAACAATTGGGTCTTTCCCGTGATCACTTTGACCGTTAACTGACGTTACATTACATGCAATTGAATTACTTCAGATATGTTTTTGGGCTGCCAGATTATATTTCAAAAAATTACTAGGGTATTGTGAAATTGGGCTTGGTGAAATTTTAAAAGAATTATTAGACAATTTCTGTTTTAGGCAAAGTTGAAATTAATTGGTAAAGTTGCGCAGTTTTACGGTATAATGCTAATGGTAGTCGCGATTTGATAGAACACAATTGCTAATTTCTACCACCCGGCGTGTTCAATTGTGCCATATTACAAAAAATACGTTACTTTCTTTACGAAGATGAGTTCTCTGTAAAACAAAAACATCACCAACTTAATAGAATACTAGAGATCTTGAATATGATGTGTTGCGACAATTGAATAGAAAACTAGGTTTATACCTTATAAATATTTGGTGTTTGAATATAGTCTCATATGGTGTTAAATTACAATGTGATTACAATGGTGAAGACGGTAAACTTAAAAGGTAACTGGCTTCCAAGTGCAACTGCTAAAGCACAGGTATACGTGCGTGGCGACAGATTATTCATTCGAGTGTGGTAACTAGCCAGGCAGAATTAGAAAGAGTCTGTAGCTACCGAGATGTCATCCTCTTTGGTAGGCTGAAACTTTTGTAAATATTGTAAATAGAATGTCGTTCAAACAAATGAACGATCGCGTCTCTATAAACACCTTATATGGTCATATGAATAAACAGTCTATTTCACGCACTCCGAGTATTATTATTTTTTTATACTAGCTCGGAAAAATGACTGCACTTTGCCTGATGGTAAGCACAGTACAATCCAAAAACAGTGACAACCACCGAGTGACACACTATCCCTCGCCGCTGTCATGCCAGTCTGCAAAAAGCTGGATATGCACAGGCTGATCCCGAAACGCGACCCGCAGAAGCGAATCACTATGATGAGCTTTTTCGCCATACACATGGTGGTTGCGACCCAGTCAGGCTGTAAAACCCTACCACCCCGCTTTCGTCATTGCCTCGTTCGTTATTCAGCAGGGTGCACCACGTGCAGGTGAGGTTGGCTTGGGTGTCTCTAGTCTTATGATGTTATTCGACACCCCTTATACCCCATTATTACCACCCCATATTACGCTGTCCGTGTCAGTATAGAATCGTATAGTAGTGAGCCCGAAGCTTCTACAACCCCTACCATCATGCTAAGATTTCAACACGAAGTTTCCTTTCCCCGAAATCTTCGATTCAGTCGTAATTATTCGAACCTTCATCGATCATGCACTATCCGAATACTATCAACTATGTCATCATCGGTTCAAAGATAAGGTTTTGACAAAGATATGGTCCATTTTCCTAATAGAAAAATGGTAAACGATACCTGGATTATGTTCTTTGATATCTAATCTACGTTTAATGAGCTAGACGAATCACGACAGTATAGTTAAAATGTGAACGTTTCTAGTGTGTCTGTCGAGCGCCATCTGGAATACGTCTGTGTCTATGCCAATCAATGCTGAACTCAAAATATAAAGTTATATTGGAAATAAATCGAATTCTGTGTACCAATTTATAATGACCGTTATTCATCGGTGCACAAAAAAATGGATATTAAGTAAGCCTAATCCAATCCTCATATAAATGGATAAATGCGATTTTAAAGTTTTGTCAACAACGTTGATAGAAAACCAAATATATATAAAAACCAATACGATAAGAAAACCAAACACTGTTTCGGTTTGATTGATATATTGATTATTTGTTATCTAGGCTTACAATTTTTTCCTCATAACACTTATAAATGCTTCACCAAACAGAACGTGCTCTTAACGTCGAGGCGTAGGAAGACCTCCAAAATGATTATTTTTGCCTGGAGCAAATAATCAAAATTTCGACATTCATTTCAAGAGAAAGTCAAACATTATAATTCTTCTGATGGTCGGAAGCTGTGACGTAATAAATTCGCTAACCTTTTTTAAATCATAAACTATACTTAATTATTTTTATTAAATGAAATGTTACTTCCAACTTTAGGCAAAACTACAGCGTTTTTTGTGTAGCTGTTTCCTTCATTGCTCTATCATTTAATTAGCTAGGAACTTGTGCTTAGTGAATTTAGCTCGAAGTTGTTTATTGTATTTTGAATCGTGTGTTAAAAGCTGTTGATATTCCAAATAAAATAAAATAAATAAATGTAAGGTTCTTGAAGCATGTTGTGAAGGGCACATTTAAGCGGACTAACATGACTGTGACGTTAGCGATAGATCGGATCTTTTGGCGGTCGCTGTTGGTTTGGATATTAATAATTTTACTTAGGAAATAAAATGTACATTGAAACAATGTTCTTGAATGACTAAAGACAATAACATTTAAAAAACATTCAGTATTAAATTAATATTATAATTATCCTCTTACTAAATTAGCATAGTGGTATTCGTCGGATTAATTTAATACTTAATATTTATTCCAAACAGTAACAATCACAGAAACCAAATATTCAAATATTGACATTTATGAGATAAAACGTACGCTGTACGCTGATAAAAAGGTTGTTATAGAGTGGATCAATATGTGAATGATGGTGATATCTGCATTTGGCTCCTCTCTGTGTATCCAATAAAAACTATTGTATGATGTATTGGAAATATATATGTTAAAAAGATGTACCCGATCGAACTTCTTGCCTGATTTTCTCGATGACTGGGTTGTTTTTCGAACCTGTGGTAGTTTTGACGTTCATAAGCGACTTATTAGGGCCTAAACTGAATAAAGTATTTTTGTTTTGATTGATTTGATAAGAGAAATATTAGCTTTTATTTTCAGAGAGTTAAAAACAATTAAGCAGTTTCGTCTCTTACACTGTTGTCCATTTCTATTTTACGTACGTACAAAATATTCCAATAAAAATAATCTTTTAAATACATTTTTATTTTATGTATGGCAATACCGCAGCTTTTAAACAAACAAGTTATTATGTAAATAACGAGTGTTGTCCCGTAAGTGTGCGTTGTAATTAGGTATTTATTGTTTATCACATTATTGGGAACTAAAAGATCCGTTCGATAATTGAATGTTAAATATTTATTATTGTTATTTTATTTTCAATGTGTATTCTTAAATATATCTGATTTTATGAGTGACTCTATAAACATACGTTATATTACATTCCATGGAAATTATACAGTGGTTTTAAACACATTGCGTGTCAGGAAGTGTTCTGATACATTGCACTACTGATAAATCTGTGGTATCTCCGACACGAAATACGTATAAGTGTTATTGAGATATATATGTTTGTTACACATATATATTTCACTAACTTATATACGTATGAATATGTAGATTAGCTTAAGTTATCTCAGTTAGATCGCGAATTGCATGAACTAGGCATCAGCCCAAGCCGAGGAGCACCCTTGAGCTAGTTGTTGAAATGTAATTGGCTGAATGCCTTAAGCGCTCGCCTTACTAGTCCGGTGAAGCTGTTAAGGCCTTGCTAGGCCAATAGCGTAGTCAGTTCGAAAAAAAATCTGTGATATCCATTGGAATGGCATGGATACCTTTTTTTTTATTATCGTGGGGTAATCCCTAATGGATACACCACCCTCTCGGGGGAGAGAGTAGGTTATGTCCGACTCGCACGGACTAAAACCCCACGGTGTACCGTCCGACCGTATTGTTGCCGCCCGGCAAGGGATCGAACTATGCTAGTCCCCTTGGATAGCCGCACCAACGGTCCGCTCGGCGGAAGGTGTCCGCCGGGCTCCTACCTATAGAGAGGCATAACTATTTATTGACAGTTAACTCATTATAATAAAAACCTTTTCGATGTGCATACGTGATGTACTATCAAATTTTTATGATCAATAATTCGGATTAATTTAAAATTTTGTGATGCAGAAAATACATAAAAAATAATTTATCGATCGTATAGTTAAACGATATAACGTCAAATAGTTTCACTTTTGACACAACAATAAAAAATTGTAACTGGTTAAAACTGTAACTTTATTGTGAAAGGAAATTGTATTATTGAAGTGAAACTTCTAATGTGACTTCCAACAAGGTTGCGTTAAACGTTTAACGCTACCATGAAGGGGGTATGAAAGCACTGTTGCGTTAAACGTTCAACGCTCCTGGAGAGGGAGAATAGGAAGAGACAAAGTGAAAAAATAATCAAAAATTTCGTATCTTACTTTAAATCAAAATCACTTTATTCAATTTAGGCCCTTAGAAGGCACTTATGAACGTCAAAACTACCACCGGTTCGGAAAACAACCCAGTCATCGCGAAGAACCGGCAAGAAACTCGATCTGGTTTATCTTTTTAACAAATATATATAATATTTAGAATAATAATATATTATTCTATATAATAGTTTTTAGTTATCATAATCCCATTGTAAATGTTATAGATTTGGATATTTATCCACTCGAAAATGATAATTAAAAGTTGCGGTCAATTGTGGATTGTAAGCAATGTTAATAAAGTTTGTCTTAAAGAAACAATATGATTTCGCTAAAAATCAATTTCTACCCCTTCCTATTTTCATTTCCACATTAGGAAGTTTCACTTCCTCCGTGCGGAAGGACTCCACGCACTATTTTTATCTCATATCTATTCGTTCTCAACTCTCATTTCGCCTTATTTTTAGATAATTTAATTATGGTGTCCGTCTTTACTTATACTGCTTTAGACTGCTGTGTTATGATGGAGAGATGAGTAGTTAAAAAATTATAATAGACAGAAATCTTTACCAACTGGTTTACCACCACAATACTTCAACTCTACACCAGCAATAATAGCATCTTCTATTTAATACAAATCGGTAGTGGGAGAACAGTTAAGGACATCTTCCTCCTCTGTTTCTCATCCTGTTTTCTTCATTCTTTTTTTGTTTAGTAGCTAGTACACTTCGGGAGCTCGGTTGACTTTTTAAAAGACTACAAGTCGATGTTAGACTGTTTATTATAATAACGTCGATATTAGACATGAATTATATATCTTAAAACTATGATAGTCGAATATATATTTTATATCTTAATATATAAATTTCTTCTGTACGTGTGTATGTCACTAAACTTCTCCTAAACGGCTGGACCGATTTTGATGAAATTTTGTGTGCGTGTTACAGTGGTTCCGAGAATGGTTTAGATTCACAATAGGACCCAGTAGGTAGCGCTGCGGTTGAATTTTATTATTTTTAATTATCAAAGCAGGACGACGTCCGCCGGGCCCGTTATTCTAATATATTTATATATACTAGCGGACCTGGCGGACGTTGTCCTGCCTTGATAATAAAAAAAATCCTAAAAGTCAACCGCAACGCCACCTACCGGGTCCAATTGTGAATCTAAACCATTCTCGGATCCACTGGAACACGCACACAAAGTTTTAATAAAATCGGTCCAACCGTTTAGGAGGAGTTCAGTGGCATACACACGCACAGAAGAAATTTATATATAAAGATATATATATAAAGTGTTACGTACCGTAACAGTTCTTTTTTTTTCTTATATATTTATCATTGTTTAAATTTTACATTTGCCTCCGGTATATATTGTACTGTGATAAACACCGGAGCATAATCTGTGCATAGTTCGTAAAAGGAATGTGGTTGGCGGACCTTGCTGCACGCCCATTGGTGCACGCGCACGAACACCCGCGCCACAACGTCCATTATTCGAAATCAGATACAACAGTTCTCTGTGTCTGTTCGGTCTTACGCGAAAGTTACGATTTTCTCCTGGCGGTTTTACGAGCCCCAAAAGACCAATATTCGCGACAAACCCTTTCGTGCAATCGTGCTGTACTGTACACGGAACAAACAAAAACCAGCGCCTTGGAAACCCAGTATCCAGAACATTGCGGCTCGACACCTCGACAAAGCAGGTACGTCACCACAATATTCCTACGATACATAAAGATTATCATAATTATCTTACAAATGCTGACCTAGCGTCTATCGTACATCCCGTACGGAGAACGCTAGGCAAGCTTAACTTAGTTTAGGCATATCTAGAGAATCTATGAGAATATAAGTAACTATTGCCTAGCTTTAATGTTATCAATTTTAAAAAAATCTCTCTATGGACGAAGTTCGACTACTGTATCAGCACTTGTGTAAATAAAATGAGAGAGGTATGTCCTTGTGCGCGCTTCACGCGTAACCTGCTGATACATTTAAATCATTTTTACTTTTAACTGATATACATTTAATCTAAAAGAAAATATATAAAAACCACTATAACTTCACTTAACATGGAGCTATTAAAGTTTTGAGAAACTTCAATTTTTATAAGCACTACGCAGTCAGGACGTGTGTTTTCTTGTCACGGAGAAGTGGAGCAAACGGTGCGGTTCACATATGGAGGAGAGGGGAAGTAAACCAATAACATTATTTGCGAAGAAATTTTATAAGCAAAGTATAGTTTTTACTTTGATTTTTTTAATGGTTTGTCCTCTGTACATAAAATATGTTGACACAGACGAACTTGCGGATATCAGCTAAATAGTATTAAAATGGGGTGTCCTCATCCTTATTACCATCATGTATCTCCCGGCCAGTATGTTCCCTCCTTCCTATAATATGGGGTCCTTCAAGCGTAACTTCAGAAGTGGGGTGTAAGGGGTGTCGAATAATATCATAAGATTCGAGACACCCAAGCCAACCTCCCCTGAACGTGTTGCACCCTGCTGAATAATGAACGAGGCAATGACGAAAGTGACTACCATGTATATGGCGAAAAAGCCCGTAATAGTGATTCGCTTCTGTGGGTCGCGTTTCGGGATCAGTCTGTGCATATCCAGCTTTTTGCAGGCCGGCATGATAGTGGCGACCGGCGATGACTCGGTGGTCGCCATTGTTTTTGGATTGTACTGTGCTTACCATCAGGCGTTAGCGCAGTCATTTTGCCGTGCTACGATAAAAAAAAAACGTGAAGAGCCATTTATGCAGGCCGGCATGACAGCAGCGACCGGTGAGCGATAGCGTGTCTCTCGGTGGTCGCCGTTGTTTTTGGATTGTACTGTGCTCACCATCAGGCTGTCATAGTACAGTCACTTTGTAGTGCTACGATTTTAAAAAAAACAGTCACAGTGACTGTCTTTTGTTTGTCACGTTCCGAGGCCAAACAGTATATATCCAGCTATTACAAGGCTTGCAGTTCAGCATGATAATGGTGACTGGTTATAGATTGTTGGCTTGTGTTTTTGGATAGCATTGTGTTTTTTTATACTTGATATGTTTTAGCATTTAACCACAATATCATCTGATGTTAAATGACCATGTAAACTGAGATGATTAAGTTTCTTGGTGATCATTTTTCAACTTGAGGGTGGGAGCTAGCCAGGTGAACTTAGAAAAAGCCCTACCACCATACCATGGTTTCATCACGGTTCTTCCCTTCACCGAAAGCTTTGAATCAGTCAAATGCATTCGAACCATGTGGGTCGACTCGGTGTCCGAACACGTTATCAACTGAGCCACCATCACTTCAAACCACCATTACCATCCGGCTGCCATGACATTACCGTATCATATTATCGTCATAAACAGACCAGTCAGTATGTTGTGGTGGGATAAAAAACAGGATGTGTCGTAAAGATACACGATAGAAGTGAAACTTTGTATTATATTGAAACATTTTAACTGAACGCCAAATTCACGCGTTATTCCCAGGCGGTCACCCATCCAAGTACTGATCGCGCCCGACGTTGTTTAACTTCTGTTCGGTGTTTTGAACAGTCTACCCAACACAATGCTTACCACCACCACTTTTTGTCACCCAAAAACGTCACCGATCACAATTTCAAAGCCCTTCCATAAGAAGTAAACCTTACAAAACA
The DNA here is from genome assembly GCA_015888305.1 of Antheraea pernyi. Classification (NCBI taxonomy): domain Eukaryota; kingdom Metazoa; phylum Arthropoda; class Insecta; order Lepidoptera; family Saturniidae; genus Antheraea; species Antheraea pernyi. The sequence continues at coordinate 91,111 of MU158835.1, read as the reverse complement.
CCTTCAAAAAATTACTAAGCGCTATAGATTATTTATATATTGAATGTGTGTTAAATGTTATTAGGACACAATACCAGTAATTTTATAGACACTTAACATTTAACTTAATTGTTAAAAAAATTGTTTAAAAAAATGTTTGCAATTTTACAGATGCAATGGCTTATTACCGGATATTAATTGTCATCGTTTTATTACATCTGGTTCAATGCAACGATGAAAATCTCCACGAGGACATCATCCCTCACGTATATCAGTAAGTTATCGCTAGTTACTTATTTATAAGCGTATTATACCTATCAGCTGTATAACTATTATGTTATCTATATATGTAATTAAAATACAGTTCATCTGAGTCTCAATTATGTTAAAACTACTGAACGTATCGGTATAGAATAATGAGCATTCGATGTCGATTTTTTCGTACATGGTTCTAGGCTACTAATTTTTTTGGTTTCGATCGACCCATTGCCATTTTTCAATACCCAACAGAGAGTGCGGGAACCAGCTAGTATTTTATATATTAATTGTTTCAGAAAAAGGTTAATATCGAATTTTAAACTTTAACGTTCAAGTAATCTTTTTTTTATGTCATAGAAGGCAAACGAACAGGTGGGTCACCTGATGTTGAGTGATCACCACTGTCCATAGACACTAACAACACCAGGGGATTCACAAGTGCGTTGCCAGTCTGTGTTTGGGAGGAATGAGGGGAGGAGGGAGATGAGAGGGGAGGGGAGGGCAGGTGGGCCTCCGGCGCGCTCCTTGCCCGAACGAAACGTAACAATGCAAGCATTGTTATTTCACGTCGGTTTTCTGTGAGAGGATGGTACTACCGAGCCGACCCATTCATTATAAGATTAGTAATAACTTCAGCGTGGCTCTACCATCTACCAACCAAATCATGGCTAAGATTGCAATCTTGAAAATGCAATAGTCACGAATATCTACAGAATTTAGCATGTGTTTAAAGCAAATACTTTAATCACTTATCGTCGTCCTTTATTTACTGAATACTTCTAGTTATCCTTCAATTCATTGGTAGCATAATAACACTTTATATTATGATATAAACTCATTTTCATTTATTTTTTTGTTTGGACCACCTATAGATTCGCCTAAGAGTATCTATTGCCCACAATATAATGAAACTAAATGCCTTGTTGCGTTATTAAGCTAGATAGTGTATGAACTAAAGATGCAGTTAAATTTACGGAAAAACAATTGAAAAAAAATCATAGATAGGAAAGAAATTCTGTTCGACAAATATTTTACTTTACTCTTTAAAATTTTATTAAATAGCTTATCTATACTATAATAAAACTGTAACAAAGCTAAATCTGTACATTAAATATTTTTTGAAAATTATAATCGGGGTAGACTTTGTTGTCGATATAGAAGCCAAAAATAACCCTTTTAAAATTTTTGTCTGTCCCTGTGAACACGCATCACGCTCAAAGTACTGAACCATGTACCATTATAATATTGGGATTCACCGTAAATAATGTAAAACAACGATAAATGTAGACATATGACTTGGGACTGATGCCATCTTGAATACATGCGTCTATAACTGGAGCTTCCACAATTATCGCAATCTTTATCATACAGCTATAGCTAAGTTATTCTATACATATTATTTTTAATTTACCCTCTTTTATGTCTAAATAAAATAATATTAAAATTGCAGTTAACTTAACATGGTTTGAACATACTTTATTTATTTACAAAAGCATAGGGCATATTATTGTTAATAACAAAAGTGTCTGGTAATAATAATTTCATGTTTTAGTAGCGTTTCAAAGTTAGTGAAAAACAATACATTCTAAAGTAATATAAAAATCAATATTTTTGCCTGCAAAGGTGCGATATGCACTAATAAACGCAAAGATTACCGTCAGCCAAGTACCCCCACGCTGTTCGGAAGAACATAAAGGTATATAAAAAACTGGCTTATTGAAATTCGCTGTCGAAAGCGTTGCTTAGCTCTTAGACGAATAGTTACAGGCAAGTGACAGTTAACGCGTCATGCTCATATCCTTTTAATATTTATATTTTTCTTTACGACAATGGAGTGTGAAAAAGTTTTAATACAAGTTGAAAATAGTTATGATATCATTCAGAGTTTAATTTATTATTATTTATTTTATGAATATATTTAATCGTTTAATTTACAATTTAACTCTATCAACTTGATATTTTATAATGTAAACTGTACTGACTGTATAGTAAACGTCTCCAAAAAAGGGACAGGAACTTCGTTCCAACTGGGGGTCCATAGACCTCTGAAGCTTTTTTTTACATTACCGTCAATATATGTAGGTTCTTCTTCTTCTTGTTTTGGCTCCGCAGAAGCATTTGCCAGTGTCAATGTTTTGTTTTATGTTCCAGAGAGTTTGTTAATTTCCATTGTCGAGTAATTAATTCAATATTCTAACAAGATGGTGGCTCCCTTGTTAGAACTTTCCATGGAGTTTTTGTGGCATCTCAGAATTCATGGTCTGTGGTATTATTTTCTATTCACTTCACTTATGCACAATAAACAAACTATATTACATAAAACACCACCAATTTTACACAATATAGAGTCAAGTAACACAAGATTATGAATAAAAAATAAAATCCACTACATGATAGACTAAGATCCCGCCAAAAACTCCATATATGTAGGTTAGTTTTTATTTTAATTGACCCCGATAGATGATGCTACGAACGGGTTGTAGGTTTATTTTAAAATACTTCTCACATACCATCTGGGTATATGTTTGAGTGAGTCCCTTGATAGTTTGGATTTACAATTGGAAACAGTAGGTGTGGCTGCAATCGGGTTTAGGGTTTATTAAAAATTTTCGCGTTTAAAAATACAATTGAAACCGGTTATAACCGATTTGATGCAGACGAAGTTACACGGGTCAGCTAGTTATTAAAATAAAGTTATACCAATAAATGGTTGAACAACTGAAGATCGTTTTTGTTTTAAATATTATTCTTCTGAATTTTCTCATTTGTTCCAGTTCATGCGCATTCTTTAAAATTCTTTTAAACGTGTCCGAATTTCATAACTTCCCCGATTACATGTTTGTAATTAAATGTATGAACAGTTGGTTTCTACCAAAGTGTAGGTAAAACTGCATACATATATTATATACAATAATCAATAAAAAACCAGTTTAATGAGTTGTTCAAGTGCTAAAATCCTTTAGGTATCTTCAGTTTATAAAATGATATAAAATATTGACTTGGTTATATAATCTTCCATAAAGTACTTTTAGTATATATGATAGCAAAGAGCTTAATAGAAATGCATCAGGGATATGCTTAAAATTTATTTGTTTTTAGGCCTACATGGATGTATAAATGCGTGCCTGATGAAGGGTGTCAGAGAACGGAACACCCACATCCAACACTCGGCGAGGAAGACACAAGTAACCTATATGAGAGTATAGACGTTTGCCGGACAGTGTGCGGACGCTTCGGTGGAATATGGCCCAAACCAGTTACTGCTGTTCTGAGCTCGCAAACAGTACAGATACATCCAAATTACCTGAGGTAAGTACTATAGTATATGATTATCGTAATGTTAAAATAGATTGTTATAGCAAAATTATGTTGCTAATGCCCGGTTTCTGAGATACTCGGTTAAACTACCAACAGTTATACACTTAACTAAAGTTATCCATAAGATAAACTATCCAATGGCACGTTGAGGTTTACTGACGTTTATCGTATGATTGTGTGTTCAGAAACACAATTTGATAAGTTATCGAACCGATAACGTTATTGAACAGATAAACTACAATTAAAGTACCTCAGAAACCGGGCGTAAGTCAACTAACTTCCCCATTATTCGTCAACCGCGTGTTTTAGAAGAATGACAACTGGAAAATTTGCATTGTTCATAGAACGTATGTCATATAATGTGTATTTATACACTTATACCTAATGCCATTATGTTTATTGTACTTAAATTACCTAATATGTTTCATTACAAGTTAGAATATCCCATAACAAATCATGGGTAATTTTAATGTTTGGTCAAGAAATAAAATGAATTATACTGAATTACAAAAACTAATACAAAATAGTAGACGTTGTTAATTTTTTAAAGTTATACTTCTTTTGGCGCGTTAGGGAAAAATGATGAGAGTAAGTTTTTGAAGTTAGCTATAGTCAACTTTTTCTATTGTTAGTGTCGTTTTTTCTACAAATGTAGAATAAGGCGAAAAATAAAATCTTTGAAAAGATTTTTATCTTGTTACGCCAAAGAAGTATAACTTCTAACGCGTGGACATAACAAGTACACACACACACTTTTGTTAGGATAAAGCGGACTCATAAGACCAGTAATATTTTTTTAGGTAATAGTGTTAAGTTTTACAATAGAGTCCCAGAGCACGTTACTGATTTCCCGGACTGTAAGCACTATAGCAAGCAGGTTTTAGTGTCAAAAGTCTAGGGTGGATCAATATGTGAATTGTGAACGATAGTGATGTCTCTGTGCATCGGCTAAAACGATTGTTAATTTAATATAACTATTATTTAATCATCATCTTCTTACCCTTATACCACCTAAGGAGGGTCGGCACAAAATGTTTGTCATGTTGTAATATATGATTTGGCTTAATTTTTACGATCGGCCGCCTGCCTGATATCGTCTCTCCTTGGGATTATTTTGTTGTACCACTATATGTTAGTAAATAATATAGACGAGTATGTAGCCGTAGATACAGCGCTAAATTAATAAAAGTGCTTATAACCAGAAGCTACTCGCACCTTTGTTGGCGTTGGTATCATTATAAACGCCTAGTTTTTCTCCGCGTTTATATAAATATCACCTATCCCTCGGGAAATTACTTTTTTTGAAAGAAAGTTACCTTATGTCCTTGTAACCCTCACAAAGTGTATACAAAATAAACGTGTGTTCATGATGATCGGCCGAGTAGTTAATGGGTAAAAGCGTAACCAACAAACATATAAACCCACTTTTGCGTTTATAATATGGGTTAGGATTATATTTGCTCGGTATCCTATTTTTTTTCTAAAATAATATTACCCTTAGTTATTCTTTATGACACTAGCTAGCTATATGCCAGTAAAAATCCCGTCAAAATCTGTCCAAGCATTACGGAGAATAGACGGAACAAATAGGAGTTTTTAAAAAGTGCCATTTTATGTCCATTTTTTGTTCATTTGTATAGAAATTGGCTGATTCTTTCAATTACTTAAACTGGAATAAAATTTGAAATTAAGTACATATTTTATCTGTGACAACTAAATAATGGATCACAATTTCAATTCATATTTTAATGCTAATGAATGAATGAATGTTTCTTTGTCTGTCTCATTTGCATTCCTATACCATTCATACGATTGTGATGAAATCCTAGTGAGTTACTCTGCGTACGGCCTTGAAATTTTCTGAATTAGAGCCACTTTACAATAACTCGTATACGAATATTATTATTTTGAAATTGCAAACGAAAAGTAATATATAATAAGGAAGCTTTGAAGTTTATTATAACATATTACTTTGTGATGGATTTTAATAATGTGTTTTAGTTTTTAAGTTCTAAATTTCACCTGTCAGTTCCGAATATATTACCAGATGATTAACCGGTAATTGGCCTTGTGATATAACGTCTATCCATATTATTTGGACACATTACATTTAATATCACAAAATATATGTGAGTTTTCTCTTTAAATTTTCTTTTGTGTGTAGATATTCTTTCATATTTTATTATTTGTGAAATTACTTACTTCCATGTTATCTCCACTGAAATATATAATTTTATCTATCTATAATAATACATTCGCATTTTGTCTGTCTATGTTTTACTTAGCTCGTCTGAACTACGCAATAGTTTTTGATATGATATTCACTATCATTTAGAAAATTTCTTACGAAAGGTTTCTGTGTACCATACGTGTGTACTAAATATATTGAAATTAGAGAAAATTGATGTATTTTAATGAAGTTGTAAGAAAGATTAATCGAACGATTACATTGACAAAGCTGACTAAATTTTATGAGAGAGATCAAAATATTTTACTACGGTATCGTACATATTAAAAATTCCTGGAAAAAAAACCCCCGACGGTATACTTATTTGCGATGTTATTTTTACCAACATAATACTATTTCATATCCAATTAAATACATTAGTTCTGATGGGTTCTTACTGTACATTATAATTGCCATTTTTAGCATATCTTTTCAATATCAATATCACAAATTAAAAATTAAGCATAATAAGAGAAAGTTATTGCTGAGAAAATTCTATGCTTCTATGATTTTGATGAATTGTAAATGTCGAAGCGTAAGAAACGGAACTAAACATTAAACATTAAACATTTATGACGACTATAATAAACACATCTATGCGAATGGATGAAACATGCGAAGTCGGGGCGAGTCGCTAGTAATTTTTATTTCAAATGCATTTTTAAAAGACAAATGGTGTATTCCTATTAGTTTATTCAATTTTTGGTATATCGGTTCATTGATCCAAAACAATGATGATATTAGATGAGATGTGACTATAAATATGCGGTTGGAGAAAGTGACAGATCGCGGAATCGCTGCCTTGATAATAAAAAAAAATCTAACATTCAACCGCAGCACCACCTACCGGGTTCAATTGTGAATGTAAACCATTCTCGGATGCAATCGAACACGCACACAGAATTTCATCAAAATCGGTCCAGCCTTTTAGGAGGGGTTCAGTGACATACACACGTACAGAAGAAATTTATATATAAAGATGTGATATGGTAGAGATACGATTATTATGGATGGGCGAAGTAACTTCGTGTATGGTAAATACCACCACGGTCTGCTGGCTTGACCAGTGGAATATCAATCCGATGACCGCAGGTTCGAACCCTTTTTTTTTCTCAATGGGGGAATCCCTAACGGATATCCATCTCGCCGGGCAGCAGAGGATGGATTTGCCCGAGTCGTACGGACTAAAACCCCATGGTACCTTCTTACACCTTTTGGCCGGAGGAGCAGGGACTGTCTAATCGACACTGCATCTGCTCCTCCTAGAGATGTTGTCCCCTCCTAAGGGACCCAAACTACGGCCTGAGGGGTCAAGATGGTGGATCCCTCAAGGGGAAATGGGTGTTACTCCCCCTAACGTACTGTGGGAGTCGCATCAACATAATGCACCTCCACCACATGGTCCTGTGCAGTTTAACTGCCCGGAGCGACGGACATGCTCGTGTCTATCGCCCGTCTATCAGTTTCGAACCCTGGCGAATATCAACGAATCTTACGCGTACATTTACTAATTTAAATTGGTAACACTATCGACTGACAGTGAAGTCGTGAAGAAACCTAAACCAGAGAAATATTCTTGTAATACCACTATATGTGAAAAAATATGGAACTGTGGGTTTCTCTGAGTTAACTGATCACCACCGCCCATAGACACACTAGGGAGAGAGGAAGGGAAGGGGGAGGAGAGGTGAGTTAGCCGGCGCTCTCACTCACCGAACGAAACCCAACAATACACGCACTGTTACTTCACGTCCGTTTTCTGTGAGACGGTGGTACTACTCCGGACGAGCCGACCCATTCATACTGAAACCGGTTATAGCTTGCGTGAGTCTCTTACAGGCTGATGATGATGATGTAACTTGTGTGGATTAGGAATGATTATATCAGAGGAAGTATGTTAGAGACAGATAAATTGAAGATTAATAGGTTAACTTGATATGAGCATACAACGGGGAAGGGTGGAATTAATCGAACTAGAAAAGCGTTAAGTATGAAAATTGACGACTATAGGAGGTGAAGAAGCCCAAAGGAGGATTGGTATGATTATTGAAATAACAGTTGATAAAGGAGATTGGAAGAGGATAACATAGTGTATTGTCTTCATTTCAGTGGTCTAAAGGCAGGAAGTACATGTTTAATGGAGGAAATATGCTTGAGATCGAGCAAATTACCGAGAACCAAAACACGACTCCAGCACTACGAGAATAATAATAAAACAATTACATCGCAATAAAGTGTATATACAAATAGCATTGTTATTTTAATGACCGCGACGCTTGTAAGTTCTCTAATACGTCAAACATCTATTCGTAGTGTAGTTTATGTATTTTTAATTTTTGGAGTGTGCGGACACAAGGCGCAGGTGTCTCCCGCTCGTCTGTCTATTCTTGGACGCTTGTGACACGCTTGCGTCACACTCACGCGCCCGTGCCGTCAACACGTTTCCAACACGGTAGTAATTAAGAGAGGTCAAGGGGTCTGACCCCCTAAGATCTTCTGATTCGTTTTATTACGATACATTATTTAATATTGCACTTTTGTAACCAACGTATAATAAATTAAAAAAAAAAAATATTGTCTGTAAAATTGGTATGCACGATAATTTTACGAGATACCGACTCGGACGTATCGGCCGATGCAGTGAAAGATGTATAAATGCGTCACAAGCCGAACGCTTACGCCGATCGCGCCTCTCTATCGCTTCTTCCGTGCGCTTGAACGCTCGACTTAAGCGGAAAGTGACAATGAGTCATACATTTTCGTGCATGCATCCGACATTCATCGATTTATAAGACGTTATCACGTCAAAAAAGTTGTGTGTGCTCCACACGCCTTAGAAGTGAAATCTTCAAAAAGAAAGCGAGAAGAACACATGTCTCAATGTTCTCTTATAATACCCGAAGGCAAGCGAGACACTGCTCTCGTTCTACTCGACACAGTGTTTACCCCTAAAAAATTCGTCACACAAGAAGACACTCCTATAAGAAGTTTCATTTCAAAAAGAAGTAAATACGCCAAATTATACATATTTATCCTCAAATCATTATAATGTCAATAGTGAACATAGTAATAGAAAATATAAGATTTTTTCTAATACATCCAGGCTTATAAAAACATATTAAAGTCATAAATATATACTTTGTAAGTGGCACTTTCCGCAAAATGAATATCCGATAATAAGTATCAGAAATAATTACTTATATTCCCATATATTCATATTATGTGTATTAATTAAGTTAAGCTTATCTAGCGTTCTAGGAAGGTAACCAGACGCTAGGTCAGCACTTTTAGGATAAACATAATAAGAAATTAGTATGGGAAGTCTAGAATCGACTCTCGTACGTGATACACGTATTAACAGATATTCTAACATCGGCTTTCTTAGGTTTAAGACATAGTGTGTAAGTCCAATATTGACACTCTTAAAATAAATGTTCTTAAATCGAATTGTAGTTTTTTAAAAGTTAACCGATGTATTCTCGAAGTTAACTCCTTTTTAAGACTAATAAAAAGAGGATGACTTTTTATTTATGATTTTATAATAACGAATACATCCCTGTTTTCGTGGTAATATTTAAGCGCTTTTTGCAATATAACAAACAATGGCACTAACGGTTTTATTGGTAAAATTATACTGGATAATTTTTTTTTATTGTCAACTATCCGTTTTTTACAGTTGCACACTGTTTAATTTTGCATAATTTCAATGCAGTTAGGTAAGCTTTATAAATCTCGCATTCCGCTTGGTTTTGTACCTCGTGGACATAGGCATTCACAGTTCGGACTTTCTCGTGTAATGCTCGGTTCTGATAAGGCGGCCGACCCGTTCTTGGTCCCTACATCTTACACTGCACCACGTAGCCTTCCGTTTATCTATGTTCAAGTTTAGCATACTTCCTAACCTACACTTTGTATAGTAGGTAATTATAAAATAAACGTATTTTGTAGCGGCAATAAATAGATTATGGAATACGAAAACAAGTTCAAGTAGAAATTAGCGGGCTTAATTAAATAAACAAATTTTGGGGCTTTATAATAAACTAGCTGTTCGCGCGAATTCGCCCGCGTGTAATAGTTACTTTGGGCTAACGCTAATACGCAGCTCTCAAAAGGAAAAAGCCCGATTTTGAAACATTATTTATCGGTTCTCCGCTCCTATTGGTCTTAGCGTGATAATATATAACCAATAGTATTCCTCGATAAATTAGTTATCTAATACTGAAGGAGTTTCAAATCGAACCAGTAGTTCCTGAAATTAGCGCTTTCAACCAAACAAACAAACCCTCCAGTTTTATAATATTTAGTTTTTTATAATTTTGTGTATGATATTTAAATTATTACAAGTACTGGAAGTAACACTGCGTTTTTGTAAATGTAACACGCTTTATGTCCAAAGGCCCACGTGAGAAAACATAAAACAAATACTTCGTTTCGCATTGGCAAAATAAAGAATATTTTGCGACTAATGAATTGCTAGATCTATGACAACTGAAATAATATTTAAGAGCCTTGAATTTAATTAATGTTCATTGTACTTTAATATTTACAATAGACTACAGTACATACAGAACTGCTATCTGTAAATAAAGCAACCACTTTATATACTTATCGCCGAATTATTATTTACAGAAAACTCTATTACGCTTTTAGAGTTAATAACATTTTAATATAAGTTCTTATCAACTTGTAGACATACTTATATTTAACTAGCGGATGTTGTCACGCCCAGATATAAAAAAAAAACTTTAACAGATTATATATCTAAGCCTTCCCCATTTCTGGGGGTAAATTTCGCTCCCGCACACCAGACTAGGCCCCCCTCGGCAGCAGCTCAAGCCTAGGTCCGTTCCCTCGGCGTGGAGCCCTTGAGTACGCTGCTCTTACAATCTTACATCACTGCGACAACATTACACATATCACCTCCACACACATGCATGCATACATGATCACACATGCAAGTGGAAGGGTTTTTTTTTTCCTTATCAAACTGAAATAGTTTAGAATATTATCCATATCTTCACCAATTTCTAATACCATTTATCTTATACAAGTATTTACTTATATATCCATTTTGAAGAAGTATTATGTAAGTATAAGTCCAATATTATATTTATAGAAAGCTAAAAAGTTCATAATGATTTGCTTAATTAGAGTTAACTATTGTCGACCCCCAGGGATCCATATGAACCGCTTTGGGAACTACGGCTTAGACCGACAACGAAAAATTACGCATATAATGGTCAAAGTCCTATTCAGATATACTCAGTAATTTTGGTGTAATTGAGTCTCAAAGGAACTAATATGTCAATTAAATATATATTCCATATTACAGTCGACTACTTAAATACGTAAATAACAAAAAAAAAAGAAACACAGTCGCTTCTAATTCTTTATGAGAATTTCTATTATTATAAAATTCATTCGCCTTTCCACGTCTGGTTGTCACTTCACATAAGTAGCTCTTGATATGTTAACGAGACAGTTTCTATTCCTGTTTATTGAATACAAATAATACAAGCGGGAATAGTGGACAATGAAAATAAATGGTAAATGGAAATTTAGATTTGCGTCAAGTGTGACCTCCCTAAAACGTTATAACAAACAGCTATAAAATGCGGTTACATTTATTCAACCAGATGACAGCAACCAACAGCAACTTCGAAAACAAACGAGATAAAAGTCTGAAATGGGTGCTTCGTTATTTCGATGTGTTTTTTATGTTTTCTTTTAGTGAAGACTATAAATTTTATTAGGATTTCATTATAACTACCTGATTTTAAAGACAAATACGTCTTTTTTGCTTTGAAAAACATATTTAAAAACTTTTGTGATTTTTTCAAAACAGAACGAGAAATCGTGTAGTCATAATTACAAAACACAGCGATACATAAAAATAAAATGTTTAATAAAATACAATAAAAATTATTCACATACATATGCAGTACCCGGCTTTTGATTTGTTACGCCGGGGACGAAACCGAGATAGTCGGTTAAGTCTGGTTTCATATAGCGTTGTCTTTGCCTACCGTAGTAGCCCATTATATCAATGGACACAACGCTCATTAAACCGAAGCAAGTCGATCTTACCCGGACGACTCACTTTTTTCCCACCGTGTCAAATGTCAAGTAAATACCCATATATATATATATAAATAATACCAAGTAATAATACCTATATATATATATATATAAATAATTACCACAAACGGGACAATAAACAAGAAAAGTTGTCCAGTATATGATGAAAGGTCGCGCTAGAGACTCGGCGTTTATTTTAGTCTAGAACCCACAGCGAGACGGTATATTAAGAATTATAATACCAAGAAAAATAATGAAATAAAACACGCTAGATTAAAACTTTAAATTTTTTATTTAAAGTTCACTTTCTAAAACTAGACACACACAAAACAAGAATTAACTATAATATCATCGTGATGTCATATTTAAAAAAATCTTTGTATGATTATCATATCCACTTGATAATAGATGCTTAGATTCATTCCCACACATTATCTGTTATTCAAGATATGTAAACATATGCTTTGTGAAGGCCGTTTTTAATGAACTAGGAGCAATTATCTCAAGTCAAAGGACAATTGGCGCGGCTCGTGCAATGATCATAATAATATTGCTATTGTTAATTGATCGATCAATCTATTCAAACAATTTATTTATCATGGCCGTATAATTACGATTCAGCAAGAAAAGGTTTAGAACGAATAAAATCTTATTATGCAAGCGTGAGCGTGCAAGAGTTAATTTATGTACGTATATTGTTACAAGTGACAGTTATAGGATCTAGTTGACGTAAAATATGGAAACCTTTAATTATTATAAATATATAAACACAATATTTAAAAAAAAAATGTACAATAAAGAAAATTACCTTCACAAGTTTACAGTAATACCAAGCGATTCCTTTTGGGTTTTTTTCTTTATCGCGCCTTGTGTGTTCTTTTCGATGTTTTTAATAGAACAGATGCGTCGGCTTTTTTTTTCGCACTGATTATGCTATTGGCCTATCAGGTCTTTACAGCTTCATCGGTCTACGTAATACGTAAACCGCATCGTGGCTCGCTTATATATCTCTTAAAGGGAGGGGTGGTAATCTCTAGAATGTAATTAAATTTTTATGACACCGATAACGTTTAAAGGAACGATGATGTTTCGAAGATGGTTTACAATAGTTGGAGCGAAAAAGGTCATATATATGCGTATTTTGAGCATCGATGCGCCACAACTGCGTGTCTATTACTATGAATTTATTCGCGAGGTCTGTAATGAGTGATAGATGATTCCAGACACTTTTATGAAGTGAAACTTCTAATGCGACTTCCAACAAGGTTGCGTTAAACGTTTAACGTTAAGGGGGAATAGAAAGAGACAGAGCGAGAGTGAATGCGTGGCACTCGAACGCATGCGCATAGTATACCTGTTACCTGTTAGCAACGAGTAGTGTCCAATATTCCTTGATTCCGTTTTTGCAAGAAATATTGAAAAAATAGAACTCAAACATTTCGTATCTTACTTTAGTTAACATAATCCCATTGTAAATGTTACAGATTTGGATATTTTTTCACTCGAAAATGATAATTAAAAGATGCGATCAATTGTGAATGGTAAGCAATGTTAATAAAGTTTGTCTTAAAGAAACAATATGATTTCAGTAAAAAATCAATTTTTACCCCTTCCTATTTTCATTTCCACATTAGAAAGTTTCACTTCTTCCGCGGTTTCACCCACAATTTTTTTTTGTGTTCGAACAAATGCATTATGTTTGCACATGTCACAATGTGTAAATTATTTTTGTGCAAATGAACGTACACTATACGTTAATATAAGAGGGCAACTTTAAAAATAAGTGTTAAGTATGACGTCAAATTATCGTTCGTAATCCGACTTTACAGACAACTAATTTCTTTTTAAAGCAGATTTCTTAGTTATTGCATCTGATTATAAATTAATTAATTAAAACAAAAATAATTTATTTTATTACGCAACCGAGCAATATAAATCTGGCAGAAGTTTCACGAAACAAACAAAGATCTAATGATCCCAAAACGACATAGTTGTTAATATAAAGTAATTAATTATACACCAATGAAATTTATATAATTATCAGCAATATAACTTAATTATATTTTCGTGTTCGCCATATCGCATCATTAATATGTAAACGTATCAGTTTAGATATAAAATAAATGAGTTTTATATATTATTGATTAAGACTGTATAAATGAATATATGAATAACTCTATATGTAAAATATTTAGGCAAAATATGTGATGTTTCATTTTATCGGATTTTTATATTTTATCGAAAACACTCGAGATTATCTCACAAAAAATAAGAATAATCTAGATAAGTATTTTTTGGATTTATATGAAATATAACAATTTTTTTTATACCACGACGGTAGCAAACAAGCGTCTGGGCCGCCTGATGTAAAACGGTCACCGCAGCCTATGGACGCCTGTAACATCAGAAGTGTTATATGCGCGTTACCGACCCATAAGTAACCTATTTATTTTCCCCTTGAAGCACCCCATACTGTAGTCTCCAGGAAAAACTTCAGCGGGAAACTCATTCCACAACCGGATCGTTCGTAGAAGGAAACCCCTTTGGAACCGGACCGTCCGAGACCATTTCGGTTCCAATGTGTGGGGGTGAATTCCCTGTCGATGACGAGCACTGCGATGGTGGAAAGCAGCAATATAACAATTTTTAATGTAAAAACCATGTTGGGTTAAGCACAATTTAATACAACCCGATTAGTGAATCCTTATCCTTACTAGTCCTTACTAATATTATAAATACGAATGTGAGTTTATTTGCTTATTTTAAGTCAGCTGATCATTACGAAATTTTACATACATGTTCTAAGGGCTACAGAAAATATATAGGGTATTGTTATTAAAAAAAAGACGGTTCCCGAAAGAAAGGTTAAATCTACATTAACGCGAACGAAGTTATGAGCAAAAACTAGTGTAGATGAAGACAAAAGTTTTTATTTAATTTCCAATGTTTGTTTCGGTAAAATCTTGCAAGCCAAATTAGAACTAATCCCTTTAGATCTACAACTTTGCAATTTTGCAATGTTTTGTCAATGTTTATTCAGACCTGATAACAAGACACGGAAATTAGATAAAATCAGATTGGCGATATTCAAAATGGCCGCAATACACTTCGAAAAAAAAATCTGATTTTTTTAAAATTGTAGCACGGCAAAGTGACTGCACTGTGCCTGATGTTAAGCACAGTACAAGCCAAAAACAACGGCGACCACCGAGAGATACGCCCTCCTCCGGCGGTCGTCGTTGTCAGGCCGGCCTGCGTAAATGTCTCTTCACGTTACGCTTGAAGGACCCCATGTTATAGGAAGGAGGGAACACACTAGTCGGGAGATTGTTCCACAGCTTCACGGTACGACAAAAATAAGATGTAGCGAACTTTTCAGTTTGTGCCCAGACAGGAGTTACCGTAAAACTGTGGCTCCGAAGACCAACGCGCGTGGTTCGGTTGTGAAAAAGAGAGGAAGGGATTAATTTGAATAACTCTGCAGAACACTCACCATGATATAGACGCGACGCCAAACTTTTTAGCGCGTTTCTATACAAGCTTGTCTTTAAAAATATCTTTTTAAATATTGAGTTATTTTTACCTTTTAATATGTAATAATAGAAATGTATCTCTGATTTAATAACAACATACTGATATAGAAAATACTTTTATGGCATATGGAGGCCGCATAGCTATTTATTACGTAGATGTTAATATGAAAGGTAAGTTTCCAATTTCGGTCAACCGTCTCCGCTATTATACCACTTTAGAATGCTAATATTTGCTTAAAAATTTTAATATAAACGTGTTATTATGAGGTTAACGGCCATAAGCGTAACGGTATATCGACCTGGACCTCATAACGTTTGACACTGAACTCCTTGGCCTTGGTTGGTGGGTTGTGTTTCCAATGGATTATTTTACATCTGCTGTAGGTTTTATTCTAACAGGTTTGAAATGTGAAGTGTTCGCCGAACTCATACAGCAGACTATCTTAACCAACGTAATAATTCTACAATAATTGTGTAAATAACTTCCTCTATATACTTAAAATACAGTTCTTTTGAGGCTCAACCTCGTCAAAACTACTGAACGTATCTGGATAGGACTATGACTTTTCAATGCGGAACATTTTTGAAGTATATTGATCCTTTGTCATTTCCTTATTAATTAACGAAGCGAGCGAGAATCGGCTAACAAATTATACGACAAGATTATGCGCTTAGAGTAAATAAATATACACATAATTACATATAACACACACATACGCACAACACTCACCTAAGGCACTACTAACCTTTAATAGATTTTGCCTTCAGCACTTGGTACACTTTACACATTAAAAGAAAAATCGTAATTTATTTGCTTTGCGAAACGTAATATATTGATCTGCAGGTGTACCCTATCGCCTGCAATATAGTTCCACTACTGTAGCTGGTATCGTTTGTTCAATATTGTATATTTTTTTCTGGTTCCAATAAAAAAATGTTTATTTATTATAAACAATTAGTGTAAGGGTCATCATCATCAACAGCCTGGAAGAGGCCTACTGCAGGGCCATTAGACTCTTCCTGGTGGAAGGTATGGGCATAATCCCCACGCCAGCCCACGACGTATTGGCGATTTCAAATTCCAAGAAATCCACAGTTCTATGTTTTCTGACATACGATGTTTTTACAAGAACATTTCTCAGGTTCATGTTTCCTCACGATGTTTTCCTTCACCACCAGCCGATAGTGTTACCAGAGTTAAGAGTTAAGAGTAGTTTTGCACAAATCCATAGTAGTAAGAAAGTGTTCGCACATCCGTAAAAAGATCTGTCTGTTAATCGTTTTGGAGTAATTTAGTGGTAAGTGGTTAGTATACAGTATATCTTATGTTATTGAACGATTGTATTTTACAGGTTTGACCTAAGCGATACGCCGGCAGACACACGAAGTTTGTTGGTTGAGATGACGCAGTACGTGGGTGAGAACTTAATAGCAGAATGCAAGGGCAACGTCACTGAGTTTGCAGAGACTCCTGTTGTTGTACATATCACAGTAAATACTCCTGTCACTGCACTGACGTGGGATACTGATGAAGAGTATATATTACAAGTGCAGACTAGTGGTAGGTTACTTTCTTAAATGTCACTGAAATGAGAATGTTTATATGACTTAGCCAAGTATTGTTGGATATAAAAGGTGGAAATTTAATTATTTATGCATGTATAGGGGGACAATAAAATCGTTCAGTATATTTTTCTTCTTATTGTTCAATCGATTTTCTTTTATTTAGTAGCTATAGATTAACTTTACTAGGAGATCCAATGCAATAAGTCTCTTCCCAAAGGATGGTGTAGACATAATCACCGAGCCAGCGCTAGATGTATTGGTGATTTCAAACTTTGGGAAATCCACATTCCTATATTTTAAGAACATTTCTCAGGATCAGGCTTCCTCTCTGCCGATAGTTAGAGTTATGTCTAAATAAGTATACATGAATTCCGAAAAAATCATTGTTACATGCCGGGGTTTGAACCTGCGGCAATCGGAATAAAATTCCACCGGTCAAACCACTACACTTATGTTATCAATAAAAAAATTGGAAGGAACTACTTTTAATACCATCGACTTTTGAAGACTCAATTTACTACTAATAAACTCTACGCTACTTACGTCTACAGTCTGCAGCATTTGTATAATACTAAATACAGTTTTATCATCTAGAAAAGAAAAGAAGTATCTATATATTAACACGCGAAGGAAATACTTTGTATCTCTAATTATTGTCAAATTTTATCCATTGGACGATCACTAGTTTAAATTTAATGGTCAAAATTAAACTTTAATAGTAAATGACGAGTGAAGGAAATTAAATAGAAACGTAACAGGTAGCAAAAGTTATACTTTGCAGTAATTTATATCTATTTCAGAAGAGGAAGTGCTAGTGCGTGTGGTCGCAGAAACGGTATTTGGCGCACGTCACGCATTAGAAACTCTAACACAGTTAGTAGCTGCCGATGTACCTGATTATACGGACATTACGAAATGCAGTCTCCGTATTGTGTCTGGCGCAAATATTCGCGATCGACCCGTCTACAAGCACAGGGGCTTACTTATCGACAGTTCCAGGCACTTTATCCCAATGGCAGATATAAAGAGGATGATTGACGGCATGGCCACGACTAAAATGAACGTTTTCCATTGGCATGTGACCGACTCGCAGAGTTTCCCGTTGGAGTCTACTCGAGTACCACAATTTACACGGTAATTTCCTAAATCAAATGAAATCTTTATTTTCGAATCCTTGTCGTTGTTACAAATAAAATAGGTCCCTGCTTTCTACATTAATGAAAACTACGTCGTTGACAGCAGTTACATATGTTTTAAATATAAATATGTTGCTTGCGTAAATATAAATTTGACCTATATTATTTTGTAAATGAAAGGTAGGGTACCTTTCATTTCTGTCAATGTCCTATTCTTCATACCTGAAAACGCGTATGCAATGATTAATGCAGTGAGCAGTTAAGGCGTGAAAGCACAACAAACAAACAGACTTATACTATATTGTAATATTAGTTAGCGTACTGTACTTCTGATTATAAAAAAATAGTCACAGTGAGCATTAAACGCTCACATAAATGGCGAAACCTTTTTGTACTGTTTCGTTGATCATAAATTCAAACCATAAAATTTTTACCTTTGCATTCTCTGCACGATTGTTTACTGCAAGTACATAATACATTAATATGTTCATTTTATATCTTCTGAGAGATCTTCTTCGTTCCTGTAAACATAAAATGTTATTATCTGTTTACGGGAAGCACTCAATGTGAATAGTTCACATAAACAAATGCCTACATTGTGATATGCTAATAATTTTCTCTGTACCTATATTTCATCATATTGAATTCTGTATATACGCTTCGTCTTCTACGTATTCCAATAAAATATCCACTGATTATACGTTTTCATCTCAACATGATGCTTTTGACCTCTTTGACGAAGATTTCTCTTAACCGCCTTTTATCTGTATTTATATTTTGGTCATTTTAATATATGGAGAATTCTCAATGATATACTCTTTAAAAAAAACATTTAGGTATTAATTATAAATTTACATAGATATCAATTTCATTTGGTTAATAAGTAAAACAGTTACATCATTAAGTCATATTTTGAAGTGAAATCTTTTATAGCCGTGTTTAGTGATTTTTGGTAAGGGAAAAGCTTATGCGTTTCCGATGACCTAGACATGCTGATGACGTATTGCGTTTGCGTTATTTTTTTTTTTTTTTTTATCGTAGCACGGCAAAGTGACTTTACTGTGCCTGATGGTGAGCACAGTATAATCTAAAAACAATGGCGACCACCGAGAGACACACTATCCCTCACCGGTCGCCGCTGTCATGCCGGCTTGCATAAATGTCTCTTCACGTTACGCTTGAAGGACCCCATATTATAGGAAGGAGGGAACACACTGGCCGGGAGATTGTTCCACAGCTTGACGGTACGGCAGAGATAAGAAGTTGCGAACTTTTTAGTTCGTGCCCAGATAGGATTTACCGTAAAACTATGGCTCCGGAGCCCAGCACGCGTGGTTCGGGTATGAAAAGGAGAGGAAGGTATTAAATTGAATAGCTCTTCAGAACACTCGCCATGATACAGACGGTAGAACACGCTCAGAGAGGCAATGTCTCTGCGCAACTGAAGCGGCTCTATAAATTGTGTAATGTCTGAATCATTAACAATGCGGACAGCCCGTCTCTGCAACCTGTCCAGGGTATCTAGTAGGTATTTGGCGGAACCGTCCCAGAGGTGCGAACAATACTCCACGCAAGGCCGAACTTGTGCCTTATAAAGGAGGTATAGCTGATCTGGCGTGAAAAACCGTCGCACCCTGTTCAGGATTCCGAGTCTCCGAGATGCAGTGGAGATGACGCTCCCGATGTAATCCCTGAGATTGAGGTCGCTGCGAATATCTATACCTAAGATATTGAGGCTGTCTCGCATTGCGAGCGAGACGTTCTGGAGAGCAGGAAGAGGAGTAAATGGAGATGTTTTGCAGGTAAACGCGCACACCTGTGTTTTGTTAGCATTAAACTCGACCAAATTGCTTGCTCCCCATGTTGATATGAGATGCAAGGACCGGTCGAGTTCAATCACAAGATCCTGCCGTCTCTTTTCTGTTTCCCCCCGACTGCAAGAAGGCTTGCTGTAATAGCACCCATGGATGGTGCTGTCATCTGCATAACAATGAATATGGCCTAAAGGCAACATATCATTGATATGCAGAAGAAACAGAGTAGGTGAAAGTACAGAGCCTTGGGGGACTCCAGCATTTACTGACATGAGCTGCGAATCACATCCATCGACAAGGACACGAATTCTGCGCTCATGTAGAAAGCCAGAGATCCATCTGCATAAATTGTCGGGGAGACCGTATGCCGGAAGCTTGGACAGAAGACCACGGTGCCAGACCCTATCAAAGGCTTTGGCAACATCGAGACTGATTGCCAAGGCCTCGCCGTGCTTGTCAATTGCCTCCCCCCAGCGGTGTAGTGCGTAGGCCAGAAGATCACCCGTTGATCGGTTTTGGCGAAAGCCATATTGCCGATCATTAATCAACGAGTGATCCTCGAGATAGCGGACAAGCTGGGTGTTGATGATCCGCTCCATTAACTTGCACAGCACTGAGGTTACGGCAATTGGGCGATAGTTATTGGGATCAGACCGATCCCCCTTCTTGGGAATCGGTTGCACGTTGGCCTCTCTCCAAGCCCAAGGCACGATACCAGAAAGATAAGACAGGCGGTATAGGCGCGTAAGTACTGGAGCCAACTCGGCTGCACATTTTTTTAGTACAACCACTGGGATACCGTCCGGACCACTTGCCTTTCGGACATCGAGCGATCGCAGTTGTTAGACTAGCGACGCCTAGTATAGAGGCTAGTATATGTAATATTGATATTCTGTATTGAGCAGCCCATCATATGTAAGATTAAGCAGTAAGCTATATAAAGATGTAGGTATACAATTATTACCCGGAGTGCCAATAGATGTGAAAACCATATTAATGTTAATAGTTTCAATTTATCAATTATGAAATTTAAGTAAAGCAGATTGTAATTGATTTAAAAATAGTAATGTTAATAGTTTTAATTAATAAATTATGAAATTTAAATAAAACAGATTATAAACGATTTATAAATTCAAATAAGAACACAATTGGTCCATTGCTTTAAGTTTTCACTTCTGTCGGCAGTCCTTATGACTGCCTCTATTTCTTTAAATTATACTATTTTATTTTTAAGTTATTATGGTTAAATAATTGAGTATTTAGACTTTGTTTCGATCAGCAAGAGTTGTCGATGAAGACAATCATCCAAACGAAATATTTTTTTTCAAGGGCTTTCAAATTCAATATCAGTCGTTAAGAGCATAGACGTATTCCGATAACTACATTTGAGAGACAACTACTTCAAAGTTTAGCATTTATCCACATCGTCACTTATTATCAAACAAAATTGTGGCCGAACTATAGGAAAACATTAAAAAAACAACACAGCAATATCTATGTGTCGTACTATTGCCGCTAAATACTGATAAAAACTAGTAATCGCTTCCATTAGTCGTATCAGTTAGCATTAATTTGTAATTAAGTACAATTTGATGTATTCGGCTTATCGTCCGGAGATCTATTAGTTACCCATTAACGGGTAGTTATTTATCAATTATTTATTAGCTTTGAAACGTTTGTTATAAATTGATTTGTTGCACCTACAATAGGTACATATATGGATAACAACAATCTAAATTATTCGATGTATTTATAGCCGAATAACCTAAAATAAACAATAAGTCTGCTGTAAAGTTCTCAAAATGTTCTTTATAAATAAATAGATAACTTTTTTCGATAATATAAAAAATATTGTATAAAGAAAATGTCGCAATATTATTCCTCCCAGTAGTCATATAGAATAGGTTAGTCTTTAATTCATCCGACCTATGATTCCCAAAGTAGTCTATATCGTCCTCCAGGGGTCTATGATGATTAGAAAAGAGGTCGATGTCAGCGAAAAAAAATTTAAGGTCCATGAGATACAAATAAGGGTTAACGATAACGATCTTATTTAAGTAGATGTTGGATTTAATTTGGCTTTCAATTAATGAAACAATACATATACAAATACTGTCTACTGAAACAATGCTTCTTTATAATATATGATAAAATTGCGTTTTCTAAACTTTTTAAAGTTGAGAGATTGTCAAAAAATCCATATCGGGTAAGCAGAGGGTCCACACATAACTAAAAAACGTGGCAAGTGGTCCGGTAGAAACGGTGAAGCTGTTAAGACCTCGCTTGGTCAATAGCGTAGTCAGTTCGAAAAAAAAAAAGTCCGGTAGAAAAAATTGTGTCGGCATTTATCTATATATTACAACACGTCCTGTGCCTAATATACGATTGTATTATCAATACGTATTTTGTTGTGATAATATTTACGCATTGTATTTTCCAGTTATGGTGCTTATTCAGCGAATGAAATTTACTCAACCGAAGAAGTGAGAGATTTAATAAACTACGCCAAAGTGAGAGGAGTACGCGTTGTTATTGAAATCGATGCGCCCGCACACGCCGGCAACGGATGGCAATGGGGCAAGGTACTGCAATAATTATAACATCCATTTTTTCTAGGTTTACTGTGCTGTCATTCTTGGTCACGTCGTAACACAACATTAGATGAGAGTTTATCTATACATACCGCGAACTATCGTGGATGTCCTCGCGCCCCGCCCACAAAGCGCCCTCTCTACCCCAGGCAGATCTTGCCGTCTAGGAAGGCCGCCGCCCCCGCCCGCCTTTGACCTCCACCTCTCATGTCCAGAGAGGCCTTCCCGAGCCTGCCAAGCACATCTCGTGCACCGGCACTGTCCGCACCCGCAACTAGCGCGCCCCCCGCCCCTCACGGGCCCCTCAGGCTCCGTGGGCTCCTAAGCCCGCGTCCCAACCGACTTCTAGACCCCAGGCGGCTAAGCCTTCGCAGGATCCCACCGCCTTTTCCTTTTCCCTGTCGAGTATTAACTACGCAGGTCAATTACTCATTTTCCACGAGATCTCGGCTTACGAAGAAACCGCTAGAATTCCGCTACTAGGTACCGTAACGGCGATCCATAGGTTTCCAGCAATCGCGGCTACCCTACAAAGGTTCGCGCGTGCCGCCGTTCAAAAATAAATAACTCATATAAGATAGAGTATATCCGTGTATTTACGTCTGTCATCCCCTAAAAACGTATCTCACAGTGTGTATTAACAATCTTTCCAGGAGTACGGGTATGGAGAACTTGCAGTGTGCGTCAATGTTTATCCGTGGAGGAACCTGTGCATCGAACCGCCTTGCGGACAGTTGAACCCCGCTAATCCCGCCATGTACCGTGTTTTAAGGGACCTCTATCGGGATATAGCTGAAGCATTACCGCAACCAGCTTTACTACACATGGGTGGTGATGAGGTACAATTCAATCTCAATTGACCTGATATTTTTCTACCGATATATGTATTTCTAGTTTATATATCCCCGTAGTAAAGTTACCATCAACTTGGTCCCTGCTTATAAATTGCATGATAAAAATGTTCAGGATCAGATAATTATTTTTGCAACTAATAAATAAAATGTCTCTATCTGTCCAATATGACTACATATTATAAAACAGAGTCGTCTGCCATATCTGTCTGTTTGTAAACTCAAATACTACTGAAATAAAAAAGCACTGAAATCTGCGTCGCGATAGATTCGATTGGCATGGAATGAATCCTAAGGAATTATATAAATCCCAATGTTTCTTTGTTTGTTACGCTTTCACGCCTAAACTAGATACCTGAGATATGCTCCCGAAAAATATATCAAATCTATTAATGCGAGCGAAGCTGACGCAAAAACTATTTAATAAAATAAAAGTGTGATAATTGTATTTTAGGATCATTTGTACAAAAAAATATTCTGATAATAATTAATTTAAAAATAACGGTAAAGTTATTGGTCATTAAAAAAGATGGCCTAAACAAAATAGCTGATCCAATATGTTAGATTCTAAGGATATACATACTTTTTTGTTTTTCTTTTATAATATGCAGTGACAAAGAGGTATGTAATCTACTAAGAGTTCTCTACAGCTATTTGTAAAAATGTTCGAAAAAGGAACGCCGTTCTGTCTGAGGCCACTAAGTTTATAGACTGTGCCAGTGTGTTTTAAATATACATTTTAAACGTGAGTAATATTGTCAATTTGCAGCAGATGCAGCAATGACGATGGTGCTTTCGACCGAGCACAGATTCCACCACTCTCGTAATGAATTATAATTCTTCTTATTATTCTAAACCAGGTATACATGGGATGCTGGAATTCTAGTCAAGAGATAGTATCGTACATGATGGATAAGGGCTTCGATATAACAGTAGATGGGTTTATTCGTTTGTGGGCGGAGTTCCACGCAAAAGCACTTCAGCTTTGGGATGAAGAGTTGGCAGCAACCGGTACTACGGACAAGCAACCGGTCATGCTTTGGTCTTCGGAGCTAACCCAGGCGAATCGAATTCAGAAGTACTTAAGTAAAGACAGGTAAGTGATGATATAAAAAAATATGATATTTTATTTTTAAACCAAGCTTGAGGGGAAGTAGACCATTTTTCTGAATTAAAATAAGCCTATAGAACCGCGATCGATCCAGATTTTATGTAATGTGTGATTAAAGTCTATATAGATAAGGGATTGAAAGCGATAATAGCAGCACGTAACGTGCCAAATTTTTTTGTAAAAGTAAACCATGGCATTGTGGCAGAGCTTTTTTAATCTTCATCTGGCTAACTATCACTCTTGAATTGAACATCTTTCACCAAGTACCTATAGGTATGTTTTGGCAACTGCATTTGAAACTGAGTCCTCTTCTAAGTTCAGTGTTGGTTTAGTTATCTCAGCCAACAACAAGTGAGATCATGGTAGTATAGATGTAGAGACACTTTGATAGTTAGTTACCTTTTTTTTTTTACGTGGAGAACCCTCTTGCACAGACATTGCCAGGTCCCCGGGGGAAGACCTGAGCTGAGTCGACCTCCAATCGACTAAAAAAAACTCCACGGTAACCTACGCCGCACCATGGGGGTGTCTCGGGGTTGCGTTAGCAAGCTCCGGTACACCCCCGGCGGCAGGCGTTTCCCACGCCACACCCGACTGAGGCAGTCCGGTCACATGACCGCCTCCCAGCCCGCCAGATCCGTGCAATGGCAGCGGAAAGGCTAAGCCGCTCCGTCGCCACCCCACCTTTGATTTTTTACCGAGGTTTACTCCTCATCCGCCTCAGCCTCCCTGAGATCCCCTCCGGCCTACGCTATCCTACGCAACCACCTCCATCCCTCCATTCTAACCCTACCCTACCTATCTAAGCCAGATAAGTTAGTTACCTAGCGATAGATTTCCAAAATGAGGACGGTGTGTCAACATTAAATCATCGGTGTTCCTTCTTCCGTCCAGATATGTCATACAAGTATGGGAACCGATAAACAGTCCATTATTGGTGCAGCTATTAAGACTCGGTTATCGTGTGGTATCGGTGCCAAAGGACATTTGGTATTTGGACCACGGATTCTGGGGCAAGACTCTATATTCTAACTGGAGACGGATGTACACTCACACTTTGCCCAGTGATGGCCATGTGTTGGGTGGGGAGGTCGCCATGTGGACTGAATACTGCGATGCTCAGGTTTTAGGTGAGTTTAGGGATTGTTCATTAACTAAGAATTATGTTTATTACAAAGAGATATAAATTCATCCTTTATGAAATCTGTTGATTTGTAGTAAGTAATTGATTGACTTGTATTATTGTAAAGTTTCATTAACGTCCAATCAATAGTTTTTTCTGTGAAAGAGTAACAAATATCCATCCATCCTCACAAACTTTCTTTTTTATATATATGTAAATAAGCAGAGACAAAACAGTTAAGTACATCTTCCTGCTCTGTTTCTCAACGGATTTTCTTTTTTTTGTTGAATAAAAATTAACGAGCTTTAGTGTTAATCATTTTTTGGAAAAAGCTTTTTCTTTCTCTACTATGAATTGTGGTCGAACTTCAACCACTAGTAATATAGGCATTCTTCTTATAATGAAAGGAATGTCGATTACAATCCTGATTTAATTATTTACACATACGAGTATGCTAATTAAATAATTTCAAGACAACAAATGTCATTTGTTCATACAGTTGAAAGTTAAACGTGATTTTACTATGGCGAATTTAACAGATACGAGAGTGTGGCCTCGTGCAGCTGCTGTAGCAGAAAGGTTGTGGTCGAACCCGAGCACGACAGTATATGAGGCGGAGCCCCGCATGCAGCGGCTCCGGTCGCGGCTCATCACGCGCGGACTCCGCCCCGATGCTATATCCCCAGGCTGGTGTGAACAACATGACACTCGCTGTTTCTAACTTATCATTTACTATTATTGAACATACTTTACCCCATGAACATCATTATCCTCGGCATTTTGCATCCTGGATATTATTATCCGCAGGATTTTGCATCCTGGACATTATTATCCGCAGGATTTTGCATCCTGGACATTATTATCCGTAGGATTTTGCATCCTGAACATTATTATCCTCAGCATTTTGCGTCCTGGATATTATTATCCGCAGCATTTTGTATCCTGGACATTGTATATTCTAGGGCATTTTGTACACTTAACGTGAACTTTTAAGGTAATAGATTACCCATACTTATAATTGTTGAGATTATTATGACAAATTACAATAATTTCTAGTTAATTTCGACGATCATGTCCAATTCAAAGCTTTAAAATATGCAAATATGACATTTATCTAATTATAGAAATAGAACAAGAATTTTTATTTGAAAACCTGTTAATAGATGTGTTTACTTGTTTCTGAGACTGTATGCATTTAAGATATAATACATACGATAAATAAATAAATACATCATATGATGTATATATCTTTATATATGAAATACCGATATGTGTTCGTAATATATATCTTTCTAAACTGCTTCACCGATACCAATGATTTTTGAACTTATGGGGACACTTGGATGAAACTTAGCTATAGTTGAGAACGGTAGCTGGCGATGTCGTTCGAAATTTAGATATATTATTAACTCCAATCAACGCCCTTTCATTCATTTCTCAGTATAAATATTACTTATATCAAATCTTCAGCTTCCCTTCAGCTCTCTATACGTTTTAATCAAATATTCTATTAAAATTTATGACTTATTAAAGTTTACAACAGTCAGTATCTGTCTGCTAAATCAATTAGTATGTATTGTTGAAGTTGAGGGACAAATATTTACGTAAGCATTGGAAAGAATTCTAGGTAACTAATATACACAATTACGTACGACTAGCAGATAAGCCGACTTCGTCTACGTTGTTTATTGTTTTAATAATATACGTAATATACAGTGGAAGAAAATGAGAACACAACACATCTCCACGGTAACGAAACATACATCGCCGCAATTTATAGCTTGTTAAAACTTTAATCATTTTATAGGACTACATATTCCTCCACCGCGTCTATTATCTATCTGTTCGCGATAAAGGCTTATGTATATAACTTATCAAGATTGTTTTGTAAATTGTTTGTAATATAACGATAAACGTCGGAAAAACACAAGCCGCCTGGGAGCTGTCGTCGAAAACGCTACCTCATTTCTTTAAGATATAATAAAACAATTGAGATAATAAACAACGTAGACGAAGTCGCGAGAATCAGCTAGTTATATATAAAATAAAGCTATCTTGATATTTTTAAAATAAGGGCCAAGTGTCTAAGAAGTTAACTAAAAAAAATCGAAATATCTATTACTTTTTGCGTCATGCGCGCACAACGACATACCTCTATCGTTTTAATTCTATAGAAGATTTACCATTGTCCAAGGCCACAAGTAGGCCTTTATAATTTTAATTATCTGTAATTACATTATTCCAATTCCACAAATGTATGATTATTGTGAGTGTGCTAATTATAGATCTGTGACACATTTACAGCGTGAAAATTATATTTAAAAGCTTTATTGACGTAACGAGGGATAACATTATAAGTATCTTCCAAAACTTCAACAGAAGCTAAAGAAAAAACATTTTAAAATCCTTTAAATTAGTTAATACCACATTATTAAACATTTCAATTATTTGAATAGATAAGTCTATTATTATATTAAATTGTAAAGACTATGCGTGTAAATATTCGTTTGTGATATAGCTTAATTATATAAATAAAAATACCAATGTACTATAATAATCTTATTGTAATAATAAAGGTGCTATTTTATACAGATTTGCTATATTTATTTAATAAAATCCATTAGAGAAAAACTTTTTTTTTTGTCAATTCTTACAATTTTAAATTTATGTTGATCGCCTGCTTAAGTTCTACTTTATGAAGCTTTATAAAATGATATACTGAATATTTCTACGATATAAAAATAACTAACTTTGAGTATAGTCAAACAATTTAGTGTGCGAGTGTCCTACTGGGCGTCAGACGGTGGCGGGGACGAGGTACTCTTGTTGTTAAGAGGGGCAGGTGATGTAGGGGGGAAGGGAAATGACGTGCTACGTTACGCCATTTACGTCTATCGCAACCCAGGACAGTCGCACATAAACTTGTCTACCTATAATTTGTAATTGTTACAGCTAAATAATATCATCATATTTCTTTTCTATAACTCATTCCATAAAACATGCGAAATTTTCTCAACTTAGTTCATTTTAAAACAGCGATAGAGACTTAACAGTCTATTCACAAAATACAGTTTTAATTAGTTCAGTATTTCTTTTTTTTTGTCATTCTGTTACTTTTCTAATATTTAAAAATATTGTTTTATAGTATCATTTAGTTTTAATATTACATATTTCTCTTTCTGTTTCAATTTCCTTGACTTTGTATTGTTATGTTAAATTTTTAAATATGTAAAATAGTTTAAATGTGGTTTTACAGAATTTTCAATACTGTGCGTAGTGAGTGAATCATTTTTACATATTTGGTAATCTTGAATATTGCAAATGCTGCCGTAACTGTACTAAAAAGCTTGTCTTTTGAACAATATTCATATCACTATTATCGATAAAATAATTCGGTCCGTTTATAATAACTAACACTCTATATCTAAGTCAGAAGCAGTTGGATTACATGTCATCCACCGATATCTATCAATTGTCGATTTTACTAAATATATATTAGACAACAACACGTGTAGGTCAAGAGTGATATCTACTGCATTTTAAATCAATAACTGCTATACCATCGAACCTGAATCGATAAATCGTAACAATAGTAATCCTAAGTTCTGCAACAAAACATACCTTACAATTAGCACTTAAATAGCAATCTATTTTTTATCGTGCTGACTTCGAAACACATTACATAGACAAATTATTCCTACCATTTCTATCACCCTTAAGAGCGCCTAAACTTAAGTCATTCGGTACTAAATCGTGCAGCATTGAATCGCTTCTAAAGATACTCGTTGCTATTCTATTAGCCAGTCTCTCGGATTCCCGTAAGTCATCGTCTTTTGAATGGGAGGTCAGGTCTATTTCGGTATCACTCTCGCTGTCACTCTCCTTCTCTCGCCGTTGTGGACGGTACGCTAAATTCTGTGGTTCCTCGACTTCTGTCGCGCATGGACATGGATTTTTTGCAGCCAGTACTCGCAAATCTGTTGGAGTCATTTCATTGTCCATCTGAGAGTTTACGAGTAAGGGTGGAAACTGGAAAGGTTGCTGCATGATTCGAGCATCTTCGTATGATATTGGAGGCATCTCGTGTCTTTCTGGTACGTTCGAGTTATGTAGATAAGGGTCCTGATGGGGAGATTTAAGTTCTCTGTTATCTATTGGTTCTACAGAATCGTTGTCAGTTGGTGATTCGGGCGTTTCAGGAGATGAGTCAGGTGGTTTTGCATGACCTGTGATAAGAAAATTCTTGTAAAAGATATAAATATAATATGGCTGCGGAGCCCTAATTTTGAAAAATAGGGTTGGATGAAAGTTATACTAGACCATTTCGGTTATAAAACAAGACGTATGTTTGATAACAACTATCTCCTATGACTGATAAATCATAATGCAGTATGGACGCGCAAATGATAAAACATAGACCATTATCAGGACTTTTTAAAAATACCGGGACATTAATTTAAAACTATCTGGGGTATCCCAAATAACAGAATAAGTTTCGGAAAAAATATGACGGTTGGCAATCCTAAAATACAATGAATTAGAAATATAAAAAGTAGTTACTAAATTAAGTAGGCATAACATGTTCTTATAAATATAATCATATTAGCTATATATTTTATATTTACATATTATTATTTATAATTAAAATGATATTTCAAAACGAAATTTGGATTGTAAATAGAAGTAACTATTCAATTAGTTACTTGTAGTTTTTCATGAATAATATTTAAAATTTGAAAGGCGTTATATAATCTGCTATGGAATTAATCTCGTTAAAAATGATCAATTATCAATTTAAAAGATTGAAGATGGCTGTAATTAAAATCGCTTAAGTTCTAACCCGGCATAGGAATTGGCGGCGAACCAAGTCCGAGGCACCTCATCCTCCAGGCGTCCTGCAAGAGTTGCAATCGCGCCTGCTTTCTCCATTTAGCACGTCGATTCTGAAACCATACCTGAAATACAAAAAATTCATAAATTAACTTTTAACACAATAATTTGTATTGCATACTTTAAATAATCTCTATTATTGCGTTAAATGCGATTTCATGACCGAGGACATTTTTTTTTAACTTTATTTTTGGCAACTAATCTTTTAGATTATTACTGCCATTGTCAAGTAGTTAATAGTATTTCAAGTTCTTCTTTCATTCCATTTTGGCAACCAGTCTTCTAGTAGACCATCACTGCCATTGTCAAGTGAGTATCGATATTACAAGTTTCTTGATATAATTTCAATGAACTAACAAGATGGTGGCCAACTTGTTAGAACTTTCCATGGAATTTTTGTGGCATCTCAGAATTCATGGTCCGTGGTATTATTTTCCATTCACTTCACTTATGCACAATAAACAAACTATATTACATAAAACACCACCAATTTTACACAATATAGAGACAAGTAACACAAGATTATGAATAAAGAATAAAATCCACTACATGACAGACCAAGATCCTGCCAAAAAACTCTCGACTGACGACATTGGATCTAAGACTTGTCGATACACGAGTTAAAAAGAGGTTTGCTGTTTATTAGAGACTTGCTATGTCTGTCCGCTTCGTTGAGCATTAAAAGAAATGGTAAAGGGACAATCAAATCTAAAAAATAAATACTAGTTTAGAACCATCTTCGAAAAATTGCATCTCGAATGGTCACCGTTCAATGTTATATGTATGATACGTTCAGTAGTTTTGACATCGGTACGTCAGTTGTAAAATACAAACCGTCAGATGTTGGAAAATGTCATTGTATTATTGAATGGAAAATATAACACGTGTTGTCTAGCTGTGTTGTTATTTCTGGCTTTCTGAAGATGCACGAGGAGGAAGTTGTCCCTGAACATAGCATTCTTGTAGGCTCTCCGTCATATATATAAATTAACAACTGGTTGACTAAAAGCTCACTAACAACAAAAACTTTAAAAAATGACAATAAATTGGTAATATTTTGCGAAGACCTGTTAACCACTTGCCTAAACAAGGTTTTATGTAGCAATATACTGGCAATAGGAAAACGGGTCCTTCCTAAGTAGTCCGGTGAAGCTGTTAAGACCTTGCGTGGTCAATAGCGTAGTCAGTTCGAAAACAAAACTTGATTGGAAACAGCTAGAAAACGCAGAGTACGAACTCATTAAGTAGAGTTTTTTTATCGAGCACTATGCCCCTAATACGGTATATTAAATCATTGTCATTATCTAAACAGACGAAGATAAAACAGTTCAGTACCTTTTTCCCTCCATCAATTTTCTTATTTATTTAGTAGCTATTAGTGGAACCACTTTAATGTGAAAAAGAACTGTTAATTATTTTCGTTACCACCGACGATTTGGAGCCTTCAATTATCAATAACTATTCGTCATACTTCACGATCGTTACATCTATGATCTTCAATATTTATAAATTCTTTGGTAGATTTCCTTATTGGTAAGAGAGAAAAATTACCGAATTTAGACCATTACACGACTAGGTAATATTTTTTTTTAATTATCAATCTTATTTAAAATACTCTATAATTATATAGTTACTCAAAAAACATACAATCATCTATACCGTGTACGAATAGATAGTATCAATTAACTAGTAAGATGTTGTACCTAACAGTTCAAGTGGCTGAGAAATATCTCGCACCAATTTGGTTTATGTTTTAAATCATTAAAAAATTTCATACCCAGAACCAATAAAAGTCTTTTTCAGTTAAGCAGAAAAAAATTATAATTAAGAGAATGCCCTATATAATAATTGGAATTACCAGATTTAAAATTTTTCTTGGCAAAGTATTGGTAATGGAAAAGCTTAAAAACAATATTTTGATACCGTAGTAATTTCATATTAATAATAGCCAATATATTGATACAACATTTGGTTTTGTCAAGGCTTTGTAAACAGCTTTCCAGTAACCAATACAAATATACCATAATCAATTAAAAAAAAAACAAAAGGCAAGTTTATCGCAGATCTCAATTTATATACTATTTGGAAGTTTATGGATATTTGTAGGTTGTACAAAAATGATTATAGAAAACCTTGAACGTAAAACAAAAAAAAAAACAAAACATTGTACTTCCGATTAATAGACCAATCATTGCAATTCGCAATTTCCACTGCTGATGCACCATATTTCTAAATATAAAGGAATGCTATTGGAATCCGTTTTGTTTGGAGACATTGTAAAGGCCTGCAAGACTAATAGGACATTACGTCATATGTAAAATAGAAGACGATATACAAATGGTACTAACCTTTAACCCAGTATTATTTTTACTTAATAGGTTTTAGTGTTTGACCACATATGATATTAAATGACGGAATGGTCTAAGATGGTAAACACGCTCCGTGTTATTACAAAAAAGTTAAATACGTATTACATACTTGGTTTTAAAAAGTTTCCTAATAAATGCACTGTGCTAGCCCGAGGCAAGTTCGCGTTATCCTTTTTCACAAGTCTAACCTAACGTAAGCAAAGCGAGACAAAAGAACAAGATGGCGTACATTCAGCGACCGCGGTGCATTTAATATGAGACCTTTTTAAAGCCATGGTTCTATACGTATTTAACTTTTTTGTAATAACACCGGCTAAGGGGCTGGCTGTAAAAATGGAACTGTCACAACGCACCTACAAGTGCTTGGGGACGGACTTTCAACTCGAGAGCGGTGGTAACCATGCGGGCAGAAAAAGCCGTACCGACCATTCTATAGTTTCCTAACGATGTTTTCCTTAACTGAATGGTCCGACTCGGGGCTTTTTTTGTGGGGGCACACAGGGGCACGCAGAGCCCTTAAAGAGAATTTCGATCGAAATATTTCATAAAAACTGAAAAAATGAGTTTGAAAAAAAATCAACCTTGGTAACCGTCACAATTTTTTTTAACACATCAAAGTTATCCATATACTAAATGTGCGCAATTTCGCGTCGCACAATGGTTTGTCTTTGTAGTAGAAGAGGTCGGACGTAGGGCACTAAAAATTTTTAAAGATGTAATTTTACCTCAAATTTAAACGCTATTCGATTACACTAATAAAATGTAATAGAAATACATCAATGCACTTTTTAGATTGGACTTAATTTAAGAGTAAATTGAATAAAACTGTTTTTAATGTATGTATGTATTTAACACCTCAAAACACAGTGGTAAGGAGCGCGAAGGGGGTACAAAAATTATGAACTCACTTTCGAAAATAAGCGTGCCCCCAAAAAAGAAGTGACAAAAATGCCTGGTCCGACTCCTTAACAAGGATTCAAATTGTCATTAACTTATTATTAGTGGTAAATGCAAAGCAAATAATAAACTATATAAAGGCGATTGTATTGTAATTATTAGTTCTTCGCAGTCAGATATAGTCAGTCATATTGTAAGTACATATACCGTTTGTTGATGAGTTCGTGTGTGAAATTTTTACCTTTTTTTTTTCAAGAACCCACGGAGAGCCCTCCTTACAGAACCTACGTCGAATTAAGCAGTGTCCGAACACGCTACCAACTTTGCCATCATTGTTGCCGATTCCGATACTGACCAGTTATTCAACATTCCGATAGAAAAAGCTTTAAGAACCTATAGTAGCGATTAATAAACTGTATATGATTTAAAACCTGTCGGTGACAAACAATTTATTAAAGAATTGGTAAACTAAAGTAATTATATCATACTTATTTGGAAAAATGAATTGCGGTTCATTATTGGGTTATAATTTTTTGCTGTAAATATTATTAGAAATATCCCGCAATAGCATTTACTTATATATAAAATAATTACTCACAATTAACGAAATGAGGCGCTTACTCACAATTGGCAATTGATTTTTATTGATATAAATTATAATGGTCTGTTAAATCATTTAAGAAAAGATCACATTAACTCACTTGCACTCTAGCTTCTGATAAGCTGATCCTCAACGCAACTTCTTCTCTCAAAAACACATCAGGGTAATGGGTCTTCTGGAATAGAGACTCCAGTTCGCTCAACTGCTGGGGAGTGAAAGTAGTTCGGTTCCGTCGCTGGCGACGTCGACCAAACATATACTCTGTGAGAAGATCACCAGGCAACGGCGACAGATATGGCCCGGCCATTTCAATTATTATTGGAATTATTTATTTATAATGCATACCGTGAAAAACTCACATTTTTAGCTTATCGAAATACAATAACTAAAGATATTTCAAATGGTTTAGCATAATTATTTCAAGAGAATTACAATTATTTTTAAATTACAACCTTTTTTAATTATTTAAATAAATATTGCAAACAAACACAGAAATATTAAATTCATTGATAAATCATTATTATATTAAAAGATTTTGTCAATAACACTTCTAAACTTATTTCAAACTTCGCGATAACATCACAAACTTCAGACTACTACAACAGTCGTGTACCCCGGATGATTTATAATTCACTGTTTGATTTCGAGAAAATCTCGCAGTGAAAACCTTTGTGGCTCCACCCTTCGGCAATAGAATAAAGGGCTGTGATTGGGCGACCGTTGCAGGGGTATGAAGTCCTAGCCAATGGCAGCGATTCTTTAGGGGTTGGATTTAATAGGTGTAGATTAAGTTATGGCATGCTTGTAAATATACGTTTTGTATAAATTCGATTAACTGGCGTCTGTCTGTTAATATTCATTTCAACATGTACATTGTAACAGAATGAAAATTAATACGTAATAAACATTTAATGCAGTTATCTAAAAATATTATTAATTTTACAAATCTTTTTTATTACTTTAAGTCTGGCATATGCATTATTATACGCAAACACTAGCTTCCAGCCCCGGCATTGCACGGGGTTTCCAACGAAAAAAATGAGCCCAAATTTTCTGTAATAAAATGAAATGGTCACTGGAGGTGAATCTGTTAATATATTTGAAAAATGCTAGTCTTCTGTTTCAGTCACTCGAGTCACTTTTAAATAGAGATTTTTAATCCAAATTACTCACTTTTCGTGCAATTGTTTAAAACTTTCCCTGATATACAAACCTTGTTCTGACAATTAAAAACAACAAAAATGAATTAGCAGTTAAAAATAATAGCAGCCAGTCTCAGAAGGTCTGAACTGATGCACTTACAAACATTCGACAATTGATTTTTAATTATATATATTTGGACAACTTAGCTTTGCTCAGAGTCTAACCAAAAAGTATTTAATTTCATCAAAACTCTTAGAGCCGTTCTCTACACACAATTGCATGTATTTGTTCACTTTATAGTTTGTATTCTGATAATCTATATTATTGAATACATAATTTAATACATGTATGTCGTAATCAAGGTGTAACAGAAATCTGTTAGGCTGGAAACTGTTACTTTTAATGATAGAGTTTGTACCATAAACTTTCCTCTTTCTAAAATCAGTGTCTTTAATTTTAATTTTTTCTAACATGGGAACTTGAAATCTGTTGTAAAAACTTGTTATAAATACAATAAAATATCTAGCAAAGAATACGTACTATTTGATTGCGGTCTTGTGTCGTCCATGCTACAATTAGAGATGGATTTCAAGAATCTTACAAAAGTAAATAAATTTTGTTACCAAATAAATTGCGGTACATTTTGGACATTTGACATTTTGGAAATTTGTGGACGACCTTCTGATCGGGCTCTCTAGTTTAGATGCATATTTATAACTAACAACCGCTGGTAACTTCGTTATATTTAAATTACAATATAAAATTTAATAACAATGACAACTTAGTGCGTCTTCGTGGCCATATTATAAAATAAATAGCATAGAACCTTCTTCACGAAAAGACACCACCTTCCTCGTAATGTTTAGTTAAACCGTGTTGAAGTTTCTAGATCTCATGTATGTGTATAATATGTTGTGTAAATATGTACAATTATCAATATTATAATCCCATTATAGGTTTTTGCAGTGCCTTGCATCTAGGTATTTCCAACCCCAGACTCACATACTACTTAGAAGGAAAATCCTTAGATTCCGTCAAATTACAAAAAGGCTTGGGTGTACTTATATCTGATAATTTAAAATGAGAAGAACATATTAATTCAATAGTCAAGAAAGCTAACTCATTTGTGTATGTAATTCGTAGAGCTTTTCAAGCACTGACTGTGGAAGTCTTTCGCAAAATATACAAAACCTACATAGACCACTCCTTGAATATGGCTTCCAGATATGGAGTCCCTACTTCCAGAAAGATATCAACCTTCTAGAAAGTGTTCAAAGAAAAGCCACAAAAATACCACAATCCTTAAGGAAAAAATCATACCCAGACAGACTGCTTGCACTGCACCTGACTACTCTCGAAGAAAGACGCCTTCGTGGTGATCTCATAGAAACATACAAAATAGTTACTAATAAATACAATCTGCCATACTACTGAAATGTACATTTTAAGAGACACAACAAGATTTACAAGAGGAAATTAAACTAAAATAAGTCGATCATTTTCACACATAACAAGTGCACACAATTTACTCAGTAACAGACTGGCTCTGAACTGGAACCGATTGCCTGACGAAGTAGTATACGCTAGTTCTGTCCATGGTTTTAAAAACTGACGCGACAATTGGCTCCGGACATATAAATTCACCTTAATAAGTGAATATCTGCAGTGACCAAAACCCGACAAAAAAATTCGACACTGCGATATAGATGTATCAGCAATTATGCTGCTTGTCTATTAACTATAAATAAATAAATATATCGATCGTCTTTGAAATTTCATAAAAAATTAAGAAGCGAGATTCAGAGGGCTTATTCACACTTATGTTTTTATGCTGTTTTTGTTACGACCGAGGGCGAATTAAGTCCTAAGTGGATTGTAGATAGCGGAAGCAGCGATTACTGAGAGTAAATGAATGCCACCACCCGTCGCAACCATGTACATACCCCTAATATATAGGGCTACCACATTTGTACTCTACGATTCGATATTACATTATAAGATAATTATTTTGTTTTATCGTTTCACGTTATCTTATGTAGATGTTTATATGTTTTTTTTACGTATTGATCACCTGAAGCTGTTTTTAATACTTACGTAAAAGTTTTCGACATAGTACCATGATAATAGAACGCGCGATTCGTTTCTTATGAACAGTTAATTAATGTGTTCTTTGTTTTCTTATTATTCAAAGAATCAACCCGAGAAAGAATCTAGTCTACGTGTAGTTACGCTTTCCTATAGTCACTAAGCAAAAATATATTGCCTAGTTATTATAGGCAATTCCAAGGAAAGGTCACAAGCATTTTGATATGAACGAAGTCGTGGACCATAACTAATTTATTACAAAAAAGTTCAATATATCACGGTAATTTTATTTCTTGTATTTTATCTTACTTCTATTATTAAATTAAACTGACTTCACCGGATTGTGATTTTATTTCTTTACAAGAGACACTAATTGGCGTCCTGTGGTCGACATTCGACCATGATTCATTACTGTCTTAATTTTCAAAATTATTGAGGGCTATTTATCAAAAAGTATACAAATATTGTAAGATTAGTAAAAGTAAGGATAGCGAAGTATGAGGAATAAAGAGTTTGACTCGTAAATTGTAAGCAAAAGAATTTTTTTATTGATAACACGAAAGCTCTTTACGAAAACTACACACAATAAAAAGGTTGACAAACAGAAGAAATGGGTACTGAACTCTATTATCTCCTGAACTCTATAACATAGTTTTTGTAAATATTACAATTTAGTATTTAAATATTATTAAAATGTATTTTTTATTATCAAAAATAGAACGTACAGCAGCCCTGTATTCAGCTATTCGAGCGGCGTCCGCCTACCGCAACTGCGCTAAACGAGTTTCCGCAAACATTTTAATGAATAACACCTCCTCCCCCCGCCTGCCCACTGGCCCACCCCATCATCACCCTAGTGTATCCACTGGAGCTAATTAAACATTCGAGCCATATTGTTTCTGCTACGAAGTTGGGGAATTTTACATTCATTAACTTACGAAGTGTTCATAATGTAAATAATGAGAGATAAAAATTAATAGTGGTAAGTTTTATACAAGATATTACACACATAAATATAGAATACATATGGTAAAGCTCGAACTGCTGTGCACAAATTCAAAACCTGTGAATGACGCATAGTACGTTGAAGAGTACGCACTAACACAAGATACGTCATTAACTCAATCCTCAAAGATACATACATGACTGATGATACCAATTAGGAGGTGGTTGAAGTAAGCTAAAAATTGCGAAAATGACGACATATCATTAGGTGTGCCGCGTTCCTCTTTTGATACTTCTTTATGATAAGAAATTTGACGTATCTGTGTTTTAGATCTGACACTTTTATTATTTTTGTAATAGATAGTTACGTTATACCAAAATTAATAGCATAAAAATATTATGCATTGAAAAATTGCACACGTAAGTGCGTGAAAAAGTCTTGGAAATTGTAAAATTTAGACATATCAACTGTCATTTTTACACGCTTTTTATTAGGTTCGCCTGTATGTTTGTTTGTATGTTTGTAACCGACTCCTTTGGGCGCGATTTTAACCCACTTTAAACGGTCAGAATTTTATTCAAACTTTGTAGATTTAGCGAGAACCGATAACAATACCCTAATTTGACAAGATTATTCTATTATTCAATGTGTAAAAAAAAATATTTCACCGGTTGTTACGACTTTCAGTTTTTAGGACTAAATATGAGTAGTTCCTTGGGTATCGTTATAAAAGATTTTGACTGTATATGTAAGTTATTTGAATTACTTCAGGTCGTTGTGCTGAAACATTTCCGTCCATTTTTTTTTCCGAACTGACTACGCTATTGACCAAGCAAGGTCTTAATAGCTTCACCGGACTACCGTTTCCCTCCATATTATAGAGTAAACACAAATAACATGGAACTAATTTAATATTTCCAAAACGATTTTCATATAATAATTTCTACTGTTATTATGGATGCCGTCTCTATTATTCTTTTGCATAATTCTTTGGTTGAAGTAATTAGCGCGATATTGCTTTATATCAAAAGTTCCTTTGATTAAACTATTTAGTATGATTTTTAATTTGAATACTGTAAATTACAATTATGATATTCATTAGGCAATGCCTTCAATGAAGACTCATTGATGATAATTTCTGAATATTAGAATATAACATTGAAAACCCAAATTGATCCGAAACTGTTTAAACTTTAGGAATATATTCCTACAGACAGATATTCTATAGACAGAGTATAAACAATTGCTATGTCACTAGTTAAATGTTCCATTTAACCATACAAACAGATGAAACTGTTAACTGACTTCAATAAGGACTAATGTTTATAGAAACATAAGTTGACAAAGACGTCTTTTGAAAAGGTAGTCTGTCTGTAAGCTTCGCATCTCCCGATGTCATATGCAATCATCTTAATTAGACGTATGAAAAAAGTTAAACACAATACGACATCACGGTCCAACGGCTCAATTAGTTAATTAATCTTTTTTTCCGCGTTAAAATAGCATTTATAAACGAAGCGCAAACCAGTGGGAACTGCTTCCCCCACGTTTACCTTATAGGGTTGACATATTTGTTTCAACAAAAAGTTATAAATAGGTAGTTAGCATTGATAACAGATGTGAATTATGGTTTATTAACTCTTTAATTATCTTAAGGTGGTAGAGCCACGCTGAAGCTATTACTGGTTTCAGCATAAACGGGTCGGCTCGCCCGGGGTACTACCCCCCAACCCACAAAAACACCGACGTGAAGTAACAGTGCTTGCATTGTTGCATTTCGTTTGGTCTGTGAGAGCGCCCAGAAATCGCCTCCCATCCCCTCCCCCCCTTTTCCCCAAACACAGGATGGCTACGCACTTGCGACCCCCCTGATGTTGCTAGTGTCTATGGACAGCGGTAATCTCTTAACATCAGGTGACCCGCCTGTTCGTTTACCTCCTATGATATAAAAGAAAAGTAAATATGTATGTTTTTTTTAGCCAAGCACAATGTAGTTGACGGTAAGTACAGTACAATGGAAAAAGAACAGTGTCCACCGAGAGGTTTGCAAACTATCGCCAATCGTCCTTGTTATGCTGGTCTTACAATGCATGGAGGTAAAGCTTTTACCAAGCCCGCGTAGCTAACACCCTTAATTTGAAACCTGACACCAAGCACCTATACATATCTTCTGGCAGATGTCCCTCTAGGTTTAGTGGATTTACCATCTTAAACCACATCAGGTGTGATTGTGGTCGAACGCCAAAACCTGTTAAGAGTTAAAAAAACCTTTTGGCAGCTAGATCACTGACTGATTCCGAATCGTGACGTACTAGACGAAAGGCACTGCGACAAGTTCATCTTCATATACGTCGTAATAGCAATCCAATTGGGTACTGATATATCACTTCGCTTTATTACAGGATGTACATCAATTGACCTCGAAATTGCCTGTACCGGAATTACCTTATGTAAAGTGATCACCGACGTCCATAGACACTTGCAACACCAGGAGAGTCGCAAGTGCATTGCCATCCTGTGTTTGGGGGAGAGATGAGTGGGGAAGTGAGGAGGGGAGGGAAGTGGGTATCCGGCGCTCTCAATGACCAATCGAAACACAACAATGCAAGCACTGTTACTTCACGTCGGTTTTCTGTGAGAGGGTGGTACTACCCTGGACGATCCCTTTTTCTATTTTCTGTTCGAAACCTCAGTGTATCTTGTGTACCTTAGTGTGTAGTTAAATTAAAGATGTGTGTATTTTAATTACATACTTACTTTTATAAGACTGTATGATTATATTTGTTAAGCATAGATGAGCATGCATATATTTTTGGATAATATAGCTGTCAAAAAATAAACTATAAATTGTAATTGTAAACATAGTTACTTATTATCTGTAATGTGTGCCTTGTAAATAAATAAATAAATGGTTTATATTTATAAAATAAGGAAATTCGTCATCTACTCTCATCGCATAACATAGATTTTTTACATTGAATCTCCTACATTCCTCCAGAAAAAGCAAAATCGGTAGGCAAAGCAAATGGACCGCTTACAGTAATTTTATACACTTCATGTTTATTTTATGATTTTATAAGCATACCAAAAACTAATAAAAAATAATCATTAAACAAAGGTTTTTATATTTATTCTTAAACAAAAGTGACAACCTTAGCTGTAAAGTTAACAGCGTTTACTTATTCACAGGCTTTAGCGAGGACAATACAGGCAGCGGCGCAGCGCGCACACTGGACTAATTAATATGCTTTCCAACTAGCCGTGTGCCAGCTTGATTAACTAAGGTAAGTAATTACATGACTAGTGCGGCTTCCTACACTGAATAGGAAACGAGATTAATTGACTTTTCAACAGACGAGACAGATTCTAAAACAAAAAAATCGATATTTAGGCTTAAAAGATATGTTACGTATACCTAAATTATTATTAATGTTTTAAAAGCAAAATATAATTGTTTTTAGGAGTAATATATCTCGTTTTTTAATTTGAACAAAAATAAAATGTAATAAAACACAAATCGATTTAAATAGTATTTTTGTTCATGTTGACTGTTTTCAGAGACTCGTCATCTTCTTACCCTTATCCCACTTAAGTAGGGTCGGCACAACATGTTTTCCTTTTCCATGCTCGCCTATCAGATGTCATCTCAGTATTCACACCTTTTACACACATATCATTTTTCACACAATCCATCCATACCTTTTTCGGTCGGACCTCTACTCTTATATCCATCGACTGTCATACTCAAAGCTTTTCTAATTACATGGTCTTCATCTCTCCTCATGACATGCTCATACCATGCTAACCTATTATTCCTTAACTTCTCTGTTATTGGTGCTATTTTCAAACTTCCTCTGATATATTCCTTCCTAATCTTATCCATTCTAGTTACACCACACATCCACCTTAACATTCGCATCTCTGCCACATGTAGTTTTCTCTCTCGTCGCCCAGCACTCAGATGCGTACAACATGACTGGTCTTATAATAGTTTTATACACCTTCCCCTTCACAGACTCTGCAATTATATTTATTGAACGTTGAAATACCTATTATAAGTGTATATTATAAACTGTATATTAGGATTGTTTTAGTGGAGGTCAAAATTTAGAACGCTGTTTCACTGTAGATATTATATTTTAAAAGTACAAAGATGATGCTCTAAAAGATGCGAACTGGATCTATTTGATTTGATTTGGATCTGACACGAATGTACTTTATGTACTCAATCAATACATTTATTTAAAAAATTGGGCAACTAAGTAAAAGATACGAGGTATTGGGAATAGCAAGATTGTGGTTCTACTAGCGTTCTAAGAATCAATTCATTAATTCTTACCTCATTCATCTATAGTCACATTGTTGGCTTGTATTTTGAATAGTAATATACCAGTATATATGTCTTTAGGTGTACACTAGACGTGCATTAATCAAAATATGTATTCTCCCATTGCTGACGAATCTCTATTATATCAAAAGGCTTTACGAGAAACGCGTCGCTTCCTTCCTTTGTCCGGACTCATCCGTTTTGTTTTAACACCCCTTGCAACTTCCATGCACACATATGCATACCTCCTTAGTCCTTCTAAAGCTATTTACATGAACAACTTTATACACAAATATTAATTTTGCGTTCATATTATTTTTACAAAATTCTTTTCCTAAATCTTTATTCCAAGACGAAACCTGTTTTTTTTTTTGTTTTTGGAGGGACCTTAATCTGTCGACTAGCGACATTTATATTGTTTTATTATCTTGTGTTATTTGACTTTATATCCCGTAATATTGGTGGCATTTTAAGCAGGTGGATAAAAAGTAATAACAAGGAGTATGAAATCTGAGATGCCACAATACTCTGGAAAGTTCTAACGAGTGCCACTATTTTATTAGAACGTTGAAAATATCGCAAATAACTTGTAATATTTGGAGTTTTTGGCGGGATCTTGGTCTTGTCATGTAGTGGATTTTATTTTTTATTTATATTCTTGTGTTACTTGACTCTATATTGTGTAAAATTGGTGGTGTTTTATGTAATATAGTTTGTTTATTGTACATAAGTGAAGTGAATGGAAAATAATACCACGGACCATGAATTCTGAGATGCCACGAAAACTCCATGGAAAGTTCTAACAAGATGGCCACCATCTATCTTGTTAGTTCATTGAAATTATATCAAGAAACTTGTAATATCAATCCTCACTTGACAATGGCAGTAATAGTCTATTAGAAGACTGCCAAAACTGGGATAGAAGAACTCGTAATA
The DNA here is from genome assembly GCA_015888305.1 of Antheraea pernyi. Taxonomy (NCBI): domain Eukaryota; kingdom Metazoa; phylum Arthropoda; class Insecta; order Lepidoptera; family Saturniidae; genus Antheraea; species Antheraea pernyi. The sequence continues at coordinate 47,332 of MU158835.1, read as the reverse complement.
TTGTTACTTGATAATGACAGTAATAATTTGAAATATTGGTTGTCAAAAATAAAAAAGACGCAACTTATTTTTTAAGGTTTACAAGTACTAATCAAACTATTTAGATTACAAATGTAATACATCGCAGAGGTAACTATGTCGATTTTCAAAAAGCAGTAATTCTGTTCTTTGGGCAGACTATTTAGAGAATGGAAAAGAATGCTATAAAAAAGTAGTATATTAGTAGAAAGTAAAAAAAATTGCTGTCATTTTACAAACTTTAAGACATTAAATTTGTTATATCTGTCTATGAATGTTAGCTCGATAAGCAATTGTACCTAGGATATTTAATAAACTCATATATAATGATAGAGGTCTACGGCTGTGTGCGCATCACTTGTGTATCGCTTAAAAACCACTTATCTATAGTCTATAAAAATCTATCTTTTTTTATTTTAATTTTACACATTTGCTCCTTATTAAAAAATCGTTATTAAGATATATTGATTTAAAAAGAAGTTATAAAACTTTTATCAATGTGATTTGTGTTTTTTTTTGCCGTGGAGAAGCGTTGAAAACGGTGTAGTGTTTAGATGGTATTAAGGTTATAAACTACGCAGACGAATTCGCGAGTATCAGTTAGTGTATTATAAAAGTGTAACCAAAGCCTAAAACCGTCTCCGGTTGATATATTTATGATTAAGCCGTGCGTCCAAAGCGCGACATTGTCTTTGCGAGGCCCTCTGTGGCGCCCCATCCGTCTTGCTTTCACGCCACTACCCCCTTTCTCTGCAGGCACGAGATTTTTTTAATTATGATGTTGGGCCTTTTTGTCTTTACAGAAACAAAAAACGCGACGACTTCTGATGTTTTCGCCCGTGTGAAGTAGTCAGTTCGATTTCGAAATATAATTATTATATAATGTAACAGACTATATTTAAACAAATACAGATAACTTGTTTTATTTCAATTTTCTAATAAGGCTGTAATTACCTCATAATAAAATTAATATAGAGCCTTTTATGTCAAAAGTAAATTGTTATGTTATCATAATTCTAATCAATATTAGAAGTGTAAATGTTATAGTTTCTTTGCTTCTTACACTTTAACGCCTGAACTACTTAACCGATCATTATGAAATTTTGTATAGACGTTCTTATGGATACAAAAAACGGCACAAAATCCTTTCATTCACAAAAAAGTACTGTTCTCGAGGAATAATTATATGTCTTTTGTATAAGAGAACTAAAAATAACTCAAGCTAAATAGAGCTATAATAGAAAGTAGAACAAAATTATGCTATATAACTAGTTACATTGATGAGCGAGGTGGAACGCCTCTTTTGAACCTTTTGCCAAATTAACTCTTCCGAAGCTTCATAACGGAATACAGGAGCTAAATTACTGTTATATGAAAAACAGAAACCTGACGGTGATGCTAATAAAGTTGTTCATTACGCATATTTTACTATTTATTAATGTCAATACAGTTGTTTGTTTATACAGTAATTAGCGGGGCCGGCGGAGGTTGTACCGCCCTGATAATAAAATAAAACCTTTGCAAATTATATACCTAAACCTTGCTCATGAATCACTTTATCTACTGATGAAAACCGAATAAAAATCCGTTCAATAGTTTTTGAGTTTATCGCGAACAGACCGACAGACGCGACAGAAGACTTTATTTTATAATATGTAGTGATAGGTTCATCAGAAAAACGGTGTGATAATATTTTTCTGATTTAATAACATTACAGTTTTATTTGCAACGATTCTTAATTATCATTGTCGCTATATGTCTATGTTAATATTCCTTTAAATATTATAAAAGTAAAGATACACCGTAGCGCGACGTAAAGATGTGGCTCGGGTGCGGTCGGCGCGCGTTCACGGAAGTTCTGATTATGTTGAGGAATTAATTTTCAGGCGCGACGAATCTGTACTGTAGTGCGGATAGTGGGTGTGGGAGTTTCAGGGAGCTGCCAGGATTCGGGAAAGGGGGAACGATAATGAAACAAAACTACCTCGTCAGCCGCACCTGAACAACGCAACAACTCCCTCAAGTAAATAACATTTTAAATATAATATGGCTGTATACTGAATGATACTTATAACTGTTGTATTTTTTTCCATTATTTGTTCTTTTACATAAATAATTAGTACAAAAATGTATTAATTGTAATAGCTAAGGTAATCAATTAAAATAGATTATTGCATCGCGTGATCACTTTTTTCAAAGTTGCTCCAAGTTAGTTGTCAGGAATAAAACCATAATCATTTATAAATGTGGTATATTTGGTAGCTATACACTGCTTTGAATACTATATATCGGATGCACTTCAGTCCTATCCATATACTCCCCTATCATAAAACATGATATTATTTTAGTAGTCACTTCTTCAGTATATGAATATTCGAGATACTAGATGGGAATTATATTTTTAAGTTATATTCACATTTAATTACTACTGAAGTACTGTTTGTTATATGGACGCCAATTACGCTGATCCATAAAGAAAGAAAGAAATATTTTATTCATAAAGCACAACATAAAATACAAGTATGGACAAAAATGTGCATATCTGTGAATTATGAAATGGTGTCCAGCTCAGCATATGCTAGCGTTATGAGAAACACTAAGCGCTGATTTTCAACTGGAACCCAATGCAAGTCACGGTGCGTAAAAAACTAATTAAAATTATAAAATATAATATATACAGGGAAAGTAAGTAATGTACAAAAAATAATACGGTACATAAAGAGATAATAATATATATACAAGAGAAGCAATTGCAGGCGTGTCTAAAATGCAACTCAAATTGGATGCAAAACCTTTAGTTTACAAGCATTGCGATAATAATAAAACTTTTTATAATTAATTTTAAATGTAAGTAATGCGTTGAGATTGCCCATTGGAGGGGGTAGGTCGTTCCAGCATTTGGTAGCAGCGAACTTAAAACTGCCCCGAAATGAGGTGGTAACATGGCGATGAGTACATAACATATACTTAGACGCTCTAATTCTGTAACTATTCAGATCTCTTGCCCAAACTAGTTTCTCATATAGTATAAAACACAAGATTTCCCGTTTCTTTCTGTTTCTTAGAAATATAGTAGAATTGATAGAATTTTTTTTATTAATAAATGCTGCGCCTTAACAAACCGTAAAAAACCAAGTTTAACAAGCGAAGGGTTCGTTGTCACTGCTCTCGTTGCCTTTGTAAATATGCCTGTCGACATACTATTAATATGAAAACAATTCGTCCCTTGCTGGTTGCGCGGATACATACACTGCAGGACAATTTTAACGAAACGTACTATTGAGTTTTATAAAGTGAAATGAAATTGATTTATTTATTCTCACTTAAGTTCGCAAATCATCATCATCTGAATATAAGTGGATCTTTTTTGGATGTGAAACTTCTTATAGGCTTTGAATTTGATTCTGATCTGCAAGTTTTTTGTGTGATTGATATAAACACTGTATCGGTTAGACTGTCAGCAGAGTCTCGTTTGCCTTCGGGTGTTGGAGAACAGAGAGATATACGCTCTTATCGCTTTCTGTTTGAAGGTTTCTCGTCTACCACGTGTAAAATACACCAAAAATTCTACTATATTTCCAATATGCTAACATACGAGTATGTTGATAGTTGATAAAGTACAAATATTATCGTTTTCCACAACACTATTAATAAATTGTTTTTACAATAAAGTACAACATACCCTAGTCATCTTTTATTAAATTGGTAATTATTATACAGATAATTCCGAATTCATTTCACTAATGTGTATCAAATGTGTAATGTGTTTGTCAATTGACGTTTCTTTATTTCTTCATGTAAAATAATTATATAGCATTACTTAATACATCTCGGACAGTCAGAATATATTTAAATTTTATTATAATCTTATGTGTAAATAATGTTATTTAACGTTATGAATAAAAATAAAAATCAGATATCAGAAAAATAAAACATATGTATTTGTATTTACTTATAATACATCCACCATACTATATTGTTAATGATTTCAGTATCATTGTTAGCGGAATATATTATATTTACTTAAAAAAAAAATCTATTAACGATAAACAAATTTTATTTCTTTTTTATTTTCTTTTCGGCAACCAATAGTCTAGATTCTCACTACCATTGTCGATTAGATAATAATATTGCAAATGTCTTGTGATAATTTCAATGTTTTAACAAGATGGTGCCGTTACTAGAAATTTCCAGGGAGCTATTGTAGCATGTCAGAATTCATGCTCCGTGGCATTGTTTCCCATTCAATTAACTTGTCCATAATAATCGAACTTTATTATGTGCCTACTATGTAAATACCAATATTATAAAATATAAACTCAAATAACACAAGATTATAAATAAAATATAAAATCCACTACATGATTGACTAATTTTATTTCTTATTTAGAGATTTGACAATTAATATGGTCCGCACTGTACGCTAAGCGATCCCCAAAGACTATGCATATGCGCACCGGCTGCAATCAGCGATTGCTCCCATTGTGGCGCAGATTAAAATTTTAGGGTTCACCCGTTAATGTGATTGCACTCTTTTCTCACTACTCACCGCGCTACGGAACCATCCGAGCCTCATTTAATCGCCGATATTATAGGGGCGGTGTGTTATTTTTAATCACATTCCAGATTTCATTTTAAACGTGGATTAGGTACTTATTGTTAAAAGTCTATAAGGTAATGGGGAATCAAATTGAGTAAGTTACCCTTTTATTATAGCTACAAATATGTTCCTACACATGTTCTATGGTTGGTTAAATTTTAATAAAAAAGAAACTAATTTGCATTTACTTATTATAAAGAAGATAGGCTGTAAGTTTTCCTCAAAACAGTGAACTTTCTTAAACATCATTATATAAGAAACATAAAAAGCTTTTTTTTTCGAACTGACTACGCTATTAACCTGATGTGCCTTCATAGCTTCACCGGACTACCAAGACAAGTGCTTAAGGCGCTACGCTGCTTGGATTTGAGATTTGAGGTTTGATGAGCCTAGGTCCGTTCCTTCAGCGTGGAGTCCTTAAGTACGTTGCTCGCTCGAAAACAGTGACACAAAATCTTACATCACATCCTACATCATATGAGTTATTGAGGTATGCATGCTTGGTACACATGTACGTTTCAATAGCTCATATAAGTATGAACATGTAGCTTAGCTTAGGTTAGCTCAGTTAGGTCGCGCTAGGTGAGCTAGGCAACAACCCAAGCCGAGGTGTGCCTTGCACCCTTGAGCTAGTTGTCAAAAGAAGTCGGCCGAGTGCCTTAAGCGCTCGCCTTAGTAGACCGGTGAAGCTGTTAAAGCCTTGCTAGACCAATAGCGTAGTTAGTTCGAGAAAAAAAAACTACGCTGCAACAAGCTCAAGGGTGCCAGAGTGGTCGAACCTCGGCTTGAGCTGTTACCTTGGATGTAACACCGCGAATCGGGCTAAGCTAAGCTAGCTATTCATACATATAAAAATCCGTGAGACACACACGTGTACCGGCATGTGAGCCTCACGAATTCAAACGTGTATTTCGTGTCTGACTACTAGGCTAATACATAAAAAAGTGAATTAGTAATCGTGCAAAAAGACAAAATTACCAATAAATGTCAGTATAAATAATCATCATGTTTTTTATTATTTAGGATATTGAAAGGATATATGAGCGTGAGCATTTAGTGATATAAAAATTAGTTATTTTAATTAAAACATCTCAATAAGAGATTTCATATTTACAACTGGCGGAGTGGAGCTCTGATTGAATATACAAATTGATTGCGCGAGGCGGCTATTGTTGTGCCACGGTTTATCGGTTTCGCTCGCTGTCTACGAGATTAATTAAAACTGTAGTTTATTTATTTACTGATTTATAATAATTGTTACACCGGCATGTTCTCTACCAACATTTTTACTTCAATCTTTGTTTACGATTTCTTAAGTAAATACAGCTTGTATAATTAATACATGGAATATTTTAAGCTAAAACGTAAATTAAAATTTCAATTTAAAAAATGAATGAGATTTAATTTTTTTTATTGTGTGTATATAAACTTGATTATATATATATATGATTTCATGCCAAATAAATGGAAGTTTTTGTTTTTATTGTCTAAATTCCTTATTCCCGAGACTGGAGAATTTGTACCTAATACAGTTTTTCTAAAAGGAGAGTTGAGAATGTTACTACAATGCCGAGGACATCTAGAATGAATCCTGAATGCAAATGTGGTAAGTAATAAAAAAATATCTACATATTTGTTAAAGAGTTTATTTAACATAAACATGAAACCGAAAATATTTCTACGTGGTAAGATTTCAATTCGCTAAAATCAAATGATTCAGTCAATCGACATTCGTGAATTATATAGGTTTACAGTACCTACTACTTACTACACTAGATACCTTTAATGCTGGAAATAATTTTAACCACAGATAAGATATATTAAAAATTAAAAAAATATTTTTATAATTAGAAGTGTTAATATTTACAACAACTAACAATAAAAATATATTATTCTTAGAATGACAAATTATGAAAGATACATTATCCTGCTGTTCATTATTTGTCATTATTATTAACAATGACATTTGTCGGCCGGTGTCTTTGAAGTGTATGAAAGGTCTCATTTATTTTAGATTGTTATGACTATTCATTTCATTATCTTATTGTCATTATTACAAAATAGCAATGCGACAGAAAACGGTATATTTCTCAACAGCAGAATAACTGATAACAGTTACGACAATAACAACAATTACTGTAAAATAAAACAGCAACATAATTTGTTGTTGGTATTACCGTTATTTTCATCAATACCTATAATTATAATAATTCCTCCTAATAAATAGTATATTAAATATAAGTTTATTAATAAATACGTATTAATGTAATCGAAACCATCTCATTTCAAATAGAATCTCCGGGGATTTCTGCCAATTTTCATTCATCTCTCGTTTTGGCGGTGTTTTCATTCAATATTTTTATATAATGTATTCAATATACGATATTAATGTATTCAGCGGCGCCGGGCCGCAATTTTCATTTTGTAATTTTTACCGAGTGCGCATTCTCTCTGACAGTGGCTGTCAACATTTTTATTCACCGATAAATATTATTTGGTCATTTTTTATTTAAAAAAAAATTACAATTTAAATATAAACCGTCATTTATTAAAAACAACATAAAGAAAAAACGCAAAAATAAATTGTGAAGTCAACAAAGAAATAAACAGTTTACAAAGTAAGATATAATTATTTGGTAACAGTAAGTTCGAGACAATGGGTCACAAAACATACCCATGTACCACAATGTTAAAGTTTAGCGTAATTTTTTGAAATTTCCTGTACAAGTGTAATTGACAATACTACGGTTAGTTTGGGTATTAGAATTGGTATGCATAATTAAATAGATATCTTATTCCAGTATTAATATTAATAGAAAACGAATGTAAAAATCAATGTAAGGCTAATATTATCTGGAATTAATGTGAAGCATATTTTCATTAAAAAAACATAAGACACTAGAGCGCAATTCATTTTTATTTATATAGTTTAATCTTGTTTGTTGATTCAACATAGAAAATACGAAATCAAAGCGTTGCAAATTTGTGTAGACACCTGTAAACACACATATAAACTAGCTGATACCCGCGACTTTGTCTGCGTCGTTTACTATCTTAACATATATCTTATGTACAGAGAAAAAAATCATAAGCTCCCCACCGATTGACCCACTTCTTTATGGTATAAAAACACACATCGCTGAACGGGTAATGCTCATAAAAGTCGTCGTTTCTTAAAACTTAAATAACTTTATATTAAACGAAGTTATCGTGATAACCCTTTTTCATATAAAAGGGCCAAGAGTGTAAGATGTAAAACTAAAAAAAATATCAAAATGTATCCAGTAGTTTTTGAGTGATGCGTATACAACTGAAGACCCCTGTCGTTTTATTTATATAAGAAGAAGAAGATACCTAAAATACGAAGTTTGAGAAACGGTGTCCATCCCACGCAGATTGTTTGCTCCATATAATTTTATAGAAGGCTAGGGTAGGGCCAAATGAAAACTCCGTTTCGGCAAAACAGTTAAAATATTATCCCAAACAAATGTTTACAAAAGAATCATATTTAGGAAATTCATTTGAAGGATACCTTTACATAACGGTATTTGTGGTACGTACAAAACGAATTTAGATATGAAAGATTTTGTATTTACTGTTTTACACTTTTGTGTTTGGATATTTCGTTTTAATTGAATTACTTATGTAATAAAAACTAAAGAAATACAAATGTAGTTGATTACGATATAGATTTAAACCGTATTATAACTATTTATATACTAGCCGTGTTCAAGTTTTTTTTTATTAGATCTTTTGAGTGTATATTATGCTTTATTATATTTTACATATTTCCTACAGAACTTTTTGTGCACATTATTTATTACTTAAATAATCGGACGTAATTCGATGTTTATATATTAACATTTAATTACAGTGTAAAAATAACTTAATTCGCTTAAGATTAACTTTTATTCTAAACAATTACACATCTACTGCGTTACCTATATTTGTTCATATTTAATGCTTCAGGTAACAGTGTATACTGTTAGTCGTTTTTTTTCGACTTGTCCATCACTGTTGGTCTGATGGGCCTTTACAGCTTAACAGGGCTTTTCGGGAGAGCGCTGAAGGCTCTCAGTCGTATGGCAACAAGCTTAAAGGCACGGGCGTGCCTCGGCTTGGGCTATTGCCTTGCGTACAATATTGCTTATCGATCTAAACTATTTGTCCAAGGTAAGATAAAAAAAAAAGATAAAAGTAAAAGGGAAAAATAGTAAAAAAAAACAAAGCAACAAACATTGCCCTAAACAAAGTCGAGCAATTGAAGTATTTGGGCCACTGGGTTAAGGAGGACCTTAAGGATAATGTGGACGCGGATAGGGAGCGCAGGGCGCTATCTGTCCGATGCAATATGTTGGCCCGTAGGTTTTCTCGGTGTACAGAGACTATTAAGTTTGCGCTTTTTAAAGCGTACTGTCAGTCCTTTTACACTTGCAGCCCGTGGGTTGACTATACGCAGCGGGCATACAGTGATTTGCTCGTTCAATATAATAACGCTTTCCGGGTGCTGATGGGACTGCCGTGCCACTGCAGCGCCTCCACGATGTTCGCGGATGCTGATATTGACGGTTTTGAGGCGATCATACGAAAATGGTGCGCCTCTATTATGCGTCGCACGAGTGACAGCCCCAATAGCATACTACGTGCGCTGGTGGACCGGTCGGACTCTCCGATGCTGGCTCGCTGGATACGGCTACATGCAGTCGTACAGTGTATTTCCACCATTACCGGAGGTTCCACTCGGACCTACCACTTAATGTTATATCCTGTGTTCTGTGTTTTTGTTTATAATTTATTTTTCTGTTTTATTATTATTATTACTAATACTAATTTTTTTAAACCTGTAATTGTTCCCACAAATATGGATGTAACGATGAGTCTGAAATAAATGATACTATTATTATAGTAAAACCCCTTCTAAAATATTTTCTAAACCCGTCTGGCTAGCTCCCACTTTCAAGTTGAAAATGTGTCTCTAAGCACATATAGGTGTGTTCCGGTAGTTGTACTTAAGAGCCAGTCCCATCGAGATTTAATGTTTTTTTTTTATTGTAGCACGTCAAAATGACTGCACTATGGCTGATTGTAAGCACAGTACAATCCTAAAACAATGGTGACGACCGTGTGACACACTATTCATGGCCGGTCGCCGCTGTCATGATCCCGAAACGCGACCCGCGGAAGCGAATATCTATGACGGACTTTTTCGCCATACGTGGTGGTTGCGACCCAGTCAGGCTGTAAAACCCTACCACCCCGCTTTTGCCATTGCCTCGTTCGTTGTTGAGCAAGATGTACCACGTGCAGGTGAGGTTGGCTTGGGTGTCTCAAGTCTTATGATGTTATTCGACACCCCTTACCTGCATGTTTTTACCATTCCGAGCACATCGTCATTTAACATCGATTGAAATTGTCGTCAAACTCTTAAAGCTATTAAATATTTAAAAAATAACCCCAGTGCAGGTACGTTCATTATTTATCTTACAATAATACAGTTTCATATTTTCAATATACTCTACGATTTCTTAGATATGGGAGCGTTATTAGACCTCGCATATTTACATGGAACGCGAGCTTCGCTGTGCACTCATTTATAACCCTCTGAATGTTCTGACTGGGTTCTGTAAAGTAACAATACAGTATTCTCGTGATTATCCATTGAGTCTGGCCCCTCCTCTTATGTGAACTGTATGCGGTGACACCGTTTATTAGCGAGGTGCGTGTCGCGGCAAGTAATCAGTCTTACACCTGTTTGTGCACGGATATAAAACTTATGGCATTGGCAAATATTTACTGTTGAAATATATGAGTGTATCATCTTATAAGAGGTTTCTGTAAACACTCTAACTACTATATAATGTAAGTCACTGGCGTAATAAATATAAATTAGTTGCCGACCCGTGACTTATAAGAAACTAGAATATGCGCACGGATTTGCTCGTACAATTAACTTAACTTACTCGCTTAATGTACAATTAACTTTTCCCTCTGGAAAAGTACTTATTTATAGATGAAAGGTACACTATAAAACAATGTGTTATGCAAGTTCCAAATTAGCTGAAAGATGGCACTACAGATAATGAAGCTTTGATTTAATTTGTTACTTACTTACATTGAAACCAACAAACTTTCCATTGAAAATGTATATCCAAAATTTTATGATGGTTAGTTAGGTAATTAGGGCGTGAAAGTATAATATACAAACAAACTCACATTGGCATTTATAAGATTATTTTGGAAGTTACGATTGCTCTCAAACACGCAAATGTATCTTTGTTCATTATCAAACATCCAATAATATTTAATTTTATCGTGGTCTGAGGTATATTACAAAATGCCAGTTCCGATACCAGCCAATGCTTATTGAGTAACTAAGCGGTGTGGTAGAGATCAGTTTCTCATAGTGAGCCGTTTTTTGTTTGCCGTTCTTCGGAATTTTCGGCAGTCTGAAGGCTTCCAGTAGGCATTACACGACCGGCGATAGATTGCAGATCTTTCATTAGTCGCCGTTACTTGTAGATTGTATTGGGCACAGTAACGTCACTATGCCAAGGGACATCAGTAAGGTTGATATATAGCATGTGTATAATTCACACGCGGTAGAAGTGAAACCTTCAAAATATGATAATATACTCATGTAAACGGTACATTTAAATAAGACGCTGGCTATGACGATGCTGCACACGCACACGTACAAACCTCGAACCAAAGTAAAAATTAGATAGTGCCGTATAAAATGAGAAGACCACGAATATAGAAAACACTGTGTAATGTATTCAATCTCATTCTCTCCCACGTTAAATCCTTTAAATTTATATGCTTACCTCTCTTTAAATCCTACCGGGGTTAAAGTACTTCTCACTTCAGAAACCAAATAGTAAAGGCATCAGAAAAAGTACTTATATAATAAGTTGCATATTTTTTCGGGTTGTCATACAAAAATTATCATAAGTTAAAAAAAGAATACATGTCACTTTTAGTTATCTATTTTCTCTGTTTAGCCTTTTCTTGCGGTATCAGTTTCACCTGCGACAATAACCTAGGTGTAGACTGTATGTAGTACATTAGTTGATGATGTGACGGGCTGCCACGTCGCCATTATGCAGTCTCTCCGTGCGATATTGTTGCGCATTTAATTTCTATAAAATACATATGAAACATCCGCTTCTTAAATATCTATTAATTTCATTTATGAATGCTGTGTGTGTTTTTTTTTAAGAATAAAATACGTCGTTTATGTTTACTACTTTAGATTTTTCTTTTACGAACAATATTTATAACCTGTCAATAGCTTTTTGGATCATTATTGTAATATTTTGTAATCCTTATTAACATGTATGTACATTAGAGTGGCCCAAAAAAACATTTTTTTTTCGAGTCTCGTATCAAAATATGTAAATTTATAATTTTTTAAGAGACCTCTCCAAACGGCAGGTCAAAAAAATGTTTTAAGGGACACTCCAAATTAAAAAAAAAATCATATATTCATATTCAGAAGTAGCTCGAAAAGATATAAAGTACTTGGAAACATTGAAAAATTTGGAGCGACCCTTAAATATTAAAATTTCGACTTGAGATTTTCAGGATCGATATTTTCTACAAAAAAAAAATGAAATAACCAGAAAATAATTTAAAAAAATCGATTTTTGATGATTTTGGAAATTTTTAAAAACTTGGAGGTATTCTTAAAAAAAATTTTTTGACCTGCCGTTTGGAGGGGACTTTTAAAACATTATAAATTTACATATTTTGATACGAGACTCGAAAAAAAAAAACCTTTTTTTTGGGCCACCCTAATGTACATATTAATATCAACTTAATTCACTTATGGTCTATCTTAAATAAAATATTATTGATTTTGATACTAAATCTATATATGTACATAGAAAAAGTGTGATGATATGTATATCTGGGATTGATGCATTTAAATTTTGTTTGACCGCTCAAAATGATAGTTGGCACGCCTGTTGTTTTTCTAATAAAGTTTTTGTGCTACCCTTCGTAATCTTTTTTTTTTCGAACTGACTACGCTATTGACCAAGCAAGGTCTTAACAGCTTCATAGCTACCCTTCATTATCATTTTTGTTATCAAGTATAATTAATTAATTTTTTGCCAACGAAGTCGAATGTATGTACGTGCACATAATTTAATAATGGCTGTATTTATTTGGCCATGTTTTTTTGTTTGCGTTTACAATTGCCAGGACAAAGTTTGTATGAAATAAATATGAAAAAACATATGGAAAAACAAAAAAAATGGGTTAAAAAATCTCAGTGTAAAAAAGTGCATGAGAAAATCTTCAAAAATATTGACATTAAGTTTTCAGTGTCATTTTATCTTATTACGTGGTCATACTGTAGAGTGAAGATTTGGGCTCATATTTTTTGTATACTAACAAAACACACACGTGTGAAGCCTAGGCGAGCAGATAGTCTATACTAATATTATAAAGAGGTAAAGTTTGTGCGGTTGTAGGGGGTAATATGAGGATCTACTAAACCAATTTAGAAAATTATTTTACCAATAGATGGTCACATTATTTGTGAGTGTGGCTATATTTAACTCGAAAAAAACTTTTTTGTGGTAATCAGATTTGCAAAGTCGGAGAAAAAACGATCGAACGAAACGTTTCTTAACGTACGTACTTAACGCTGCCTTAACGATGAGAGATATATGATTGAGTTCTAGAGCTTGATAATGCCTACAAAAAGTCATTGACAGAATATGTCTAACTTTTATATTTAAATCACAAAAAGTAGTTGTTTATATTAAAAAAAATAATTTAAATCGTTAAGTGATGTTTATTGGTCATATTATCAAAAACAATTATGAATTCTTATAAATATGTAATGATATAATAACTGAGCCACAGCAACGTGTGGCCGGGTCAGCTAGTTTATATATATATAAAAGCAATTATATATCAAAACATCAAAAGCATCTCACATATCATAACACAACGAAGTAATGAAAATATACCTACACAACGTTAACAATGATAGACGCGCCATTGTTAGGAGAAATGAGAAAAAAAAATTATGATACCTAAAACGAATGAATGTGCAAGTCCATTGTTGTTCCGACAAAATATCCCAATTACGTTGCGGTGGGAGAGAGAATATAATCAAAGTGATCCCGTTCCTGCAAGGACGAAGACTCGGGGAGAGAGCGCAGAATGAAAAATTTTAATTCCGAATGCAGTTTGTTAAAGAGCGCACAATAATAGAGAATATTCGTCGGGAAACGGGCCTACTACAAAAAGGTTCTTTTTTGTTTACGTTCGTTAATTATTCGTTACAGCGGATTTCATATTTCGTGCTATTTTAATTTTACTTTATACGGAGAAAAACATCAGAACATACTTCCAGTGACATGTTTTTAACTGGCTGATACCCGCTACATCGTCTGCGTTGTTTATTATCTTAGCAACATATATTTTATTTACAGAGAATTTAAATGAAGCTATTGTGATAATCTTTATCTATAAGAATCACGAGTCCAAGAAGTAAAGCTAAAAAAAAACATCGAAAGCTATTCATTAGTTTTTTTATGATATATGCACAATAGGAGACCTCTGTCATTTTATTTATATGATAAATAACAAGATATAAAATATTGTAGTCCACGTAAACCTTTTTGGCCGCTCTGAATATAGGTTTGAATTCTGCTTTGCGCATAATACAGTCAAGAAGTTAATACAAAACAAATTCAAACTATTGTTATAGGAATATAACATTGGCATTTATTAATCTTTGCCACGATATTATACGTACAATATATTAAGTTTTTAATCAATTATGATTTCAGTAGATTATTATTTTACGTAACTAGCTGACCCGTGCAACTTCAACTGCACCAAATCGGTTATTAGCGATTTCAATTGTAGGTATTTTTAAACGTAAAATATCTTTTAAAAAAAACCTAAAAACCCGATTGCAGCAACATCTACCGCTTCCAACTGCAAATTAATCTAGGGATTCACGCAGACATATATATACCCAGTTGGTATGTGAAAAATCTATTAAAAGAAGCCTATAACTTCGGAGCATCACCTACCAAGTCCAATAAGATAAAAACTAACCTACATATATTACCGATAAATGTCTTGCCATTACTTCCTATTGGCTTGCTCCTGTGCCGCTCAACTTAGCGCCCGTTCACTATTCGCGTAGAACCTACTTGAAGACTCAACAATATTCAGAAAACTAAATTTATCTAATATGGAAACAACACACAGTTATATCCCTTAATACTATGTTCATAAAGCGCTTTCAGCATTTCAGTATATGACGCTGTTTTGTCACGTGCAATTAAGCAATTATGCATTTTTAGTTTACTTCATTATAAATTACCTTCACCAAATGACAGTTATTACTAGAACCTCGAGGAGTACAGCATTGTCCACTCAATAAACAAAATTCGAGAGTCAGTTGTGTTAATGTAAAATTAATATTTTTCAAATATATAAACTTAGTGCAAAAGTGTGTTTTAATTATTTTTTTAAAAAAGGATAAACACGGACGCCGCCTAACAACACGTACTGACAGAACTCTAATTAAGATTCATCTTCTACTATGCAATGTAACTATTATCTAGGTTTATGTTTTAGGAAAAAATCATGTCACCTTTGTTTAGCAAACATTTTTTTATACAATAAAATTAATATAACAACATATGAGTGACAGTTTCCTTTGCACATATTTTTCGAATTTGTCGACATGCTATTATTGGTTTAGAATCGTTATGGTTTGAAAATCAAAGGAAAAAAAAATGCTTCAAGACAAAGAGACAAACACATACATCGATAGAATTTAGCCTACTTGTTAGATTTTATACTTCTAATTCAACTGATTGATAATTACGCATAGAAACGTCATGTAGTCGTAGCTCAATTATGACGTACTGTATATTATACGCACTGACGAAGGCGTTGATTCGGAACTCAGCGATCATCTTTTTTGTTATTTGTTTTTTTTATTGAAATATAGTTTTAAATTTTCTGTGTTAAATCTGTCTGCTACATATAGCACAAAGAAAATTTACCAGAATCGGTCAAGAATTTCATTAACTATAAATCTTTGATTTTCGTCCGTTATCCTGGAGAACCTCTTGCGTTTTATGGGATAAAAGGTATCCTAAATGTAACTTTATTATATTAGTTATCGCTGTCTCAAGTTTCGTCAAAATTGATTCAGTACTTTCAGAGTGATACGCGTTCAGGGACAGACAAAGAGACTGACAAAAATTGTAAAAGGATTATTTTTGGCTTCTATATCGATAATAAAGTCTCTCCCTATTATAATTTTCAAAAAATATTTAATTTACAGATTTGGCCTACAGTTTTATTATAGTAATAGAAGAATATAAGAATGTGGCAGTACAACGACCACGTCCCTACTTTCCGAAGATTTTGTAGAATAAACGACTTCGATTGTGTCTTCTTCTATTTTATTCTTGGCAACGTCTTCTAGTTAGACTATTACTACTATTGTCAAGTGAGTAACGATATTATAAGTTTCTTGATATAATTTCAATAAACTAACAAGATGGCCACCATCTTGTTAGAACTTTCCTGGGAGTTTTTGTGATTTTTGTGATTATGGATAAAATATAAAGGTACCGCTACATGGAATTCTAAGATCCCGCCAAAAACTCTTCGACTGTCATCTTGTAAACACTTTGACAGCTAATTTACGTAAACCTCTTTATTTAATTTGAGCAGACATATACATATATACGTTATTTGCAAAAGATTAGAGATAAAATGAACAGACAATGTGGAATCGCCTCCCGGCCCGCGTGTTCATTTCTTCTTACGATATCGGGTCCTTCAAACGAGGCATACAGAAGCACTTTTTCAAGTCGGCATTATGACGACGACTGTCGTTGGTATTTAACACCCCCTGAGGATTATAATTATAGTATCAATTAAAGTATAACAATTTTCCACAGTCGTTTATGAAAATATACACCACGACCTAAACTCACAAGAAGAAATTATTACAGTTTAATGTGATATCCTCCAAATAGTAAACACTACATGAAAAACAAGAAGGTTTACGTTCAAATCACTCACCTCAGATATACCCATAGCTGACTAAAGCTCGTTTGATCCGGTTAATTACGTATACGCAAAATAGAGTACCCGTATTCGCCACCGCACTAGGCGTCCGATTCGACGGGCGGGCGGCAGCCGGAACGTCCGGAAAAACGGCCAATCCTTTAATTAAAGCTGGACGTGGCGGTCACACTCAAAGATAGACTTAAACAAGGGTGTAATCAATTTTATACATTTATGGATAAATTCCTATTAGTGTTACGTATTGGATAATAACTTATTTATTAATAAAGTTTGTATTTAATTTAAATTATACTTGTGAATCGAGCTGTGGTTAAAACTTGACTAGCTAGTTTATTTTTTATTTTTGACGGACTCTCCGTCAATCCGTCCGTATCTAAGCAACATATAACTATTTATTTTTTCACCAGCGATATTGAGAATATGCCATTTTACTTCCATATTTTATCTAAGACAGTATAGCGTTACAATATTACTTTACATATGTGTGCGTTATCGTGCAGTTTTGTTAAAATATCATGTAGTTTTTGTTTTTGATGGTGGTAGAGCCACGTTGAAACTATTACTGGTTTCAGCATGAATGGGTCGGCTCGTCCGGGGTAGTACCACCCTCTCATAGAAAACCGACGTGAAGTAACAGTGCTTGCATTGTTGCGTTTCGTTCGGTCAGTGAGAGCGCCGGAGGCCCACCTCCCCTCCCCTCTCCTCCTCTCCTTCTCCCTCCCCTAATCCCTTCCCCCAAAGGGTGGTAACGCACTTGCGACTCCTCTGGTGTTGCAAGTGTCTATGGACGGCGGTGATCACTTAACATCAGGTGACCAACCTGTTCGTTTGCATCTCACGACATTAAAAAATATGTTTTCTTTTCAAATTATCCACAATAAAAGCATACTATGGTGGCCCTGTTTAAACTAATTTCTATCAGGCGCTTCATCTGAAGTAATTACTTTTAGCCTCGCTCTACGTAATTCATAAGCATTTGCCAAATGTCCACTTAACGCTATCTTTTGAGTTCATTTCATTTAACGCTTAAGTAAATGATTTCTTTCATAATCAGATAATTTTTATTAAGGACGTCATAATTAATTGAATGAAAATAAATATTATTGTAATATAGCGAAATTGATGCACCCGCGCCATTTTTATGTATATTCCTTGATATTTTGGCTTCAAGATTTATTTCAGTAATTATAGATTTGATAAGTGTGAGTCAGTAAAAAAAAGTTATTATATGATATAGCAATGCAAAAACTTTGCGATTTCTAGTTCAATAACTCGAAATAATTATAATTGAACACAGATAATATCTAAAAAAATAATTTCTGACGTGGTAGAGCCACGCTGAAGCTGTTACTGGTATCAGCATGAATAGGTCGGCTCGCCCGGGGTAGTACCACCCTCTCACAGAAAACCGGCTTGAAGTAACAGTGCTTGCATTGTTGCGTTTCGTTCGGTCAGCGAGAGCGCCGGAGACCCACCTACCCTCCCTTTGCTACTCCTCTGGTGTTTATGGACGGTGGTGATCACTTAGCATCAGATGACCCACCTGTTCGTTTATCTTCCTATGATATACAAAAAAAAAACAGTCTCGTCAAGTCGGGAAAAGTTACACGCGATATTATTTGGCATTCAAGTAATGAATAGTGTTTGTTCAGGGTGTGATCCAATGTTATAACGCTGGTCCAATTTTACCCAGAATGACTGTAGCTTACAAATCTACAATAGTCTTTTTTATTGATGTCAGATAAAGTAAAGAGGTAGTAAAGACCATGTTTCAACAACTCATATATGTATTAATAGTTAGCTTAGCTTAGGTTAGCTTTCAGGAGGTCATCTCGCAGAAGGAGGAGGCGGAGAGGGCCCGCGAGGCAGATCCTCAAAGTAGCCCTCTCCGCCAAAGGAGGACAGGCGGGAGGAGGAGGCGCTTCGCCCACACCACCCCGCCTCCGTAGCCGGACCTGAGGGGATGGGCCGGGGGGCCCATCTCCTCATTGCACAGGTTCGGCGGACGAGGGGGGCAGCCGGTGTGTACCCGGTCTGTCCCTCTATAGGTAGGACCGTGGGGGCGGCTATACAAGGTTGATTAGCGTGAACGATCCCTTGCCGCTCCCACAAAACGGTCTGTCGGTACACCGTGGGGTTTTAGTCCGTGCGACTCGGACATAACCCACCCTCTCCCCCGGGAGGGTGGCGTATCCATAAGGGATTTCCCCAAGTTAAAAAAAAAAGCTCACATTGGTCACGAATTGAACGTATCAGGCAACAGACAAAGCCAAGGTGTGCCACGCACCCTTGAGCTAGTTGTCAAAATAAAATCGGCTGAGTGCCTTAACCGCTCGCCTTACTAGTCCGGTGAAGCTATTAAGACCTTGTTTGGTCAATAGCGTAGTCAGTTCGAAAAAAAAAACGGTAGTAAAGACCTCGTCAATAGTTTTGGCCGCTCTGAATAAGTTCACACTTGCGCGTAATATAGTCCAGAGATTAATACAAAACAAAGTTAAATCATATTTTAAGTATCTGAAATTTGGACGATATTATAAAACGCATTTATACCTTAAGTTGTGGTCTGCGTAAAAAAATTAGGAGCAGTGAAAAGTTTAGCGAGGGCTGTAGATATTTTTTTATAGGTTTTAATGGGTAACGCACTATACATTTGTATAATACATTTTTGGCATACTTCAAGGGGAAAGTATATAGGATATAGAAGGGTCGGCAACGCGCATGTTACACCTCTGATGTTGCAAGCGTCCATAGGCTGCGGTGACTGCTTAACATCAGCCGGGCCGCATGTTTGTTTGCCACCATCGTAGTATAAAAAAAAAAAATACAAGTCAACCTTTATTATCAATGAATTGTTCGGTAATAAAGACTATCTTTGCTATCTATATTTATGATATTTTTAATAATATGTCGATGGCTTCCCATTAATAAGACAAAATCTAATATAATTTGATAATCACTACGTATTATAAAACAAAGTCCTCTACCCCGTCTGTCTGTCTGTTCGCGATAAACTTAAAAACTACTGAACGGATTTTCGTGTGATTTTCAACAAAAATAAAGTGATTCTTGATGAAGGTTTAGGTATATAATTTGTCAAGTTTTTTTTTAAATTATCAGGCCCGGACAACTTCCGCCGTGCCCGCTAGTATTCTTATCTAGTACCAATTGACATAATCTTTATATATAAATTTCTTGTGTACGTGTGTATGTCTCTGAATTCCTCCTAAACGGCTGGACTGACTTTGATGAAATTTTGTGTGCGTGTTCGTGTGGATCCGAGAATAGTTTAGATTCACAATTGGGACCGGTAGGTGGCGCTGCGGTTGAATTTTAGATTTTTTTTAATTATCAAGGCAGGGCAACGTCCGCCAGGACCTCTAGTATTTACATATTCTGACGTTAAATAGTCATATTGCCATAAGCCAATTATTATTGTATTAATTTTTCAAACAGTCCGTATTGTCGTCGTCATTTTTATCTTATGAAACGTCTTATATAATACGTATTAATTTAAACGAGTTCAGGGGATGTTATGATTGCAGGGGGTTGGTGCCGAGGGGCCGGCAGGCGGCAATTATTGAGCAAATGTAATAGCGGTATTGTGATGTAGAAAGCGGCTGAGCACAGACATCGAGTGCCGTTGATTAGAGCACAGGAACGGAGTGGAGTCGATGTTACACTACAGTAAAATAACCTTCTTATTAATATTGTAAACGCGAATGTGAGTTTGTATGTTACGCTTATACACTTTAACTATCCAAACGACATTTTTGTAGGTGGTAGAGTCACGCTGAAACTATTACTGGTTTCAGTATGAATGGGTCGACTCGCCCGGGGTAGTACCACCCTCTTATAGAAAACCGACGTGAAGTAACAGTGCTTGCATTGCTGCGTTTCGTTAGGTCAGTGAGAGCGCCGGAGGTCCATCTCCCCTCTTCTCTTCCTCCTCCCGCCCTTTCCCCCAAACACAGGCTGGTAACGCACTTTCGACTCTTCGTTTTGTTGTTAGTGTCTATGGACGGTGGTGATCACTTAACATCAAGTAACCGTTAGTCTGCTCCGACATTAAAAAAAAATCATACACGTCGTCAGGGGTATAGAAAAGGATGGTGGGAATAGGCTGTCACATGTGGTCAAATCATTTGATTCCTTTCACCTCCATTGACTGCGGTTTTAATATAGGGAGAGATTTGGACTGCGGTCCGCGAGAGCAAGGGTCTTTCGGGATACACGCTCAATCGTAGGATTCGAAGGTATATAATCGATTAAGTTGGGAAATAGAAACATACACACTTACTTGGCAGAGGTGCGACCAATCGCTGGTTTCAGCGCTACTGCGGTGGAGAAACTCTTTATTCAAAGAATCGGATACTTACGGTATTACGTCCGTATCCAGTGAGTAGGCGGGTCACAACATATATTATCACTCGCGGCGTGGCTTGTGTACTTGTTCGCGATACAGAGCGTTGACTATAATTGCGCGGCGCAAACGATAATGGCGACGCGAATCCACGCATGCCCTCTAACGGTATGTTAAGGAAAGGATGCTTAGACGTGGGAAGGAACAGGAGTTGGCCTGGTGGATTGCAACAGAACTAACTACCAAAGGAGTAATTGTCATAGACAAAAATAGAGAAATTTATATTAACACAAGCAAAGCCGCGAGCAAAAATTAGTTTAATTTAATTTCGATATCTAGACTAGTATCTATTATATTATACTACTAAAATGAATTTAACAGGGAAAGTGATTTCTTTTCGGTCTTTTTTATTTTTAGGATCAACTATAGACTAAACACAGTTTTCCCACAGACGTGGTAACTAGAGGTTGTTATTTTTACAACTAATAATGTAATGCGATTTTTTCTACGCAAGGAGCAAACTATAGTACAGTCGTTGTCAAACTTTTTGACCACTCTGAACAAAGCTGCGCAAAAGACATTACATATAAATACAATATACATATTATATTTTATGTATAACATCGAGACTACTAAAGAATAAATAAATTATGTTCCTATAAAATATTTAAACTTTGTTTCATATTAAACTCTGAACGATATTATGCACAAGCCCGAATTTATAGCTACATTCAGTGCGGCCAGAATGAGTGAGGAGTATTATAGATATAGATATTTAGCTGTTCATTATAAATTGTATGTTATTATTATTCATAATGACAAAGATTGATTGGTATTATCGCAACGTGTGCACAAGTAAGCGTTATGTAATAATCGACAGGATACTTTACAATGCTCAAATTTAAAGTCACGTCACGAACAATAAATATTCATTCCATTATATTTTATGATTTGCATGCAGATTGCGATTCAGTCAGATACAATTATCATCTTAAACGCAACCTTATTTCAATGTAATGTTAACAAGTATACAATTCTTATTAGATCCTTGATTATGGACAAAGTACTAGTGAATATATTAACCTAACCTATTACCTTTCTTCGTTTTCTTAATAAAATAGCCAGTATATTTTTATACTTATCATACTACTAATAAGAAAAATAATAAAGAAGCTCATTAAAATCATAAGTACTTTATACAATTTAGGCCAGCGATACTCAAACTAAGGCTCGCTGGATCTTTGTTGTTGGCCCACTCGATTATACTTTATTTTCAATTATTTTAAATTTCGTGACCATGACAACATCTATGAGCAAGCCGAGTAAATTAAATGGATCCCAGATAACCAGAACGCAATCCGTTCCCGGTATTATATAATATAAGTATATAATAATATAAGGGTTGCACCAAGCTTGTTTTATTGGACAACCACTTTTTAATTAAAAAAAAAAAATTACTATATTAATAAATACGTGGTTAATATGAAATTAGGTTTTTCTAAATTAAAACCTAAATATTTGTGGTTTGCGGCCCACAACACCATGACTGAAACGTGTTTATGGACCCTTTAAAATATGCTTAAGTTCTACTAATGTAGACCCAAAGAAGTGCCTATGAATTATAAAACTTACATCGTATGTGTCCATCCTTTAAATTCTTTATATATCTTATATAATACAGTAGAAATAAGCAATTATTATTTAGCGAGCTCGCATTCAGTACGAAAAAAAACAAAGTGAAAACGGCTACTTAAAAAAAGGTGTGTGTGCGATTCACACACGATAGAAGTGAAACTTCAGTAAATCGACAAAAAAATGAGATAAATATATATAACAAGGGTATGATAATTACAAAGTTTATTTGTTTAAAAATGAATTTATTATTTAGCACAACAGGATATAAAAATACTCACAAACACTGTTACATAATAACACACCATGCTGACTTCTTACTAAAAAGCTGTAATACGCAGCCGCATACAGTGTACAGTAGTATTAGCTCACGTACTTTTCACACACGTTAAATGCTCAAATACAAGCAAGTATTAAACAGTGTGCAATATACATACACACCGACATTTGCTCTCTCGCTCTGGCTCACTAATTTTTGTATTTGTGTCTCTTACCTGTCGTTTTTCCGTTGCATCCGGTTTGAAATCACAACGATTCTAAAGAAATTTCACTTCAAAAATATAATAATTAATAAATCTCATCTCATCGCATTCTCAGTTCTTGATTATATTTGCGACGAGCCACGGACACGCCCCTTCCATTCCCTGTTATATTCACTTTACAGGTCAAAAGGATAGATCTCTTTGAATATTACAATCTATATTGAACTTTATACTATAAATAATAAAAGTTATATCTTGAAAACAAAATTTGTATTATGTTAACGTATAATTCTGTTCTGTTTCGATTTGTCTATAAAATAATACACTTTGAGCTTTGTTTGGGATTCGTAGAAAGCAAGTGATGTTTCGATGTTAAATGAATGTAATTAATTAAAATTCGCTTTTGGCTGATTGAAATATTTTATTTATTGGGGAATTTCTATATATAGTGATTAATTAATTAAATATGTCCAATAAAATTAAAAAAATAATGAGTGCGTGTAACCGTCACACGCGATTGAAGTAAAACTTTTTAAATATTTTTGATTCTATCAATAAATAGTTTATAAACAAATCAATGAAACATTTTTGAGAAAAAAATATTTAATTGAAAAATAATAAAAATCATTCAATAGAATTAATTATGTATATATGGGCACGCGACCGTGCTACCATCTATTTCAATGTTAGTATAGGATAGGATATAGGATCTTGGAATGCCTAGTGGTCTTTATATTTTATCTATAATCTTGTGTTATTTGGCTCTATATTGTGTAATATTGAATGTGCTTTACGTAATATAGTTTGGTTATTGTGCATTAGTGAAGCGGATCGGAAATACTAGCACGGAGTATGAATTCTGACTTGCCACAAAAACTCCCAGAAAAGTTCTAACAAGATGGCCACCATCTTGTTAGTTCATTGAAATTATATCGAGAAACTTGTAATATCGATACTCACTTATATTGACAAGGACAGTAATAGTCTACTAGAAGACTAGTTGCTAAAAATAAAATAGGAAAAACTGTTAACTGCTCGACAATGGCAGTAATATTCTACAAGATTGGTTGCCAAAATTAAGTTAAAAAAACACAGGAAATATTATTAGCAACTCTTTGTTATAAAGTAAATAAAATATAGAAAAGTACCAACAGATTACTATGATAAGTAACGAATTAAATGAATTATGATTTAATAGAAGTTTCGGTTATGATTAATTAATATCTAACCCGATGGTACAGAAACGTGACTCCGTATTGCCATCCACGTTACATTGTCATCCAGTTACCTCCTAGTCGCGCCTAAATACGTTTTACATCATAATTAATTACGTTGTTCCGCTGTTGTTGGAATTTTATGTAAGCGGAAAGTCTATATATAATCTTCTTCTATACATATAAAATAGGTAGAGAGAAAACAATTAAGTACGTCTACCTCCTTTGTCTCTTAAACAATTTTCTTTATTTTTTCTCTATTTAATAATTATTGTCAAACGATAGTGTTATGAATTTAAAAAAAACCGAAACGCTTCTTCTTCCTTAATATTAAAACCTGAAAAATGTATGAACGTTGGTCGAGTTTCGACCATTAATATATTGAATTACTTAAAAGAACTTAAAAGAACATAGTTTCGCAGAACACAAATTTAGCAGTCCGGTGAAGCTGTAAAGACCTTGCCAGGTCAATAGCATAGTCAGTTCGAGAAAAAAAAACAAATTTAGGTATTAATACGTATTATATATATTTTGTATGACATAGATACAACTTAAGCTTAAACAAACACCAATTTTATATTCTTAGAATATTTTAAGTTTGTTTAGTATTAAGCTCTTGACTGCCTATATTATGCGCAAGCCCGAAAAGATTGACGAAGACTGTAATATGATTGCTCTTTTAAAATCATTTTTTTCTTTGAACTGACTATGCTATTGACCTAGCAAGGTCTTAGCAACTTGATCATTTAAAATCTTATCAAGTCAATGTTACAATTGAAACAATTGTTTATAATTTTCTTATTCTGAATATTGTAATTTAGAAAAGACTATCTTTAAATATTATGCTTGCGAATAAATACAAAAAACAGTTTTATGCAACATTTTTGTTGTTCAACAATGAATGGCGAGACACGTTATTCTTGTTGCAAAGAGGCTCTATTGTTTAATGAAACAATTAGCTGTGAATTCTAGTCGGAAGAAAGAAACTGACCAAGTCGACAACTGCACGATACCGTACCTAAGAGATCTTGATACTTTTAATTTTTCTGCAATCATTTGTAATATTTTATTTGTTTTTTTGGAATGTATAGGAAAGTTAATGTATATCTATACATATAATAAGAATGTAAGTCTAACATGTCTGTACTTTATCGATGTTCGGGAAAAAAATTGTTGCAGGTGTCTAGGAATGTCTGTCTGTCTGTCTGTTTGTATGAACACGCATCACTGCTAAAGTACTGGGTTCACAATAAAATCTCATATACATTAAATGATCAAGGGCGTATTTTCTAATACGCAATTATTTTCTAATGCCCTTCTGGGCAAAGTTAAGAATATAGAACGAATATAGCATGCGTGAAAGTTGATCTTCGGGGATTGCAGATTCCTCAAGCAGCCTATTTATATTATGAATAGTGTATTCAATTCAGTTGCTTTCTCTCTAGAAGTATTCTTCTACCACGCTATGAAAATGAACAAACATACAGCCCAATATAAAAATATAAACGTATTTATCGATTTCGAATATTATTCTCAATTTTAATTTGCCCATGAAATTGTCTGCGCCTTTTATTATTTTAACAATATATTTTATGTGCAGAGGAAGAAACGCAAGCAACCAAACCCACGTCTCCACCACCAACAAAGTCCCACGTCTCCGCGGCAAATAAAATACATCCCTCAACGCGTAGTGCTTAGAAAAACTGTAGTTTCTTAAAAGTTTAATTACTTTACATTCGATAAATCTGTGGTGATATTCATTTGATAAGGTGTGTGTTACATAAGTAAAATCCAAAAATAATGATCGAAATCATGTATAATTTTTTTGTATAGATAATTAAAATATCCACATCCACATATCTTCATAAAAAGGTATTTCAATTATATTTATATTTGGTAAACTTTTGACTTTTTTGTAATAGATCTATGTTTAATAATGTATACGACCAAATTAATTCGGTCGTAGTACATGGAATTTAGGCGGTCGCTCGGTAAGCCAGTACTCGTGAGCTTGTCCAGTCGCGTGCTTACTAGTATATTTTCTGAATGTTTGTCGAAATCCGAGCTTTACAGGATGTTTATAATATTTCAATAATGTTTACTGAAATTTACTTTGGTCAGTTATTTTCTATTGCGTAATAGTTGAAGTTTTCCGCGCTGTAATAAAATTTAATAATATAACCTGTATTTCTGTCGAAAATCTGTTCAAATGAATGAAATTACTGCATCGAAATATAGATATTTTCTTTATTCATATATATGATACTAATAAAGACACATACTGTTCATAAACCATAAACTATTTGATTCCAAGATTTAATGGTTAATCACGTCGTTCTCTAAATTCTAATTAGTATTTTCACGACACCTATATATTTCTTTGGTATTGCTAGAAAAATGCTGCATATTACAATACAGTACAATACTGTATTACAATACAGTACAATACTGTATTACAATACATAACTTTGAAGATAGAAATATAATTTTAGATACTAGATGTTTTCTCGAGAAATATAAACTGGGGAATAAAGGGGAAGGGGGGAAGGGGAAGGGGAAAGGGAAATAAAGTTCTCTTCGGTTTACTGCTTTTCTGAATGTAGAATATCGACGGAGAAAACGCTATTTTTTCTTTTTTTTACTGTAGCACAGCAAAATGACTATACTATGCCTGAAGGTAAGCACAGTACAATTCAAAAACAATGACGACCACCAAGTGACACATTACCCATCGCCGGTCGCCGCTGTCTTGCCGATCTGCAAAAAGCTGGATATGCACAGACTGATTCCGAAACACGAACCGCAGAAGCGAATCACTATGACGGGCTTTTTCACCATATACATGGTGATTGCAACCCAGCCAGGCTGTAAAACCCTACCATCCCGCTTTCGCCATTGTCTCGTTCGTTATTCAGCAGGGTGCACCACGTGCAGGTGAGGTTGGCTTGGGTGTCTCATTAATGAATGATGTTATTCGACCACCCTTACACCCCAAATTACCTCAATTAAGCATATGTCGCTTTATACATTGCCTGATTAGTGTTTCAGTTTTTACAAGTTTGCGGTGAGTTCTAAAGGATAAAGTGATTGTGATTTAATTCAGACGCCAAGAGTAAATTCCACTATAATAAAAATGTGGTGTCGGTTACGTGCGGTTCGAAGTTTATAATATAGATGCAATTAACAGATTTTTCTTTATCTTGCCAACTTTGTATAACCTTTAACGACCTCACAAATTACTAAACAAGCGAATTAATTTAATCTTTAACGTGTTTTTAAGAGCTGGACAAATTTATGTAAAACTAACTGTGCCCGCGACACCACCCGCGTGGAAGCTAATGTAAAAAAACGGTGACTAATAAAGTCATCGCAATATATTAAGTCCATTTACTTATTAACTTTTCTCTCGTACTTAAATTATCATAAACTCGACATTAAATTACAATAACTTTTGATATAATGAACCGATTTTAATGAAATTACTACTAAATGTTACTCAAAGGCATGCTTTATGGTTGTATTGGTAAGCTTTTATCGTGAACCCAGTACCTGAGCAGTGATGCGTTTTCAAACAAACAGACATACAAACATTTCTAAAAATGATTGAAATGTGTTTTATTACTTATTCCAAGACAACTACAAAACGTTTTTTTCTAAAAATAAAAAAAAAACACTTTAAATGTACATTCATATTATATGTATAGATATAAAATATAGATCGAAGTCAATAGTTAATAGCGTTTTCAAACAATTGAAATGTTAATTTTTGGCTATTAGGGTATTTTTTTTAAATTTATAAAGTTAATTTTGTTATTTTAGCTACTTCACACACAAATTTAAACTTGTAACAATACGAGAGAGAGTACACAGGCGTTTCAAATAATATAATTAGAATATTGATATTGTATCAGCCTTTATATAGAAGTTTATAGACACGTAGTCTGTTAGACCGCTGTATTTTCATATTTTAAATAAAGCAACTGCCGAAACAATGATCAATTTAGCAATCACAACGCTGCTGTAGTGTTTTCCTCAGTATCAAAATAAAATGCATCGTGAACGAACGTACAGGGTTGCCGAAATTCGTTTATTTAATGTTTCCTTTACTTATGCCATACAACACAAGCTTCTGCAAAAGCTATTTTGGTTTAAACAGACGTTGGTATGCTTAATAAGATATAATGCAATACGTATTCCACTGTAATTATTTTCAAAGACTCTTTTATTGTCTAAAATTTTCGATTTAGTTCGCTACAATGGCATCAAATCCTTCTAAATTATAGGAAATTAAAAAACATCCTAAATTTTCTCTTTATAATTGGAAATATGACAATAAAGTAGTTAGAATTATAAAATTAAGGGCTTAATTTTTCAAGGATTTTTTCAATATGTAGAACAATATTCTGCTGAAGGAACGATAAAAATAGTCGTTTAAAACGAATCACCATACTGTACTTTTACTGAATTTTCCCGGCATTCGGCAAGCTTTAATGTCCTACAATAGAGGTTCAATCAAAATCACTTTATTCAATTCAGGTCCTAAGAAGGCACTCATGAACGTTAACACTACCACCGGTTCGGAAAACAACCCAGTCATCGAGAAGAACCGGCAAGAAACTCGATCTGGTTTATCTTTTTAACAAATATATATAATACTAGCTGTACCCGCAGCTCCGCACGCGTTTTTTAAAATCGTATTAAAGAATTATAGAATTGTGAGACTATGTACAATTACAGAAACGCTCTTTAAAGACAATTGTAAGTACGACGCGCACGCCACTAAAAGTAACATGTAACGTGTACATTAGATATATAAATACAAAGAGCGTGCCAAATGAGGTTTGTCATCAGCATAATATTTGGAATCATAACCAACCATATAACTACCTCAGTGCTCACTTACACTGTATAAGGAACTATTGAAACAATAACTAAAAATATTATTATAAAGATTTATATTTACATTACATTTAATATACATTGCCCTTATTATAATTAAGATTTAGTGACTATACAAAAAATAAACGCTTGTCTGTTCCGCAACAAATTGTATTATGCAACTCTTTACGTAATACTCTTATTAGGAAGACCTCTATATCATTAATGTTATTAATAATTATAATGTCGAATTGTAAACAATAAGCCGATAATTATTTCTGTCATTAAAAATAAAGAATAAGTTGAAATCTTGCTAAATTTCATGCAGACAAAGTCGCGGGTAACAGCTAGCCTAAAATAGAATAACCACAATTACTTTTTATTAGGTTCGTTATCTACCATTGAAAGTCCCGTGAAAATCGATGTAACCGTTTTGGTGATAGCACAGCGGGCGAAGCCACGGTTAACAGCTAGTATAAACTAAAATTGCTTAAATTACTTTTTATAAGATCAGCTATCTGCCAGTGAAAGTGATCTGAAGATCGATCGAATCGTTTTGAAGATAGCATGGCAGACGAAGCCGCGGTTAACAGATAGTCTAATTTAAAGTAGCCTAAGTAACGCGCTGTAATTTTCTCTATCTGCCAGTGAAATTCCCGACAAAATCGGTTCAGCCGTTTCGAAGATTACCCGGATCAAACAGACAGACAGACAGACCGACAAAAATTTTAAAAATTGCATTTTTGTTATCAGAAGCGTGTATACTTTCATACCCAATCAGTGAAAAAATTTATTTTGATATTACATACACACACTTCATTTTTATTATATGTATGTATATAGAAGAAGATAGATAGAATAGATGAACTATGCAAACAGTCAGTGTTATCGAATGCAACTGTTACGCCATGCGCCTCCGGAATACGTGCGTTTGCTGCGAATAATTGAATGCTGTAAGCAGCGGCGCGTTTTTTTTTTCTTGAACTGACTATGCTATTGACCTGTTAAGGTCTTTACAGCTTCACCGGACTACGAAGCAGCGGCGCGGCTCTCGGCGCGCTTTATATACCTGCGCAGACGTGTACAACCTACATCACCAGCCTAAGCTGAACCCAATTTCATATGATTGATCATATAGATCTGAGGTCAACTGACATTGGTTATTTTAATTTTCCGAAACTGATCATTTTTACCTTATATTTATTATTATTATGTAATCATAATTTTATATAGACCATTATTATTATAATGAAATTTAGTAAAGTTGCAGTCAATGCTACTGAAAAGAGAAAGAACAGTAGATAGATAGTTTAACAAATGTTCGACGTGATTCTTTAAATTGGCATAACTTTTTTATTTACGAACCGATTGACATGAAACAAACACTAAATGTTAAGTGAACCTTACCACGATATATCAGTGAAAACCACATCTAAATCGGATAAGGCGTTTCTGAGATTAGCGTGCACAAACGCACAGACAAACAAACGCACAGACAAACAGACAAACAGACAAAAATTCTAAAAATCATTGTTTTGGGTTCTATTGCATTTATAAAGACCCCTAATAATAGTTTTTCTCATATATACTTAATGTACAGACAGCGGTCAGTTACATTTTTATTATAATATATGTATATAGATTTAGAATAATAATATATTCTATATAATAAATATCTATATGTAAATGTCACAAACGTTTTTAATGGATGCACAGAGATGAGTCAATTCCAGACATCACCATCGTTCACATATTGATCCACTCTATAATAGCCTTTTGACACCAAAACCCGCTTGACATGCCGCTTAAATTCGCAGTCCGGCAAATCGGTAATATCCCTTGGGACTTTGTTGTAAAATCTAACACTATTTCCCAAAAAACTATTACCGGTTTTACTAAGTCTAAAACGTGGAACAACCAGTTTGTTACAATTTCTAGTATTTAGATTGTACCGGTAATTTGCCGGTTGTTATGCGTAGTGTAGTCGCAGTCCAATTGGGCATAAACCACCCTCTTTTGTCACGTTCCTTTTCTCCAATTTTGTATGATTTGAGATGAGATGTCGAATAACCTTGCGAATTTTTATTATAAATTGACGTGCCCTGCGAGGAAACGCCAGCTAAACTTGCGAGTATTGATTCCATAGTTCGCTTGCACCTGCGAGAGAACGCCGAATAACCCTGCGAGATTTGCTTCCAAAATATACGTGTACCTGTAAAGATATACCGAATAATCTGTTGGGCTTGCTTCAGTACCTCTAGTGTTCTTGCGAGGATACACTAAATCCTACGCGGGCTCGTTATATAATTGACGCGCTCCTGCGTGAAGACATTAAACAATCTTGTTTGATCTATCATTGTTTAATTGTGCAGTATAGTTGCATGTTTTTATTTTCTTTAAATTTAACATTAATTATTGATGCACAGGTAACCTACGAATGACATCGACAAAGAATAGATAATCTGGATTTATCTGAGGTTATTCGGGTTTTTGCTGGCTTGATATCCGTTAATACCAATTTTTACACTTGGTCAGTGCTAACCAGCTTAGATCGTAGCAAATTTGTCTCACCATTGAGGACCATTTATACCACCAGGAGTCGCCTCAGAGCTTGATATGTAAAAATATATTGTTAGCAATTTCAACAGTTATTGATTGTTAAAAACTGAGAACTGGCCAATTTAGATATAAATTGTTAAGAATATATTCTATTAATTAATCACTCGTTAAATAACCAACACGAGTTCCGACAGGGCAATGACGTTATGACGGCCACCGAAAAGAGTAAGTCAACACGGCAAGGGCCGCTCCTTATATGGGCCGTCGCAGTATAAATTAACTACACGACATTTTCATTTATTTTCAACAATATTATTTTCCTTGCAAAAAGAAATACAACAGAAACTTAAATAGATGATTTTGTGCTGTCTATCTGTCACCCCTGAATCCAAAACGTCTATCCCACGTTTACCTACACTCCGTTGTTTGAGCCAAAAAAGTTTTCGTTATTTCCATTGTGATGCTCTTTTGTTTTATGCGATACGAATCCCTCGGACACTCGGTTGCTTCTATAAATGGGCGAAGAGTGTTGTTTCATTTTACGAAACTCTTTTAAATACTTTCTTAGATTACCTAAAAATTTTCTTTACTTCAATTAAAATGTGTAATATATGTAGAAATTTGAACTGTTGCATACCTGTAATTGTACCTGTATTGTGTAAATGTTAATAGATATTCTATATCAATAGTAATGAATTTTCGAATGTATGTAAGGGCATTGCTTTAGAATGGTTGCAACTATTTGTTGTTGTGTTTGTAATTCTCATGAAAAGGTTTGTAGTTAAAAAAAATAAAAAAAATCGTACGTAAAATATATTGTTAAGATAATAAACAACACAGGGAAAGTAGCGCGTATCTGCTAGTTTTATAACACCAGTAGCTACCCGTAATTTTTTTTTTCGGACTCACTGCGCTCTTGACCAAGCAAGGCCTTAACAGCTTCACCGGACTTCTAAGGCGAGCGCTTAAAGCACTCAGCCGATTTTATTTTGACAACTAGCTCAAGGGTGCGCGGCACACCTCGGCTTTGGCTGTTGCCTGATACATGCAATTCGCGACCTATGTAAGCTAACCTAAGCTAACTATTCATACATATATGAGTTGTTGAAACATATATGTGTACCAAGCATACATAATTCAACAACTCTTATATATATTTCGTATCGGATAATATTCTAAACTATCTCAGTTTGATAAGGGAAAAAAGATAAAACACTTGCATGTGTAAGCGTGTATACATATAAAACTGAATAATCATTAAATAGTCTATATCCTGAGCGTACCTTACAGAGAGCGGGCCAATTTTTAAAATCGGATCAGTACTTGTACAAACATATTGAGAAGCTATTACTCTTTGTAGTAATATTAGTGTATTTACGTGTCAGTCAAAATAAAATCGGCTCAGCTAAGCTAACATCTCGCCTTAGTAGTTGTTAAGATGTTAAGGCTTTGCTAGGCCAATAGCGTAGTCAGTTCGAAAAAAGAAAATTACGTGTCCCATTATGGTATGTCATCATCGAGGCGTGACGTCATCAACTAATGCACTACCATAGGCGCCGACCTCATCAGTCGCGCAGGTGTTCCCGCCTTGCTCAGAAATAATTACCGGCTGGAAAAGATGGGATGCGCCTCCTCATTATTTAAGATCGTACGGTATGCGGTTTGTATACACGTGTGCATTGTCTTCTGAATGCATTGTAGCCTGTATGTACAAAAGAACGAAAAAAAAAGAATTTTTTTAATACAAATTTCTGGAGTTCTTTTAATATACCCAATAGTTGCGATTTCTAGGTTATATTTTGTACATTATTTTTATGGAGCTAAGAAATGCCCGCGACGTCATCCGCATTAATAACAATATATCTATTAGGGTGATTTTTCCTAAAGGACTTTTTTAAATATTTAAAAAAAAGGCATGAAATTTTAACCCTAAGTACTCTCGCAGAGCGTGAGATAATTTTCAATTTATAGTACAAGTAAACTTTATATGTTTTTTTAAATTTTTAAACCTCGGCGATATTTTGTGCTAACTTATTGTCCGAACTCAAAAATTACTCCGGATTGAGCGCTCTACAACAGTTTTTTTTTAGTTTTGTTTTCTCGAACTGACTACGCTATTGACCTAGCAATGTCATAACAGCTTCACGGGACTACAGTCTACAACAGTACGCATTGCAACTTCATAAGTAGTTCGGTGAAGCTGTAATGACCTTACCAGGTCAATAGCGTAGTCAGTTCGAGAGAAAAAAAAATAAAAGCGACTTCATAATATCTCAGTGAAGCAGTGCAGGTAACTTAAGTCAAATTTTGTAGAGATATCTTGTTTTTTTATTATAGGCTAATGCTACAGGAAAGATATTAATGAGAGATTTATAGAAAATTTAATTTTCTACCCAAAAAAGACGCTTAAACCAAATCTCTAAGATCGATATTGCTCAAGATACTAAAAGACATTTTTGTATCGTAAAATTTAATTTTTTACCCATGAGGTAAATAAAATAATTTTTTTTGTTATTTATTACAAAATTTCTCAATAGTTATTTATTTTTCAAGTTGTCAGTAAAGAAAATGATTATAATATTTTACGTGAATATAATTTTTACGATACTCATATTTAATTAATTTAATGGTACTTTGAACGAATAACAAATACGCTATTTTAAATGTGATGAATAATCAATAAGCATGATTAGAGTAACATGATATAAATATCATTATTACATATTATAAAACAAGCCCTCTGCCGCGTCTGTCTGTCTGTTTGCGATAAACTCAAAAGCTATTGATCGGATTTTGTTGTAAATTGTTGTATTGTTCACCAGTAAATAAATTGATTCATGAGGGAGGTTTAGGTATATAATTTGTCGATTTTTTTTTATTAGGGCAGGACAACGTCCGCCGGGCCCGCTAGTGTATTATAATATGAATTAATAACAAATATAGTAAAACAGTAGTAGATTATTATAGTATTGAAAGTATTATAAGATGTTTTTTAATATTACTTTAAATATTTTATATTATTCATCGAGTGATAATGCCATACAATATTAAGAACAAAAATTTAAGATTTCTTAAAAAAATATATTTACTTATAGTCTCAACCGAATTTTAATGATAAGATGCGTATATGAAATTCATGTTATATAAAATACCTTAGAAATTAATGATGAAATAAAATTATGAAGTGAAAATAATTATTATACCAAAATCCGCCGAAACAGTTAAGACGCACATAGTTTGAAAAGTAACCAACCAACAAAACCAAACTACGTTCATATAGTTATGATTTAACAAAGGACCAAACCCGAGGAAACGCTACATATAATTACGAAAGTAAAGCTAAATAACAATTTTATAATTATATTTAATTGAAATAGTAAACTCTCAGATAAGCCTAATGAGAATTAAAAACATCCTCACGTGTAGAAAGCCGCGTGAATAACCGAATTATATTGAATTTACAATAAAACAACTCTTCTCGTATCTGTAGTCGATGCGTTTAAGTTCTGTATGTGAATCTCAACTAACTGCCTAACTAAATTCGTCGTATCTACGTTTGTGTGAACAATTAACTCGAATATCTTCAGCTGTTCCAGAGCCTTCCAATCGTCTCTATGCTTCACAGCGACATTGAATAACTCGTTCAGTACGTCTCTAGTTTTCTTTACCATACTTAATATAAACCCGGCTCTATACGGCGCTCGATCCCTGTTCTTATCTTTCATAGATTGAACTGATTTGATTTTTCTCTCCGTGTCATGTAAAGTTTGCATGACGAGAGTTGAAATTTTAGTTTTTAAGTTCGCATCTTTTTCGTCCTCACGATGTCCCGTGTTTTGTTCCTGTGACTCCGCTCTTCTGGTCATAAGCCAGTGCCTTCGTACATCGTTGCTTGTTGTTGATTTTATGCGTGGATACGTATTCGACGCTCGTATCATTTGAAAACGTAATTTTAGTTTATGTAAATTTTCTATCGGCAGATCAATTAAATTGATTCCTAGACAATTAAAAATTGTGTAAAATATACCTGAAAAAGCGCATTAAATTATTTCAACACCTAAATAGGTACAAAGTCAAAATAAATTCTATAAATATATGTATTAAGAATGCAAATCTAACGTATCCGTACTTTTTAGATTTATGTGAAAAAAATTGTTACAGATGTATTGGAATAATAAGTAATAAAATACATTTCAATCATTTTTAGGAATGTCTGTCTGTCTGTTTCACGCATCACTGCTAAAGTACTGCGTTCACGATAAAACCTCCAGTAAGTAACGTTGTTTGTATGAACACGCATCACTGCTAAAGTACTGCGTTCACGATAAAACCTCTCCAGTAACGTTTAGTCAGTTTAGTTTAACGTTTAGTTTCATTAAAATCGGTTCGGTCTCTCAAACGTTATTGTAATTTTAATGACATCACGACTTAAGTACGAGATAACACAGAACACCGACGTGAAGTAACAGAGGTCAGTGAGAGCGCCGGAGACCTACCTCCTTTCCCCTTTTCCCTTCCCCTTTCTCCTTTCCCTATCCTCCCCCGACACACAGGCTAACAGCGCACTTGCGACACTCGTGGTGTTACAATCTATGCAATACGTCTATGGACGGTAGTGATCACTTAATATCAGGTGACCCACCTGTTCGTTTGCCGCCTTTTGACATTAAAAAAAAGATAAAAGTAGATAGGTAAATGGTCTTCATACATTCAAATGATTTTATTAAGTCACTGTTTGCTTTACATTAGATTCCACGCGGACAGCCAGTTAAAAATAAAGTTTATGATAAATGTATCTCAATATAGCTTATCATAACATAATATATAGATTATTAATTAAACAATTATAAGATAGGTATTTTGCTGTTTATCAATTTATCGTTACATAACAATAATACCTATTACTAAACCAAACAATATGGACTTACATAGAACAGTAGCAAGTTCCTTCATATTCTCATTCTTATTTTAATGTACTAGCGTCGCAATATAAGCATTCAGTGTAAAATAAATTGGATATTACTCTTATACTTATTTCAATTGATAATTAAACATGGTTTAATGATCCGATAACAATGAAAAACCTATATATGTGTATATAAATTTGCTCATATATTCGACACTCGTACATAATGTTCAGAAATGAATGGCATGGCCCTGATACAATGCATTTTAACGTAAGCATATAAATACAATGCATTTTAAGGTAAGCATTCAAATCATTAGGTAATTTAGGAATCACAGGATATTGGACAGAATTGAGTCTTCTTAATTCTTAAGTTTCGTATAAGTACATACACCAGTGGTACTCAACTTTTTTTTTAACTTGCCACAAACACGTTTTACTCATGGTGTCGTGGGCCGCAATCTACAAATATTTAGGTATTAAATAAAAAAAAGTAATTTCAAATTAACAACGTAGTAATGTAGTGAAAATGTTTGTCCAATAAAATAAGCTTGGTATAACCCTCATATCATAAAGAACGCATTGCGGTCGAGTAATCTGGGAGCTACTTAATTAACTCAGCGTGCTCTTTTTTTTCTGATGGGCACGAAATTTAAAATAATTGAAAATAAAGTATAATCGGGTGGGCCAACTACAAAGATCCGGCGCGACGGGCCGCAGCTTGAGTATGGCTGACGTATACAATCAAACTAGCTGATATTTGCAACTTCGTCTGCGTCGATTATTATCTTAACAATATACACATTTTTTGTAACGGGGGATAAAACATAACTATTACCATACAAAAAACACACATCGCTAAACA
Organism: Antheraea pernyi; assembly: GCA_015888305.1. Lineage (NCBI taxonomy): Eukaryota > Metazoa > Arthropoda > Insecta > Lepidoptera > Saturniidae > Antheraea > Antheraea pernyi. The sequence goes on along the minus strand of MU158835.1, from coordinate 9,734 downwards.
CGTAGTGCTTATAAAATGGTAGTTTCTTAAAACTTTAATAACTTTATATTAAACGAAGATACCGTGGTAAAATTTGCTAGATAAGGGCCAAGCTAATAAGTAAAAGTGAAGAATAATCAACGAAATATATCAAGTCGTTTTTACGTGATGCGCGTAAAATGACATACCTCTATCATATTATGTATAGGTGTAGATTATAAATTATTATAATTTAAATTTGGTACAAAAACATACAGCGAGGTGAAATACAGACTACAGTCCTCGTATATGTTTTTGACTGCTCGGTGTATAGCCGTAGCTTCAGGCTTGGGCGTACTGTAGTCTAGGGTTTAATACAAAATAAAGTTAAAATATTATTACCTATAAGAATCTAAAATTGGCATTTATTTATTCTTAAGTTGTCTCGATATTATATGTTTTTTAAAGTTCCACTTCTACCATGTATACACAATTTTTTAAACTTTGTAATCCTTTTTTCTTTTCCAAAGGGCAGCAAACAGGCAGACGGCCCGGTCCATCTGATGTTAAATGGTTACCATCGTCTACGGACAACTGCAACATTCACTCATTTCACAACGCCAAAGGGCTTTAGAGTATGTTGATGAGGAACCAGCCAACACAACCAGTCAACAATGGGAATAGCTCGCCTTCGCTAGCAAATACTACGTCTAATATCCCAAAATAATACCTATACAAACTTTATCTACAAGTGTATTGTATTTTATTACAAACTGGCACATTAATTTTATTTCCATAGAAGAGTATATCTCTCGGATGTCATAAGAGTCTGTCCAAAATTTGAGTTATGTTTTCATTAAAATTGACTAAATTTTGTAAATTCACTTGTGTAAAATCGTTATACTCATCGGTTAAACGATGTCACAACGTTTTTGGTATAAAAGAATTAATTTACCAGGAGAAGGTACGAATTACATAATATATTTTTTTTACACTTTATAGGTTTTAGATTTTGACCATAATCCCATCTTATGTTAAATTACGATGTGATCTAAGATGGTAGATATGTGCAACCTAGAGAGGGCTTGCTCTCGAGTACAGCTGCCGAACTACACCTATAAGGACAGCTTTACAAATTGGGAGTGGAAGCTAGGCTAATTAGAAAAAACACTACCTAATGCTATGGTCTCCTTACAATGTTTTCCTTAATTGAAAGGTAAGGTCATACGCAAGAAATGGAACCCACGTCGATCGACACTGTGTCGGAACAGGCTAACTACTGTGCCGTCAAATAATGATCAATTATGAACGATAGAATATTTACTTACGAGATGATAACATATATATTTATACTAGGTATTTAAAAGCGAGTAGTTGATACTGGAAATAAGTATATTATATCTATTCTATACATATAATAAAAATGATGTGTCTGTATGTAATATCAAAATAAAATTTTTTTACTACTTGGGTACGAAAGTATACACGCTAGTGTTAACAAAAATGCAATTTTTTAAATTTTTCTCGGTCTGTCTGTTTGTTCCGGGTAATCTCCGAAATGGCTAGACCGATTTTGACAGGAATTTCACTGACACATAGCTGAAATTACAGCGGGTTTCTTAGGCTACTCTAAATTAGACTAGGTATTAACCGCGGCTTTGTCTGCAATGTTATCTCCAAAACGATTGAATCGATTTTCACCAAACTTTCACCAGCAGATAGTGGACATCATTTCAAGTAATTTAGTATCTTTAATTTAGACTTGCTGTTAACCGTGGTTTCGCCCGCAGTACTATCTTCAAAACAGTTCAACCGATGTTCACGAAACTTTCACTGACAGATATCTGATCTTATAAAAAGTAATTGAAGCAATTTTAGTTTATACTAGCTGTTAACCGTGGCTTCGCCCGCAGTCCTATCTTCAAAACGGTTCGATCGATCTTCAGATAACTTTCACTGGCAGATAGCTGATCTTATAAAAAGCAATTCAAGCAATTTTAGTTTATACTTGCTGTTAACCGTGGCTTCGCCCACAGTGCTTTCTCCAAAACGGTTAGACCGATTTTCATGGGACTTTCACTGGCAGATAGCGGACCTTATAAAAAGTAATTTAATTTATTTTAATTTAGACTAGCTGTTAACCGTGGCTTCGCCCACTGTTCTGTCACCAAAACGGTTATATCGATTTTCAC